>OY856410.1:11285398-11827898 GCA_963693085.1 Alisma plantago-aquatica
AGCCTCCACTCCCGTGGAGTTGCGTGCACCACTAAAAATCTGAGAGATAGTAAGTCTCTAAGTTTAACCTTGCATGTGCTATAATAAGATCTCCACCCACGTACGCTAAGGTACACGGAAGTCTTATTGTAGTACAGTTGAGGGTCGAATCCACGAGACAACGGTCTTGCTAAGGATTTAACAAGATGGAAAATGTTATAATTCTATTTATCTACTTAAGAGTTGATATCTAAATCAAAGAGTTGATTGGATGATTAACCTAAAGTGCAAGGTAATGTAAATGGAAGGAAAGTAACTTTAAGGTTTAAGACAATATTTTGGAAACCACTAGGATGTGATCGAGTTTCACCACCGCTACACATGGATCAAAACGTACATCATAAAAACATGGCTTGCAAAGAAAAGAATCTAAATAGTTAGTATCTTTGTAGACTTAGCCTCCTTTTGGATAATGAACTATGAGAAACGTGGAAGTGTTGCAATGCCAGCCATCCCCAAATGAATGGTCACTTACTTTGCATCACTCCCCTCGCAAAGTGTGCTTCTCGACCTGTCAAGGTTGTACTTTCATACGTCAAATGATTCCATTTCATAGTATGAAAGTACAATGATGGAGGTGAGTTTACTCCACTCCTTGAGAAATGATCCTAGATACCAAATAGATGTATGGTGACTACATATATCAGGAACCAACATGTAGTCGATATTTGAATATAAAAGTACAAACGTAGAAAATTCGCACTAGTAGATAATAGATAACACAAGTTGATGATCAAGCAACTAGCATTCATTAAACGATTGATGTTGAAATGAAAAGATAGTATTTCTCTATTGCAAACTCATGAATTACAATGCATGGAATGAAAACATGGGTATCGGGGGTACTCCCCGCACCCTAGTGTATGGAACTACTCGCTCATGGCAAGAACAAAGGAGGTGGGAAGAGAGAAGGAAAATATCATCTCCACGTAGGAGGGAGGAAGGTCGACCCCTTGGAGTAGAGAGCAACTATCTTCACACCATGTGGTTTCCTTGGTGATGGATCCTCGACTTCCCACCTTCTATTTCGATGAGAGAGAAAGTAGCTTGAGGATGGAGTGTGGAATCTTAGACAGATAGCCTTGGGGTGATGGATGAAGGTTGAAATAGCTCTGGAACAGTTGGGGCAACCTTTAGGTGTCTAAAGATCTGATGCCAATGAGGACCCCCTTTGGTCCTATTTATAGGCTTCCATGGTGTTTTGAACGGTCTTGGGACCGTTTGGATTTTCAACGATTTGGAGACCGTTTGGATCCTTGCGGTTTGGGGACCGTTTGGATCCTCTCGGTCTTAGGACCCTTTGGATCCTCACGGTTTGGGGACCGGTTGGATCCTCTCGGTCATGGGATCATTTGGATGCTCGTGGTTTGGAGACCATTTGGGGTTTTCTCGGTGTTGAAACCATTTGAGGCTTGCTCGGTCTTGAGACTGTTTGAAGCTTGCTCGGTCTTGAGACCATTTGAGGCTTGCTCGGCCTTGAGACTGTTTGAAGCTTGCTCGGTCTTGAGACCGTTTGAAGCTTGTTCGATCTTGAGACCGTTCACTACAAAAAAATTAGTAATTACCTACATTTTATCTAGCTACATTTTTCTTATTTTTAGCTGAAAATAACTTTCCCTTACATCTTTTTTTAGTGTAATTCAATGAGTTGTAGTTAAACGTAATAGCTACATATTCAATACATTTCACACTTTTGAAAATTATTTGGACACCACATTATACTTTCCCGACCCCGCCCCCTCTCCCTTTACCAATATGCTTCTCCCTATTTTCACCATCTGTTGGCGGGCGATACAAATTTCTCCACCTAAAACTTCACTCTTGTTCTCTTCGAACTTCCCTAAACAAAAAAAGAAGGTTGACATCGAGCTCCATCGCCACCGGTGGGATACCAGACACCGTCTTCCATAGTGCTTCATGGAACATCAGATATGTTAATCTAGAGAATGTAATTGGTTTTAATGTCGTGATCATATCTTCTTTTGAAATCTATTCTTGCTTCAATTGTTTTCTCCGTTAATCATCTGGGCATCTTGTTTCCTGACGTATATATCTACTCAATTTGGGTATATTATTTCCCCAGGTATGCATCCATGGAATCCATGGCCTTAGACGACTGCTGGGAGGATCAGGATTCTATAATTAATGATCTATTCCTCTCCTTCCCCCACCTGCATCTCATCAGATTCCGAGGCTACAAAGCAATAGCTTTGCTACCATCACACGTAGACCACTGAGGACCTGCTCAAACCTCATCAGCCTCAACCTCGGCTCAGTCTCCATCTCTGACCACATCGTCAGATCTGCATCTTCGACAACCCCCTTCCCCTGGAACCTCACCATGAACCACAAAGATATTTTAGATAACGATGCGCTCATGTCCTTCACTTCCTACATGACTCTGAGTACCTTAACTTGTAGTCCTGCCCTGTGCTATACACATAATGGGTTGTCGTCCTCGCCGGCAAGGTCCCCGACGGGCACACGAGGGAGGTCGTATTTGGGGTCTCCGTCGATGAGGCCGTGGAGAGGGACTAGTGATGGGGGTATTGGTCATGGTATCCATAAATTGCTCATGGGGTGTAGAGAATCGACAATCATGAAAAAGGCAAATTGATCGAACAGGAGGAAATTTGTCCTTGAGGCCAATGCCTGTATCTTGTTGCACATGCATGAAAGGTTGGATAGTTCTGGTTCTAATGGGGGCGCTGGTGTACTGAATGAATGTTAAACTAACAATAAGGATTCTTATGTGAGTACAAGTGAAGGACGATCATGACAAAGGTTTGTAAGACTCCCTCCTTTGATACATCGAAGTCATTGACATGCTTAATTGTCGTGTAAACCAATGAACTTTGATGATAACAGTATTTGTAGTAGCTGTTACAGGAGCCCAGAAAAGAATAGGACGATATAGTGTTTCATACCAGGTTTCCCTGTTGCCGCCAGCAAATATCTCCCATTATATATAACTTCATCGGTTCTATGAGGAGTGGCATTCGACCACCTATGAGAGGTCTAAATCAAACTTATGATCATCATTTTCGTAATCAATTATTTTTTTGCATTTATAATGAATGACTACATGGGGTCTGTTTTGTTTTTTTGTTCATGTCTAGAATGGTGAGAGGATGTTCTGTTCCACTAGTCTTGTGCACCTTTTTACTTTCTACAAGTCATCCTCACTAACATATTACTCATTGTTCTCAAAGCATTGATGATAGGGTAAGTAATTTCTATACGAAATACTAGCAGACACATATTTTCTATTAGAAGTTAATGCCATTCTAAAATACAAAATGTATGTGCCAGAATGCTTGCTCTATCTAACTCTAACTTCTGATGATGTAAATGAGTACTTTAAATATATGTGGTTTTATGTGATCTTAGTGTACTATTTTAATTGTAATTAATTTCTAGGTGGGAGGATGAAGAGCAACAAGCCAATGAGGAAGTTTTAGGAGCTTGTTCTCGACATGTAGATGGTATGTAATAGAATAGTTGATCAACTATTAGTGCACCATGCTAATCTGCATTAGCTTCAATATGCAAAGGTAGTTGGAAAGACGTTGATTTATCAAACGAATTGACAATTCATCTAATTCAAAAGTTGAATGCCTTCTTTTCAGAAAGGAGTAAAGGGATTAATTTCAGAAGTTGTAGAATGCTACTACTATGCTGTTGTAGTGTGTGTTTCTTCCTTCTCATGTCCTCATCATCAAGGTTGCATGTAGATAAATATTAGCTCCAACTCTTTCATAGGTCGGCTCGGTTGACATCCCTTGCTTCTTTAAAGATATGACTATGACCATCTAGAGGCTTGCTATTCTGTGTATGGTCCATGGCACTCATCTGGTTTTACATGAGTATGGTGTATGGCTCCCTTGACTAGTGGGTGATTTATTTTCTTTATTGGGGCTGTTTTTGATGGTTGCTACATCTTATTTTTCCTGTGCAACCACATTTAGCCTTGTAGTCTGATGGTTTTTATTACCATTTTCTTTACAGAGTGTAGTGTTCTGATCCATTCTGACATGCCTTTATTTCTCATTTTCTTCACTTAAAGCTTATATTGACAAATATGTGAAAATAAGACAATGAATAGTTGCTTTACCAAAAAAACAATCTTCCTTTTCAATAGGTGTAAGGATCCAGACTTTCACAAATTCTTTTGCACATTTTAATTCTCTCTCTCTATATATGATAATTTTCTATATTCATTTATCCTTGGTTACATATTTTTTTGCAATTAATAAACGGGAAGATATGTTTCCTTTAGCTTAGAATGAGTCTATGCTTCTCATTGCCAATAGAAAAAACAATATCATTCTTCTTACCATGTTGGTTTTTTTCCAGCCAATAGCCAGGATCTTCATTTACATAGTTATGACATTTTCCATGTCATGGGCCTTACAATTCACATGTATGTGTTCCAATTCCTAGATATTAAATGCTATATTGATTTGTTGTATGAACTATCATGTGTCTAGAACTAGGATTACAATCTATAATGTGTCAAATCATTCAAAGAAGCACAACTAAAAAGGCTTTGCATAGACATCGTGGTTTGTCAAGATTCAAGGTATTGAATTTTTGACTTCCTAGCAAGATGGATCATTGGTTGTTTTTTATTTTCATAGGAGCATATTGAGGTTAAAGATTAGATTTCCTGAAGCTCAACACTTGTATAACCAATCCTATGATAATCAAATAATGACATGCTTCTTTTCATGTATATGATTTTGTAGGATATGGATTTTTTAGCAATGAACTAATGTGATATTTGTCACCTATATGAGTGACCTATGGTTCTAATTATAATGCAGATGTAAATTGTCACCTTAAATTCTTCATTTTCTACTTTATATTGCGATCAGTGATAGACAAGGACCATGTCATAACAACCTATATTAATGGTCCCCAGACTGCAAGGTGAGAGACCTGACTACAAGGTGATCAACCTCCCATGGACAACATTAGAAGCATAACCTTTAATAAGTTGAGCAACCTACCACAGACCATATCGAAACAATATTAGCGATCCTCAAGAAGATATAAAGTATGAAAACGATTGGTTGAATAGAAAAAGTTAAATATCTAATAGATAAAACTAAAGTGTTGATTTGTCATTTGTATAACTAAGAAATAAAATATAGATCAAGGTCTAACTAGTTAATGAGGCCACATGAATTCTTTCTTTGAAGCATCTCTCTACAAGACTAACTTTATCAATACTTATCGAATTAAAAAACACATGGCTTGAGGAAGACAAGAGTGTGGCAAAAAGCCTACATGTTCTCATGAAGCCACAATACAATTTAAATGTGTACCACTTCCCTCATAGTGATGCAACCGTTTCTTGGTGTTGTCTCGTGTGAATTCAATTTCATGTCAAAATAGATTTGCTTATATGAGACTTTGTTTAATGAGTATTTCTTATACTTCATCCCTAATGATTCTCTTTTCCATTAAAAAAATCAAGATCGCTATATAAACCATGGTCCATGAATCTACCCTATGCATAGATGATCTTCCCACTACATTATGTTGTTTCATGTTTTAAATACTGAAAATTATTCCATTACATAGATAATGGAAAATGAGACAACATAACAATTGAAGGCAAACTGAATGTAGGTGCTCATTAGCAAATAGTTCAAATAATAGATGCATGAAAGCTACACCTAGAAGTTGCTTTCCACTATTACTCAAAATCTAGAAATTCATTCTCATGACTGGAAACAATAATGATTTCATATTAAAAATTTACACACTTGTCCACAAATCTAATGTGGTATATACTACACTATGTATATGTTCTGTGTTTGACGTGTCATATTGTACATCATAGCCTGCTCTTGCAACATCATAGCCTCCAGTAGTTGCATCTCTATTTGGATCATAACCACCACTAGCTAAAACTCCTCCATCATATAGGTTTGCCCCATCTCCTAGTACAACATCTCCACCAGCCTGAGCTTGCCCCTTCCATAAGGATCATAATTTGTAGACATCTCATGAGCATAAGTAAAATTACCATAGAGATTATAGGCTGGATTACGATAAGAACCACCTTAGCTATAGCCACCTCTAGCATACTAACTGACACCTTGACCTGGATAAGGATTATCTAGGTTCATAATGCCATACTAAATCGGATTTGGATTTGCCACATTTGCTTTCTTTTTTATATTTTATACTACTATATGCAATTTATGAGCTTCCCTTTCCTTAACAATGATGTTGCTTAACTATAAGGCCATTCCCCCTTCACCACAGCTTCCTCCCTCTTTTTCCCAATGTCACTCGATTCCTCCGTCTTTTCCTCCCTAAGTCACTCCATCACTCTGTTCTTCCCCCCTTTTGTTTCTCCTTTCCTCTATCTGCCCACTCTCCAATCCCAAAGAGATCTACCCATAGGGAGATAAAATCTTGTATTTTGCGACTCCGACATCCATGGCATCGACATGAGTTACTTTTTAGTATTTCACATCAATCTAAAGACAATCATCCACCATGGGTGAGTGAAATCCTCGCTGCATCAGTTCGCATTACTATATTATATATGCACCCACCTACAAATTCGGAACTTGTAAACATATGCATTTCTAATATATTAGATTGAATTTGGATCATCATATCGTAAACATCATATTTATTGGGTAACATAGTAGATTTTACCTCAACCTCCAATGATAATAACTATCTGGTTCAGTTGTTATTGGCTGTGCTAAATTATAAAATATAATGTTTGTGTATATTAGTTCTACGGTGCATTCTTCTCTTCCATTTTATCAGCAATTCCTACCTTATTAGTTACTAAAGCCCAATAAATGAATAGCCTTTGTTCTCAGATTGATCTTCTTGGTCATGATTTCTTTTCCAAGATAGTCAAAAACTTAGTTTCTAGTGTCACACATGATATAAATCTGAATTTTTATTTTTTCTGCTATTAGTTCACTCTTCATTCAATATACATACTTCTAAAAGTTACTATAATTTCTGTGATTTCGTGATTGTGTACCCTGTTTCACCAGAAATTCAGTCCTCACTTTTAAGTGCAAACTAGTCAAAGAGTGTCTATAAATGAGGACGTTGGTTAAGACATGCATGGCTTGTGTAGAAGAGTGCAGTTACATGGGAGAATATGCGTAATGGTTTGGTATTTTGATAACTAATCACAAATCTTCCTTAGTCTATAGTGTCTTTCTTCTCTTCCATTTTATCAGCAATTCCTACCTTATTAGTTACTAAAGCCCAATAAATGAATAGACTTTGTTCTTAGACTGATCTTCTTGGTCGTGATATCTTTTCCAAGATAGTCAAAAACTTAGTTTCTAGTGACACACACGATATAAATCTGAATTTTAATTTTTTCTACTATTAGTTCAGTCTTCATTCAATATACAAACTTCTAAAAGTTGCTATGATTTCTGTGATTTTGTGATTGTGTTCCCTATTTCACCAGAAATTCAGTCCTCACTTTTAAGTGCTAACTAGTCAAGGAGTGTCTATGAATGAGGACGTTGGTTAAGACATGCATGGCTCGTGTGGAAGAGTGCAATTACATGGGAGAATATGTGTAATGGTTTGGTATTTTGATAACTAATCACAGATCTTCCTTAGTCTATAGTGTCTTTCTTCTCTTCCATTTTATCAATAATGCCTACCTTATTATTTACTAAAGCCCAATAAATGAATAGTCTTTGTTCTCAGATTGATCTTCTTGGTCGTGATATCTTTTCCAAGATAGTTGAAAACTTAGTTTCTAGTGACACACACGATATAAATATAAATTTTTAATTTTTTTGCTATTAGTTCAGTCTTCATTCAATATACATACTTCTAAAAGTTACTATGATTTTTGTGATTTCGTGATTGTGTTCCCTATTTCACCAGAAATTCATTTCTCCTCACTTTTAAGTGTTAACTAGTCAAGGAGTGTCTATAAATGAGGATGTTGGTTAAGACACTGCTTGTGTGGAAGAGTGTAGTAACATGGGAGAATATGTGTAATGGTTTGGTATTTTGATAACTAATCACAGATCTTCCTTAGTCTATAGTGTCTTTCTTGGTAGACACCTTGTTAGATAGAATGAAAGAAAAAGTTCTAGCTTAATATAGTTGTTTGGTAGACGTCTCCACCTATTGCCTATGTGATTTTTGGACTTCCGTGACTAAATATATACCATCAAAGTTTGTGATTTCTGAGCATCCTACTGACCTTACATAAACTATAAAATGACCATGTCTTCATATCTAAATGATTGCTTTTACATCATGAGTAGTTGAAGCTAGAACAGGTAACATAGTGGGCACATGAGCAGCTCCAAAATGTGCTTCAAGTGAAAAGCAGGTATGTCATGTTGCATTTGTGTGTAAATCACATTAATTGTCACTCTCTATTGATTGTAGAGTGGTTAAGAATTAAGAATTAGTTTGCATACTACTACATATGCATGACAACAGTTTGTGTATCCGTTGCAGCAGGGATGTGTTTCTGTTTCCATATTTAATATCCTTGACTTGCTATGGTTTCACCATAATTTTGCATAAAGGTGTAAACAATTGATTAATATGGTAAATTACATCTGTATGCAATGGCTGTAACACCCATTTGTTGTCTTCTAACTGGTATACTTGTGCTGCAAATCCATGATTACTCTATTTCAAAATACATGAGGCCCCATTAAATCTAGAGATTCATTAATGTGCCTCTGAATTTGGGTAAGTTACTACTTAGGATGCATATTTCTTCTATAATATATCACACATTTCATGCTCCAAAATCGACCCTCAATGATTTTACCGACTATTATTATTTTTCAGACATATTTGTGTATCATTGAAAATCTTCAACAAATAAACTATTTACCTCAACCTGTGCCTGGTTATACTCAGTTTCTTGTTGAAAGTCAACATATAAGGGATATGAAACTTATGTTTTTCTTCATGTGGTAAATTTACGAAGAAAATCACAGAAGGTTGTACTTATCAACATCTTTCTTTCTCTTGAATGATCATAACAATCCAAGGAAGTTGTTTCTTTCTGATTAATAATTGGAAGCATCATGCATGAGTTTTAACATTACTACAAGTCTGCTCTTGCTTGGTAAAGTTGTAGGTTTTTTTTTCATTCAATGAGTCATGCAAACTTCCATGCAAATTTTGATTAAAATACAAGAATCATTTAATACAAGCTTTGTGACATGTGTATCAGTAATCTAACAACCATTACTGCTTTTGAAATTTTGTCTATGGATTGTAGAGGAGTCTGCAAATCCTATGCTACCTTCATCATTGCATAAATTATCAATAAATCATTATTGTTAGACATTTATACAGTAAATCATGAGGTAGGTTTTGGATTAAAAGTGAGATGGTTACAATGTGAACTAGCATGGGGAGGATGAAGAGCAGGTGAAAACCCTTGGTTAAAGTTGTTCTTGTAACAAGAGGGTTATGGTAAAGCTAGCCAACAATCTGTGATCCGATTTTTGTAGACTAAGATACAATAGCTTGATCCCTAATACGATGCCTACAAGAAGAGCTCGTTCATGCATAATGTTAGAGAGTCTTTTACTATTAGTGTCTTTGTTATATGGGCCCAAGTGGCTTGGCCCATTAGGGTTGTCTTATGTCTGTACGCTTCCCAATCCTCCTATTTATAGCAACATATGTATATCTTCTATTCAATACAATGCATATCCATATTTTACTTTCTAAGATGGTATTAGAACAACCCAATATTAAATTGTATCCCCTCAATTTTTTTTGCTGCCCCCCATATATAGAGGAGAAAGAGTAGAGGACGAGATGATATGGAGGAGTAATGAAGAAAGAGAAGAAGATATACATGTGCTGCTATCTATATCGATTAGCCATCTTTTACTTACTAAGATGGTATCAGAGCAGCCATCCTAGGGACCAAAACCCTACGTAAGAGAGAGAGAAAGAACCAAAGGAGTGCCCCCCTTGTGGGTGGCCGCTGCCCTTGGTGGTGCTTGGCTGCCCGCAGGGAATTCCTTCCTTGTTCCCTGCCTTCTTCATTGTTCCTCTACTCTTCTTCCTTGGCTGCAACTGCTGCCATCATCGACATTAATTGTTGCTTGTTGCTGCCCCGCATCCTGCGCTTGTCTGCTCTGACGTCACCATGATGCCCCACTTACCGCCCTGCTATTCTTGCGCCACTGCTCCCGCTCCATACGCCACCACCACTACTACCCGCTGCAACTGCTACCCAGCCGCCTACCAGCCTACTCCTGCTGATGTTTCCCCTTTGCCACCGATGTTGCTCCATGCCCTGTCCGTGCTGCTACTCCGTCGCCCTTGCTGCAGCCCCTTGCTGACGCCAAGTAGCCTTGTTGCCATCGTGCCGCTGGCACTGCTGGTCCCCCCTCATTCCGGCGCTTCCATGCATTCTACCGCTGTCTGTGTCCCTTACTTCCTTGATAGCCGCCGCCACCATAAGCCCTCACTGTTGCTACGTACTGCTGCCCACCGCTACCCACTGCTAACAAACATCCCATTTTTTTATATCCCACAATATTTTCTACTTTCCCCCTCCCATATACACTCAAATATTTTTGCTAATCGGATCCAATTTTTAGCCTTATCCAATTTTTAGGTCGTCAAAAGATCCATTTATTTTCCTATCCGGATCTACCTATCCGAGTCATTTTCTACCTTGACTGGTGTTATTGGTTGCCTCCACCTATTTGCCTACAGAAAAACTTTGCCTTTACCATTGTTTTTGACTCTCCACACCAACCACTCCTTTACTCTTTCCGTGCTTGGTGTGAGGGGAGAATAGAGGAGAAAGAGTAGAGGAAGAAATGAGATGGAGGAGTGATGAAGAAAGAGAAGAAGATATACATATGCTGCTATCTATATGGATATTCATGCTGCTGCTATCTATATGGATTTTCATGCTGCTGCTATGTGGTGCTTTCTGCTGCTATCTATATGGATATTCATGCCACTTCTATTGTTGTTTTATGGATCTTCTTGCTACTACTATTTGGTGCTTTTGTTGCTATTATTTCTTATTCATCATCTACCTCAACTGCTGCTATGAAGTTACATATTCATACATCTTTCTTACCACTTGTGCTATGATTATCACATTTTGTTTGCTGCTTTGTGCTTTTGCACTTTCTACTGTCCGTGCTTTATTTACACATTGACTTTCTACTGTGGACCAACACTCTCTGGACTTTGACGTCTGCTACTGTGATGGATACTGTATGAAGAGGGAAGATGATGAAGACCTTTATGTTACTGACTTTACATGGAGCTTCATCTACATGAGTTATTTATTTGCTTGCTACTCTGCCTACTGGTCTTCTATTTGCATATGTCGTCGACTTTTTACTACTGTGCGCTAACACTCTCTGGTATGTCTGCGCCTTGTTTGCATGTCGACTCTCTACTATTGTGTACCAGTACTCTCTGGCTCGTCCGTGCTCTGTTTTGCACGTTGACCCACCCGTACTTTGTTTGTACGTTGACGTCTACTACCTATGATCCATCACTCTCTGGACTTTGCTGCCTGTGACCCAGCACTTTGTGGCTACTACGATGACAACGTTGATGAAGACCTTGGTGCCTATCAGCTATTTAATCTTTTGCTCCAGATGATCATGTTGCTGCTTATTTCTGCTCGAAATGATCGAGAAGCTTCTGTGACCTGCTTGCATGTTTGCTTGGAGTATCTACATGAGGGGGATTTTTTGAGTGTTTGTGTGCTTTAATGTAATATTGAGGGGGAAAAATTTCTTGTATGGGCTTGGTTTGTCCTTTTATTTTTGTCTATTTGTTTTCATTTGACTCTTTGTTTGCAAGCTGATTTGGGATTCTCCCAACTACAGCTTGAGGGGGAGTGTTAGAGAGTCTTTTATTATTAGTGTCTTTGTTATATGGGCCCAAGTGTCTTGGCCCATTAGGGTTGTCTTATGTATGTACGCTTCCCTGTCCTCCTATTTCTAGGAGGATGGTTTCTTCTATTCAATACAACACATAGCCGTCTTTTACTTTCTAAGATATAACATAGAATGAGGAGGCTGGAGAGGAGGAACACACCTATGGCAGTAGATGATGTCTACTGCAGTCTAACTTGCTTTGGCAAGGGGATGGCAACAAGCTGTCCATGGACGACCAGGATGTTGTTGCTAGAGGCCTCAGGGTCAAGCTTGGCATCTAGGGAAGGACTAATAGAGGAAAGAGTGCTTCTAGTGTTGGCTAGTATAAACAATCTGAATTTAGACCAAATGGGCGTAAACAAATTACATTATAACTCAACTATTTGATGAAGTTTCCAATAAGCTCTGAAGAGTTAGGGAAACAAACTAGTAAGTTTACCCCTCATCAACTAAGCTCACAAGGTATTGAGCACATGACCTTCACTGCCAAGAAAGGGAATAAAATTGAATAGCAAAAGTGTGAACATATTTATATGCCTTATTCTTTGTGCTGTCTTTCTCTCTAAGTAGTAGTGCCATGTTGATTATATGTAATTAACCCTTCTCTTATCCTATATAACAAAGGATTTCTTTGTGGAATCATCTCAATAATTTCTATACTAATAAAACATAAAAGGGAGGGATCTCCAAGAGATTATTGACAAAGGGTCTATGGATGACCATATAAAAGGTTTGATAAGGAAAGGACAACAACATTGATCACCTCATGTCACACAAAGTTATAGAGCATATGACATTTTTATGCAATAATATGTGGATTGAACTCAAATACTATGGAATATGAATGCCTCACACAACTGATTATATCAGACTTTTGTCTTTCTTCATAACCAAGTTGACTAGAATCATCAAATTCAGCAACATCACACATCTATAGTACATTAGCCTTTATCTTGTTGAAATCAATTCCACAAGGAACTTTACATGTGAACCTTCTATTATATATTTATGGTCATCATCCACACTAGAACTAATAGTTTGAGTTGCCATGTCATGGATATTTTCAGGAATTTTCTATTGTCCCTGTGCACTATCCTCTCTTCAAGATCACCTAGTACGTGGTACTTTGTCTAAAAGGTATGTTTTATCCACCTAATATTCAATGGTATTACTATTGTTATTATGAATCATCCTTGATTTTGGGATCATACTATATATTTGGAATCAATGCGTATCTTTTTAAGAACTTAAAATATACCATAAACTTCAATTTTCTTGTCATATATTTGGGTTTACTAGTTAAAAAGTAATCCGAGATCAATGAAGTTAAGGTGTGCATCATGGTTTCCTCATGTTGTTTAGTTTTGTTACCACACAAGTAATTATGTCCTAGATTCCACTTATTCGTAAGCGCATCATGAAACAGTTGGAATTATTAGGTATTTGAAAGTTCCGAACAATCTTCATCCTATCTTAGACATCATGGTTGGAAATATTGTCTATTTGTATTAAATGTGCTTGATCATTCTATGAGCCAGTTTGAAATTATCCAACATGTCTTGGTATGGGTTATGCTAGTTGTTATTGTCTCAGATTTCTTATGAAGGGTTATGAAGAGTGAAAATGTTAGCAAACTAATTAGAGCAAAGAACCTTAACAACTCCATTGAGGATAAGAAATAAAATGATCTGTTTCTTAATTTGAGACTATTACTTCCTACAATCTATGAATTAGACATTAGTTTTCCATGACCTGGATTAGTTTTTTTTAAGGCTTTTGAAATATATGAGCACGAGGTTTTATACTTGAATATAAAACCATAATTAAAAAGGATCATATTATCTTTGTTAAAGTCCTTTAGATTCCATAACCATATCTTTATTAATTATTAAATTTTGATGGAGCAATCAGATGCCAAGAAAAGATTCTTTGGTAAAGAGCAAATGAAATCTTAAAGGGATCATGAATTGATAGAACAATTTAATAAGGATGACAATGACACTAGACACACCATGGTTTGATGAAAATTTATTCACTTTACTATTCCTTATTTGAATAAGTGTCTTGATCTTGATGGTAAATGGTGTTAGGGAGTTTGTTGTTAAATAATTGTAAAAAATGTTTCATAATGGCAACCTTCAACTTATTCTTGTAGTGCATACTAGGGATTTGATTATCTACCTCAAATCACATAGAGTTTGCTTTTGGTAGGTTCTAGTGGCATGCCATCTCCAGATTTTAACATGAAAGCTCAATCAAAATCTACTCACTAGGGAAAGCTCTCTAATAGTTTCAATGAAGGTATGCCCCACTTTCTCCATGTAATTAAGCTTGTTCCCATATTGTATAGGTACCCTTGACTGGCACACTTACTTAGGGTTGTACAAAAATAGAGGCATGTGTATCAGTTGCACCATAAGTAAGGTATATAATGGATCATTTTGCTCCCAAAATATAGAGAGTGGTATTGGTTTCCACACTTGCATTACTGTATTTCATATTTGAGATCTATAATCTTATTTACTAATGATTGTGGACCCAAACTAACCTACTTTTTCATTACATAGACCATAACTAGGCTTACTAGTCTCTGCTCATCCAATTCACTCAGGGGCCCGGGCTTCTAAAGTTGGACTCAATGAACCTATGCTCAATACCTTGGACTAGATTTGAATGTGAGTGTCTAAATTCACTAGGTAATGATAGTTGCCTAGTATGCCTAACTTGCAAGGCTATATTTCACAAAGCAATTAATGCAAGTAGTGTATGTCTTTAATCTTTATGGAAGGCACGGAAAATTCATTATGAAGCATTATGCAGTGGTTAATCAATTTTCAAAATAATAGGAAAGAATATTGATGTCTTAATAAAAATCTGATCTCATTTACACTTTGTTTTACAGTTAAGTTGAACAAAATTTGATTGGGATTAATGTTTGAGTAACCACTACTCTGTTTAATAGAGTGATTGTTTTAGTCTTATAATTTTAAAACATTAGTTAGAAGAATACCATTTGATCTTTACTGTCTAAAAATCATCTGACCAAGGAAAAATACCATCGTCATTATAGATTGCTACTAATTTTGAGTAAAACTAAATCACATACGACCTGTATTTTATATGATTCACAGATCAAAGCTAAGACCACTAAACACTTGTGACTCTTTAAGAAGCATATCAGCCCATATCAGAGAAAAGAATTGCAACGGTAAAAAAACAAGAATTATACGGCAGCAAGGTACCTGAGCCTTGGGGAAAGCCGACTGAGCGGTTTTCTTTGAGCCTTTAGATGGTACCTGACCTGCAAGTTCATCTAGAATACAATCTAGTGACCACAATAGAAAGTTCCCAAGTGCCTCCACAGGTCTCTGAGCAATCCAATCAACTGTAGTTTTATAAACTGGTTTGGGTATATGGCTAACTGGAATCTACATGAATAAAAGAAATTTATGCTCATTCTCATACAAATCCATGCATATCATATACTTTGATGAAAATAAGAAACATTCTAAATTTCAAGAGAAAAAATGTTTCTAGAAAGAAAGCATATTATTGGTTTTCATATAGGAAAAGGTTAACCTTAAATTGTAAATACACAATAGGAGAGACATTCTAGTGGTGTGATTGTAAAAAAAAAAGATTCATAGTGCACAATAATTACCAAATATAGATAATCAACTTTGGAGTTTGGAGTGACTAAGTGAAAATGTGATCTTTGTCTAGTCTAGTTGCAAAAACATTAGATCAAAATGTTGTCATAGAGCCAACATTGACAATGCCACAGACATTTCAGCATTGCAATTTGGTATTCCATAAACAATATATATGATAATATGTAGCTAGATTAAAAATGGGATTTTCATCCATATAATATTTAAAATTCATACACAATATCATGCATTTGCAGTAAAACCTCAAGCTAACAAACATTTATTTACTAAAATTAGGAAAATTTTGATTGGTGACACATGTTCCCATGAACTATCTTCGACAAGGGAGACCCAGATCTGAGAAATATAAAAGGTCAACAAACTACAAAAGCATGCGACAGAGAACTACTATTCGTTTATTTAAGGGTCAACAAGCTACCCAGATCTAAGAGATTGCTATGCTACTAAGCAATGGTAGCCACTATTTTGTATGTACTTCCAAAATTTGGCATGCTAGAAAACACATAATAATATAGCACTAAAGTTGTACATGAAACCATAATTGGCAATAGTATAAGTGCCTAAACATCAATAACATCTACACATTCACTATCTTGGTCAATGGAGACTGGCAAATGGATAAGCCCCACAATGGCATCAATCTGAAAAGCATCAAAATTATAACAATTTGATCCAGGTTTGATGGAACAAGATTGAAACAACTAGTCCAACCAGTTGAAGCAAGAAGGGAAACAACCACAGTGTAGGAATTGCTTAAATAATGGCATTGATAAGAGCCACAATACTCCACGTAAAAATATTTGACCATTAATTTTTAAAACTTACGTGGCTCCTCTAGAAGGGGTCAGTTGTGGTTGGGTCCTGGATTCTAAATCTTGGGAGGGTCATCATGACTCAAATACTTCCATGTATGAATCTCAATCTAAGTGACTCGATCGGGTTATGCTTTCATACTATTAGTAGGCTAATCAGGAACAATTATCAAATAACATGAAAGTAGTTTAATAAAAAATTCTATTCGGCAAGAAACATGGGAGATACTCAAATACATGTATTCTTAAAAGGATAAAGATCATAGGCTTCCATGTCCAAACATGTCATTCATCACTGACACTATTCAGGAAACTCAGGGACCTTGCTTCAATTTCTCTCAGGAGGTTCTGATTTGATATGGTTATCTTCATTTTTAGGTGTGCAATTTCTAGGAAGAAGTAAAGATTCATGTGACCAAATACTGCATGATGAGGCATCAATAGTAAAGATCCATCTGTCTCTATGAACTAAGCTTCTGTAAGAAATATGGTTCACCCTCAGTAGGCATTGCTGGCTAGGACCAGGGATAACAAGAATTATCTTTATTCGTTCCTTGATAAATTTATTCATATTGCGTGAAAACAATGAAACCATTACAGTTGTGCTTGATGGACTTGAATCAATATGAATCTAAACAACATATGCTCTACCCAGATCATAATATTTTATTGAGAAATCATAACAAATAAAAATCAGATAACCAAAGTTCTTTTTCCGTTATATGTAGCTGCATCTATGTTCGTTATTAATTTCCAATTTTCTTTGATGTCCAATTTTCTTTGATGTTGTTTTATATCTCACAATATTAATGCATTTCTATATGATATACTATTCAACCATGACATTGTTTGTATGTCTCTTATCTATTTATTTTGATTTGTAAAACGTAGGACTTGTAATGAAAATTACATATTCAATTGTGATTCTTTCTAAAAATATAGAAGTAGATGTTGATACTGGTAAGATGTTCAAAATGAAGTTGGTAACCACTCTCAGCAAACTTTAGCAAGTGGAATTTATGTATCCATCTACTTGATTGATTCATACATTTGTTTTGACCACATTATTTCTTTGATTAAAGAACATCTACCTCTTATATTATTCTTTAATAACACTATTAGATCTCATTGTTCCTTTATTTTGTCGTGTTATTCCTAACTATAACTAATGCATCATCGAACTGCAGATATTTCACAATAGACGCATTCTTTCATGCCCATACCACATTTTCATATGCCTGGAACCACAAAAGGAAAATATACTATCTGGCCTTTCCAAAGCTCCCCCTAACTTTACAAGAAACTTTCATTTATCAATCTTAAGGAAGTGTTTTCATGCAGAATGTTGCAAGTGATACCAAGTGGCTCCAAGCTGCTTGTAACTTCCAATTTATTTATAGCCAATGGATCAGTTGATTGTTGTTATGAGATCTACTAAATATAGACAATGCCTAATGAGGCAACAATGACTTCAAATATTTGGTTGTAGCTAGAAATTGATAAAAATCTAGCTGTTGAAAATAGGATAGTGCTCCCGAGTCTTGAGCAATTGTTGGGCACATGCTCTGGAGAAGGCCTTTGAATTTTTTCATGTTTTGTAAAACCTTGCACCCATTTCAAATCATCATTTGTCTTTTATTTATTCAAGTATTTCATTTGTTGTAGGTCCTGGAGTGGTGATGTTAATCATCATGGGTCAAAATCTTGTTGAGTGTTATATGAGGAACCTTCAACTATAAGTGTATATCAAACACACCGTAAATAGGTGGCCAACAATACTTGACATTTTTAGGTGAGTCGAATTCATGGGTAGACTGGAAGTTCATTTTTTCCTTCCTGTTCACTATCAACTTTTTGATGTATCTATGATTGGTGTATATATACTGCCTTTGAGCTGACTACCTAAGGAGGCAGCTGATTATTTTCTCCATGAAAAATGCTTTAATGACGTCCCCCGACTCCACTTGAATGATGGAGACTAGGTTTGCAGTAGATGATATTATACATGCTTTCCATACTTTCACTCTAGCTATTGTGAAAAGGAGATTGATTGTTCTTCCCTCTCCTTGTTGCTTTTAGATTACAGAAGGTCCACACCTTTGGTTGATTGAAACAAAGGTGTACCCTTTTATCTAAAGGTACTACATGGACACCTTTGACTATTACAGGACGAACTTGTACCCACTTATAATAACATTGCTGGGTAGTGGATTCACACCACTAAAATGGTTGCAACACCTCATTGCTAAAGATAGTGTAGTTTTTACACAACTAGGTACTAGATAAATGATGACTCCATCATGTAAGTTCCCTTCATCTTCTTCTATTCGCAACCAGATAATGAATCATTGGAAACTACATGTTACTATCTTGAGATGGACACATGTAGTGGTTAGCTGTGGTATCTTGCCCAAAGTTTATTTGATCAGTGATACTCTCATCTTTATGTACTCTTCTTGTTAATGATTATTAACTAACCATTGTTAAAAATTTGCAATTGCTATAGAATGTGAGATTGGTGCTACTTAGAAGAAACTTTATCAAGGGGGTGAATGCTTGCACTTCGTAGCTAGGCATTTCGCTCACCCCAAATTATTGGAGGCTAATTATGCCTATGTGTAGCCTGTTAAGCCGCAAGATCTGATGATCCTAATGGCTGATAAAGGTTCTGCTCTTTACTTGTTGAACTATAAAACGTGGACTATTGTTGGGCCCAAAAGACTCATGGGCAACTTCTTAGTGTGTGTGTGTGTATATATATTGATTAATGACAGAGCTCCTCCTGTGTAGGGCCGTTAATGGATCCGTTGGGTAAACCCTCTGGCCCCTTATAGTTGTCTGATTGTGGGGATTTTAACACACTGCACAATTGGCTGGTCTTTTCTTTACACATCTCTTGATGGAAGCTCCTGCATACTGTTTCTTGATGGAGTCACAATAGAGTCACAGATGGAAATCTATTTGTCATGTAAGTATCTAAATATGCATCAAAACTCACACTTGTATGTATGTCTGGTTCAAGTAATGTTTCTGTTCCTTAATATTTGATTGTTCCTTAGCAAGGTGAGGAATAATTTTATTTTACCTCATATATAGCTTGTCTAAATTCTCATATATAGCTCGGTTGGGAAATGACCCAAATTCCATTCAGCAAGGTATCCATCTACAATTCACTTTCATCGCCATCTGCTGCGATTGTTGTTTGGTCACAGAGTTGTCCTCAGCTTTTGGACTAGGAGGCCTACTACAATTTTAGAAGTGAGATGTAGTCCTCATATGCAATTAGAATAAGATGGTGATGGTGGACCAGACTAAGTCCTAAAACGGTAAAAAATCTACACTAAACAAATCATCTCTTATCATCTACCTTTCTTTATGTGATTAACTATTGTAGGTTTAGATTCTATCCATGCTTAAAGATTGTACTACTTTGAGGGAAGAGAAGGAATGACGAAGATTGCAAGTAAGGTGCATCTTAAAAATGCATGAAATAATTATTCTATTCAATGACTGTAATTTTGATACATATATGATGCAGGATAAAAAAAGTCCTCAAAGTCAACTTATTACTAAACAAGAATCCCTCTTTGGGTCTAGATAAAGTCCAACAAAATAGAGTACAAAGAAGATTCCTAGAACATCTATGGATGGTCCAAGTTGTAATAGAAAGATGTCACTATGAGGGGTGATGCTACAATCTTCAAATCAAGACTTCTTTCATTCAACAAAATCGACCCACTCATCAAGGAAATTGGATGAAGGGCCAACATGTCACAAGGTCACAACTTTGTGCAACACAAGAACCCATGCTATCTCCAACTCATTGAACAAAAGGAGAAGACAACAACGATTCTAAATCTGGTCGAGAAAGATACATATACTTTTTCCAAGATGTGTGTAGACCTCACCAAATTTATTAGTATATGTATATCCTTTTCTTTGTACACATTATGTAATAAGGGCAAGGTATACGTCCTCCCCATGTACATTTGACGTTTCAGTATAAATGAAAGTAAGTTTGTTGGCATAAAGAGCATAACTTCGTCTAACTACTACAAATTTGTTGCTAAAAGAGCTTCTGGACTAATTACACAATACATGAATAATCAAACTATACATATATGTATATGTGGCACTACATATGTAACAAGTGCATAATCCAACTACATATATATTTGTGCAGTAGATGCTACCTTTCCCTACACATTAACTACATATAATTTGTATTAACTTCATGTTTTTGCTACATACTAACTATATATACAACTGTAGGCATACATTTAGCTATAATTATACCTATATTTAAATATGTAAGGACAATATCTAGCTAATCTTCTGGATACATTTGAATTTGTAGTGAATGGATTATCTAACTACATATTTGAAAAATATAGTTAAAATCTTTAGCTATACGAGCATATACTACAATTTGTATGTGTAAAGAAATATGTTGTCAAATCCTTTCGCTACAAAATATTGGGTTTTCGCTACAATTTTTTTATAGTTAAAGACCTTTTTTTAGTAGTGGTTTGAGGCTTGCTCAGTCTTGAGACCGTTTGAGGCTTGCTTGGTCTTGAGACCGTTTGAGGTGGAACTTTTGCAACTTTTTTTGGGTTTTTCTATAAGAAGAAAAGAAGAAATATCAGTCTATTGGTATATTCACAGTAAAGCGGAAAATTAATTATTCTATCTAATTTATATAAGAAAGAGTATTGAAAACTAAGAAAAAACTAGTTAGATAACATCACAAAATGGGAGGTTATTTGCTTTACATATAGAAGAAGAAGAAAGGAATGATGAAAACATCAAGAATAAGGAAAAACCCTAGAGAAAGATGGTAAGGGTGGTTCCTTCTGATGAACAATGTGATTTTAGTTGCTTTATATATAGAAGAAGAATAAAGGAATGATGAAAACATCAAGAATAAGGAAAAACCCTAGAGAAAGATGGTAAGGATGGTTCCTTATGATGAACAATGTGATTTGCCGTCTTCCGACTAAAAACTGGGCCACTGAAAGTGCATGAACCTCCCGAAACATTATGTTTTCCTCTCCTTTCTCTCTTCTCTTCTCTGCTCTGTCGTACAACTAAATATGGCATGATGATTAGGTCTGGCCAAGCTCCCCCTAAGTCATAGATGTGACTTAGGGCGTTGTTATGTCCCAACTATTCAATTAAGGATGATCTTTAATCCGTTCTAATCCTATCTTGTCGATACTATCGACTAGGTGTCAATAGTATCAATGCCTTCGATTATTTGCGATCCATTGCAGCTGTTGATACTACTGAGTTGACCGTTGGTAGTATCAAGCTTTCTCTAAAATGCTCTTCATTGATATGCCATTATTATTGATTCCTCTTTTAGTACTATCGAGTTTCCTCAAGTCATCATATTCCTTTTCCTCAGATGTCGGTACCATCGACAATAATTTGAGTATTACCGAGCTGTGTCATTTCTTGATAAATCACCTCAAATATGAAAAAAATGAACATCAACTCCAAAATAATGATAGATCATTCAGAACATTACAAATAACAACTATTCGATGCAATTAAGTGTCATAGGATAATGATGATAAATAATGCACAAATGATATAAAAAATAATAAGTGCATAAAAATCCATAATACAAAGCATGTCTGAATCATTATTCATTCCATCAATCCGCTGTATGTGTAATTGTGGCCTTAAGCTATCTAACCATTGACTGAAAAGTAGGATTTACCATGTCTATCGGGTCAAACTAAGGCACCATGGGATGCCCCTACCCCATCTCAAGCACTCTATCTTTAGGTGACTGCCTCCTAGTGCCACCTCTTGGCACAACGTAACTACTCTCAGGATGTTCTTCACGTTCTTCAAACATATTTGCGTAAGCATAACCTATAATTAGATATGTTGGATTATGTAAGAACATACACAAACCTAATTCCTATGTCCCTATAGACATAGTGAACCTAGAGCTCTGCACCACACCAGACGAGATTACTTAAAAGAAAATACACGATCAACAACTAAACATTCATGTTAGTAGAAAACTAAATAAATTAAAATTGGTTTCAACATTACTATTATGTTTAGAAACATTACATAAAGGTCCAACAACCTATAATACATCACATACGACATCAAGTATTTACATGCACATCCACTAGCATAAACTACACCATATATAGAACAGAGATGTTCCACATATGCTTTCCATATGCAAACCATAGGTACACTACCAAACCACGTGTTGATATACATCATCTACCAAACATCCCATGGCCGAACCTGAGAGTACATGGATAACTCTAGGACTCTACAAACTATTACTATCCAACCTTCTACTACTATTACTCTCCAAGTAGCTCTTTCTCAACAACACGATCATGCCCACACCACTGACGACCACCTAAAAGGATGTGGTGACCCACGAGGTGAGACCCATATCCCAACAAGAGATATAACTCTCAACCAATGGTTATTGATTACAACTAGTAAACTTTTAAACAAGATGAGCAGGTGAAGAAGATTAAATAGATTAAATAGTCTAAACATGTTAAGTAGGATAAGTAAATAAAATAGGTAAAGCATAACTAGCACATTATATATAGGGAAACATGTAAGGCTATCACTTTCTATACTGTTGATTTCTCTTAGCGCACAATATAACAACAAAATAGTATAAGAAAAAAGGCAAGGGTTAACATCCAATGTGAAGCACATTTAACCCTAAACAGTTATACTACACGGTTGTATTGCATCTTTTATTAAGCCCTGAGGAGTTGTGGTATATCACTCAACTCCAACTGATTGCTGCTAAGTCAAAATCAGTTCCTTACAAGATCTAGGAGATCTGGACTCCTAGGATCTCATCTACCATCGGTCACTACGAGTCTACGACAACGACATATAAGTCCAACTACAAAACAACCTAGTCCTCCATGGTATATAGGACACGACACTAGTGAACCAAGGTATACGAAACTAAACATCTGAGGTACAACCACAACTGTCCTCCATCACATCATATATACAAAACCCAAGATCTGACCATAGTCATTCTCCTTACAAGGTATGACCACAACCATCCTCAAAATCTTGGGACCAGGATGACAAGGACACACAGTCTCCAAGCACCCTGCATACTCAACAGTATGTGCTACCAGTTCCCCTAGAAATACTCATTTCACCATCCAACAAGTTCTAACATTGGAATGGATCTATGCACAAGACACTACATGAGTAGGATTTTAATTGATTAGTTAATACCAATTGGGTATATTTTAACTACATCAATCAAGTTATGTACAAACACTAAAAGAATTCTACAAAAAACATGGGTTAATTGCAACCTTATAAGATATAAAATGTATGAAACATGAAGCTTATCACATCACCACATCGTACTATTCCATCACCATACATGTAACCATACTCATCATCATACTATCATAAGATTTCAAATCCTTTACACATCATGAAGAGGATAGCACATCAATTAGCAAACAAAGCCATGTCCAAGGTTATAAGACCATTCACATTGTTCCCTTTAAGAACATCATTATATTTTCATGCCTTGCCAAGTCTCACCATTCCATCACCATACATGTGATACATAAGCTGATACAACATTATATTCAAGAGTCACAATTTTCATAAGATAGCAAATTAGGGCTACATCAACATAGAAAGGGAAAGTACTACATAATCAAACTAATCACACAAGAGGATATGCATCATCATCCCATACTGGTATTAGGGTTAGGTTCATGAGAATAGTTGCATGAACACTACCAAACAACACTTGACAAAAACCTAAGGTTTGTATTCATTCGAGGGTAAAGGTCAGACTACTAGATCATGTGTAACCAAGCACCAACGGATTAGGGTTAATAAACAACCCTAAAAGTTCAACCCTAATTCTCAACATGACCTTCGGATCATGAAAGCATAAGATCAACAGACACCAACAATAAGTCAGGAAACATAGCGACTATGAATCCATAAATTCTCATCAACCTCTAAGGGTCAGAGATGTAACTGAACGTTAAGGGTCAGGTTGTGGGGGGGTGGCGACAATTAAAGTTGGGAACCACTGGCGACCGATGAAGTTGAGAAACACTATAGATTGATGACTTTGAGAAACACTAGTGGCCAATGAAGTTGAGAAATGCCGAAGAGCGATGAAGTTGACAAACACTGGCAGTCAATTAGAATCCAAAACTTGGCAACCACTTAGGTTTCACCATACTCATAGACCACATAGATACCAAAACCTTGGTGACCACACAAAGAGAACAAAATATCATCAACCCCATGAGATCAAACATGATGGTTATCATAAAAAATATGAACGGTCGTCAAGTTGCATCACTAGAGAAAGAAGATCAACTCCAAAACCCTAATTTAGCAACCATCATATAAGAGAGTAAAACTATCTTTTAAGAGAAGAAAATAAACCTTTCCACATGTATGCAAGGACCACATTTCCATCATAAAAGAAGACTTCGTGCACAAGGTCTTAGGTTTCATCCAAGGAGAGTTATCTACTCAAGATTACCATGTAAACACAAACCCTAGGTAAAGAGTATTATATTCCTACTGGTAACCACATTTTTGGGTAAGATCATGTACATATAAGATGAAAGTAAGCAATAGTCATAGTGAAAGTTATATAACTCACATTAGAGTTGATGTAGAAACTCCAAACATCAAGATAGATTGAAGAAGAAAGGTAGGAACCCTATCTTGGGCACTCTACTTCGGTCATGCTGGCTCCTCCACCAAAAGAAGGCAAACCCTAGGTAGAAAAGGAAAGAAAGAGATCTTGTTCAAGCTGTAACTCAAGAACTACCATGGAACACCATGGGTTCATCCAAGAATAGAAAGAGAATGGGTATAACATCAAGGAAAATGTAGGTATAGAGAAATATCTCACTTTCCAAGAATAAGAAGAAGAACTAGGATGCACCAAACGATCACTAGAAGGGTAGATCCAAACTTTAACTCCACATGCAAGGGAGATCAACCTCCTTCTTTAACCTTGAGCTCTTCCTTCACCACGAAGCAAGAGGGGACGAGCTCCAAGAAACCAAGGAGGCAGAGAGACATTTATATAACTTAGGTTTAGAGAGTGGGAAAGAGGGTTAGGTGTCAAGCTAAACATGTCATGCATCCAAGAGATATCATCCATCCAAGCACCTTACTCATACATGCAACTAGAGCGACTCAACCAAAAAAAATGATTGATCAAATTGGTTCAGAAAAGGAATATGATCGTTGAACCAAGATGTTGGCGACTGAAGAAATCATGGAAAGCAAACAGTCGCTAATCCTAGGTGAATTTGGAGACCAACATGAATGGTTTACTTCATCGACTGCCAACCCTAGGGATAACAAGGGAACATCATCGACCTCCAAAAACATAGTCCAAAGGAAAACTTATCTATTACCAAAAACAAGGGCTCATCGATTAAACATACTTCAAGGTCAATCATCAACTTAGGGAATCCATGCAAACCCTAATCTCAGCATGAGATGTCACCACATCAAACTAAGATTTGATGAGGAGCCCCAAAGCACAACTATATCCATCATGATATCACTTAGGCACAACAAGCATGTGAAAAACTACAATGAAAACCCTAGAAGGGGTTAAATTGCAATTAGGTCCAAAATAAGTACATAAATGCATAACTTAGCTTAAATAGTGTCCTAACTGGACCAACTTGAAAAATATGCCTATCATATGGTATCAAAGCACATCACAAGGTTTGATTATGGTTTTAAGAATCTAATTATGATATTCAAGCATGTTCAACCAAAAATTAAGGTTTGGGATCTTAAAGAAGCATCCTATATCTTAGGAATCAAGATCTATAGAGATAAATCTAAAAGGCTTCTTGGACTAAGTCAGAGAACATACATTTACAAAGTGTTGAAGAGGTTCAAACTGAAGGAATCAAAGATATAAAACCTTCCCATATCTCATGGAGTTACTATCTCTAGAGCTCAATGTTCCAATTCTTGTGAAAAAAGGTAATACATGAGTAGGATTCCATATGCATATGCAATTGGATCTATCATGTACGCAATGTTATGTACTCATCCTAATGTCTCATATGCCTTGAGCATTATGAGCAAATATCTATCAGATCCAGGTGATGTTCACTGGATAGCCATTAAGCACATCCTTAAGTATTTGGGAAGAACTAAGGATCAATTCCTTATCTACGATAGAGTGAAAGAGTTGATGGTAAAGGGTTACACCAACACAAGCTTCCAAACTGACAATGATGACTATTGATCGCAGTATGGATTTGTGTTTTGCCTCAACAATGGAGTTGAGAGATGGAAGAGTTCAAAGTAAGAGATAGTTGTAGATTCCATAACAGTGGCCGAATATATTACTGCATCTGATGCATCAAAAGAAGGTTGTTTAGATCAAGAAGTTCATTTCTAAACTTGGGGTGGTTCCAAGCATCATTGATGCAATTGAGCTATATTGTGACATCAACAGAAATATTGCGCAAGATAAGGACCTAGATCGCATTAGTGTTCAAAGAATATACAAAGGCAGTTCCATCTCATATGATAGATCATGCATTGAGGAGATGTGAAGATTTGCAAGGTATCGACTAAAAGCAATGTAGATGACCCCTTGAAAAAAAACACTTTTGCAACAGAAGCATGATGGTCATGTTAGATCACTTGGGATTAAATTCATGGGTGATTAGCTCTAAGTGCAAGAGGGAGTCTATTTTTATGTATGCCCAGAGAGCCGATCGTTCGATGATTATAATGCTAATTTGTAAATGATTTGATTAATAATAAAGGCTATCTTCTGATTTATTCAATTTATTTAGTTATGAGATAATAATGTAACATAATAAGTGTCTAGAGAATGATTTTGAGTCAATGATGTATGTCTTTGGGTTGATGACCTAAACAATGAGATCATATAGATGTCAAGAGTATATACATTCTTGTTATGTCCCTTGTCCAAAGTTGTTGTTTAAGGTTAACAGACAAAAACAACACATAAGATTACAGTGTGTGTTGGTTGGTGACATAATCTCATTAAGTCATGATATGTGATATCAAATCAAACACATAGATACTTGTTAGAGAACAATGCACTGACAGACCCACCTTGAGAGAGATGCATGGAAACCATTATGTGGTAGTCAGAATCATCTCTCATAGAGATGGTGGCGATTGTGGTTTTTAGACCTTAAATCACAAGAGGACACAAACATTTAGAGTTGGTTCCATCAAAAGACGTCAGTCCATTACCTAGTTGTCTCCAACCATGATTTCTAGGTCATGTATTTTATTCCTTTTATATACTGATAAACAATACAAAAAATTTATTGATGTCTTTATGGAACAAGACCAACCCTCCTTTTCATCTCAAGTAGAAACTACACCTTCTTTGATGGGCCGCAGAACGTTAGCCTCTTCACCTCTTCTTTGATAGATGTGGAAGAGAACCTTTGCTTCACCTCTTCGTAAACGGCCAGCATAAGAGGACAAAGTTGAGAAGATGCCTTATTTTTGCTGGTTCGTAGATAACCTTCACTCCAAGAAGTAGACCAAGAATAATACAACAAAAAAGAAAAATAATGGAGAAAGAAAGAAACAAAATAAACTCACAAGATATAAAATCAATCTATAATGGACAAGTGAAGATGATCCACTCCAAAAAGGTTTATGAAATGTAGTATTAGGTGGAGAGGATACTCTATGTGAGCTATGGGCTTAGTGTGGAATGATAGAAACTTGAAGTAGGGGACCTAAGCTCTTGACAATGATGACATGTATGTAGTATTCTCAAGGATGTGTATATCATCTCAATTGTTGTTCAATTGTTGTGTATAATTATCCTATGACCACTCTTATTTATAGGAAATGTTTATAAGTTGTTAGGATAGTTTTGGGGAGAGTCTAGAGTGTTATTAGAGGTCAATTAGAAATTTGGACGAAATTGACTAACTTGTAATGTCTAATTTGATCATTATTATTTTTTTGTTCCAGAACATTTTTGGTCAAGAAATTTTTCGACCAGACACTTCCTCAGTCGAGAAATATTTCAAATCAGTTTGGTCTAAATATCAAACTAGATCTAATGGATAAGTTTCGTTAATATATTTTGGGAAATATTTGCATCATCAAAATATGTTGTGGCATATAAAAAAGCCAACAAAATGGAGTCCAAGGATGAAAGTAAGGCCATGAAGAGTTCTAAGGCTAAGCATATATATATCCAGATCTCCAACACTCAAGATAAAGATAAAGAAACATACAAGAGGAATATATCCTTTGTACGTATAGGGATTTAGGAAGATGAAGATGGGGATAGAGATCACCACTTCAGGTATATATTTGATTGAGATAAATTTGTCTTGTTCTTCACCATATATTTTAGATACCTAATGTGGATCTCACATATGTTTGAATATCCATGATACAAAAAGAAGTAAGCCTTTAAGAAAGGACTAGGTCTAACTGTGAGTCACAAATGGAGAAAGAGTCGATACCACTGTAGTTGGAACCAATAATTTATCTTTGCTAACAAGGCTTATAATAGGGTTAATAAGTTGCTATAGTACATGCCATAAAAAGAAACATAATTTATATATCTTGTATGGACAAGGATAGATATGAATTTAATATTAAGAATGGTCGATGTTCTATTTCAAAAGATGACATCTCTTATGGTAGTGCGCCAACGTCTTATGGTATTTATTTGTTGGATCTAAAGATAGATGTTTACAACATAAATACCAAAAGATTAAAACTCAATAACTCAAACAAGACATATCTTTGGCATTGTCGTCTGGTGCACATAAATGAGAATCACATATCTAGACTCCATAAATATGGTTATCTAGACTCTATTGATTTCAAATTTATAGAGACATGTGAGTCTTGTTAATTGGGCAAGATGATTAGGACCCCTTTCCCTAGAAACAATGAGACGGCTAGTGATATATTAAGACTCATACATACTGATGTATGAGACCATTTAAGAATGAATGCTAGAGGTGGTTATCAATACTCTATTACCTTTACTGGTGACTTCAATAGGTATGCTTATGTTTACCTGATGAAACATAAATTTCAAATTCTTGAAAAGTTCAAGGATTTAATAAATGAAGTACATAACCAACATGGGAAAAGAACTATGGAACTTTGTTCTGATCCAGGTGAACAATACTTAATCCACGCATTTGAGGACCTTCTGAGAGACCATGATATTTTATCACAATGGACTTCAACTAGAACACCTCAATGCATTGGTGTATCAGAAAAAGGAATCACACATTGCTAGATATGTTGCAACCAATGATGAGTTTAGCTGAGTTCCGACTACCTTTTATGCTCTAGAAATCGCCGCATTTATAGTAAATCATGTACCATCTAAATCAATTCAAAAGACACCATATGAGATATGGTATGGGAGTGTCCCAATGTGTCTTTTCTGAAGATTTCAAGTTTTGAAGCTTATGTGACAGAGAAGTTTCCCGAAATGCTTGGACTCAAATTAGATAAATGTTATTTTTTTGGTTATCCTAAGGAAACCAAATGATATTAATTTTATTCCCTATCTGATAGCAAAGTATTTTTTTCCAGAGATGTTGTATTCCTAGAGAAGAAATTTATTTCCAAAGGAATCAGTGGGAGGAGAGGAAAGTAGAACTCAAAGAGGTTATGGACTAGCATGAAAAAATTGACCCATAAAGGTACATGAAGAACTAGAAGACTCATAGACCATTGTGTAATCTGCAGTTCCTCATGTAACAAAAGGACCTTGTAGATCTAGTAGGTTGAGCCTGAAAGATTTGGTTATCTTGTGACTCAATAAGGCGGTGAATTGGTCATAAATGATGATCCAACACCATATCCAGAAGCTACTAAGGGACCACAGTCTGAGAAATGGCTTGAGGCCATGAGATCTAAGATGTAAACCATGTAAACCAACAAGGTATGGACCATGGTAGATCCACCCGAAGGGTTAAATCCCATAGGGTGTAAGTGGGTCTTCAAGAAGAAGATCGACATGGATGGTAATGTACAAACCTATAAGGGCATATTGGTTGCAATGGGTTTCAGACAAGTTCAAGGTGTTGACTATGACAAAACTTTTTCTCCGATAGCCATGGTTAAGTCATTTAGGATTGTGCTTGCCATTGTAGTTTATCATGACTATGACATTTAGCAAATGGATTTTAAAACCACATTCCTCAACCGAATTATTCTTGAGGATGTGTAAAGAGCATGAAATCAATCCACCTCTCTACCAATAACAATGGCAAACAAGGACCAATGAATAACAGTAGAATTTTAAACTTTGACTATATTCAATTGTATAAAGAGTACATTACAAATTTTCCCAAAAGGGTGTACATGGTTTATAGAAAAAGAGGATCTAAGTACAGGGAAAATAGACTACAACAATATGCCTCCAATAAAAATAACTTAACAAATAATTTCATGAGGGATGGATGGACTCCTTTTTCCTAGTCGTAAGCTAGTTCACCATGCTCCTATTGCGCACTATAATCCTAACATGTGTGGTTGGGATCACCCAACAAGAGGAGAGAAAATGTATGTGTCAAATAAAAAATAAGGATGATTATAAACTAAAGAAGGAAATAATAAAGATTCACTATGCTAAGAGAGTCAAGAATATGAGGCAAGCAAAACAAATAAGAATTTCTGCCAAGTCAAAAAATAATTAGTTGCATTCATGAATAAATGTGACTATATTAAACTAATATAGGGCTGAGGCACCTACCTAACCTCAACCTCTAGGCGAGGGAGAATTTACACATTCCCAAAAACCCAAAAATATTTATAAAGTGGTGAGAATTGCCACATTCCCCTGGGGAGAATTGTCATGTTCCCCTAGGGAGAAATTACACATGCCCTCTATGGGTGGTTTGTACTCATGTACACTACATTAGTTAATTATCAATTATATCATCATGTTAAAGTATTTCAATGGTAGATATAAGGAATTTAATAACAATTGCAAGTGGGGTCCAAGACCCTAGAATGATTGAAGTACAAATGCCACATAAGACAACAAAAGAAATAAAGGTTAAATGATGCCTATATGGAAAAGTAGGTTTGTGTAAAAATGCCCAACTGAAGGATAGTGTTCAAACTCATAGTAAATCTGGTTGCACATACATAGATGGGTTTTCATCTACATTCATAGGGTTTACATACCTTAATGTAGATTCAGAAACATCGCTTTCACCAACTAGATTGTATCCAAAATCCACTTTATCCTAGTTACAAATATATCACATGCATTAGGATTTATAACACATAACGTATAAGAAAACCTAATTTTGGAACTTATTTGAAAACCTTAGATTTAGGGCTCAAAACCTAGCCCAAAAGACTACTTTGACTTCACTGATTAAGAAAACATATTTAATTTCCCAATTTTGAGTTAAAATGAATTAATTACATATTTTAGAACATTTTATATAATAAGAAGGGTATTCATAATAAACATAAAAATAAGAATCGGAATCAAGACCACAAATTCAGATTTTACATGAAAAATCCTTTCCAATGACTATTTATTCACATTTTTCTGATCAAGCCTCGATTTAATTTGAATTAAACAAATTGGACCAATCAGTAAATGAGAAAATGCCACATAGGAGAATAAAAACTCACAGAGACACGGGCCGCGGAGGCAGGACCTGCTTTGACTTGGGCCAATTATATTTGGCCCAGTCAGTCAATCCACGCTCACATGGCTTTGGTCAAAGGCAACTGAGCGAAAGGACTAAATTACCAAAATACCCATGCAATGTTAATAGATCAATTAAACCTGCGAGGACCCTAAGGTCAAAGGTACAATAGAAATTGAGAAAATAAAATGAGGGGTGAATTAATAGTATTACCCATGCCCGATTAATCATATGATTTCCACCACATAGGCACCAAGGTCAATTCACTTCTGGGTTTGTTGTTGCTTCGAGCCATGGCTAGAGTAGCACCTCGAGAGGTCGGGAACCTATGCCTAGATCTCTCACCAAGGCACACTGATGCGAATGGAAATCAGGAGCAAGATCCCTAGGTTCCTGTGGCCATGGAAAGGTACAAAGAATTTCCTAGCATACTCTAGAGCCATGGAACCAACCTTGACATGGCCAAGAATAGGGGAAGATGGCCAGAGGTCAGAAAGACGAGAAAAACCATCCACAAGACCAAGTGAGTGGATGAAAAGAATACTAGAAGTGAATCGAAGTTGAACGACACCTTTTTGTCTTTGTAGGTCAAATGTGACCCCGTGGCGACCGACATTGGCGAATATTGGTAGTGGACTCTAGGACACGGAGGTTACAGGTATTGTGAGGCAAACCAAGGGTGGGAAGAAGAAGGAGAGTGGTCGAAGGTGCATACTACACCAGTAATTGAGCTGAGGTGGTCGATGGTGCAAGCTCTCATCCAGCACCATCGAAGATGAAAGCAGAGTAGGATGGGGAGGATGAGGTTGCTAGGGGTGTAATTGGAAGGAGAGGGGGATAGTATGAGGTCTGGGGATTCTTTCGTTGGCCTTATATAGGTAAGAGGAGGGCTCTATTCCCCTGTGTATAACCTCGATGGAGAGGAGGAAGAAACCCAAATTGTGCATTTTACCTACTACCGAAAGTAGTCGATGAGCTAGTGCTCATTCAAACTGGTGGTGAGAGACATACCCGATAAAAGAAGAATCATGAGAAATGGTGTTGTGTAGAGGGAGAACTGAATTGAGGAACCAAGGAGCCGCAACTGTTCTCTGATCTGTGGATGGGAAGAGGAAGGGGACGACTCCCCGACCGTCAGATCAACATGTGATTAGCCATGAGCCATCAGATGGTGAGTCGATGCGGGACTCAAGCGCGTGATAGAGGAAATGAAAAGACCTTGGTGTTACACGTTGAATAAATGAAATCAGAATTTCAACCTTAGTTACACTTTATTCAAATCTTATAAAATCATTTTGAATGGTCAAACATTGTTGAAATGACCCCAGAATTTGAACTAGAGTCTTACATTAATGTCTAGAACTATGCTATATAATTATTTTCTCGATTCACTTAAGTTTTGGCCATTAAACACCATATTTTCTATTAATGTGTATATTAATGCATTTTAATAGGGTAAATTAATACAAAACTATTTTCTTAGCAATTCCTTTAACAAAATTTGAGATAAATATTGTAAGCCCATTCAAGTGTCATTTCCTACCTCTCATTCCCCTTTTTAATGATTTGATAACAATTTGGAGGAGAGAGGAGATAAGAAGGTGAATATCTCATTAATAAAATTAAATTTCACCTTACTTCTTATTTCTTATTCCAAAAATCCACGATTACTCTAAATTCACATAATCTACTCATTATCTCTCATAATTGGCCATTTTGATTATTAAACTCTAATTAATACATAATTTTGGATATTTGTGCAAACACCCATTCATTGTCATGAATGTGGGTAAATGTGGTTCAAGTCATCAAGTTTAGCTCAAATTCATCATTGAGTCCAAAATAGATAGAAAAGATAGTCAAAATTAGGGAAAAGCCCAAAAGGATAAAAAGGAAATGGAAAGATTAAAAATGGGTAAAATTGCAAATGATTCTGAGATTGAATATGTTACATCACTCCTCCCCTTAAATAGGATTTCATCCCCGAAATCAAAATAAGAGGGAAGGGTGAGTACGTAACAATCCAACCTTAAGCAACTAGGTGATAACCCCTAATCAAGGGTACTTCAAATGCCCTACACATAAGTCAGGGTTTACTACAGTTCCCACTATTGATATTACCTTTTATCAAATACAAAACTATTGGCTTGTTAGCATTATATTTATTATGAAATCTTCATCATCCTTAATATTCAATAAATTGTGTCATATCATATTCACATTGTTTGTAAAATAATTATATATCAATGTTATGTACCATTCATGTGTATTTCTCATTTACTAATTAAGCATTTTAAGCACAATTAGGGTTACTAAATCATCTCAATATTTATAAGCATATTAGATAACAAACCTTAATAACTTTATTTATGCTCCATTATCTTCATATTACCACCATATAGAATAATCACATGTTATTTTGTAAGGAATATATAATATTATCTAACAAGTTATTAAGTCTAAATAATGTCACATTGATATCTTACACCTATATTACACCATGTCATGTCACCTTTTATATTCACATTAATGTCATCACTAACCATTTTCTCCAATTTATACTTCATATTATAAATTATACATTTAACATCACATTAGGCATTTATGCATGCTTATGTGAATCCAATTACTCTTTATTCATATTTGAGTCATTATATGTGTTTTAGTGAATTAGGTGGAACACATTGCATATTAATGAATTGATCCATATACCAAACTATGATAAGGTGATTATATTTCATCAAGGTATATAATCTGATGATGTCACTTAATGGAACGAATGTATTATGAAGGCATTAAGGATATGTATGCATATATGTATATTTTGTTAAGGCTGGATGATTACATATTAGGGTTAGGTCAACATGACTATTACATATTATGCATCTTTAGCATGCATTAGTTTCATATCCTAACTCACCATACCATTAGGGTGACATGCTAAACATCATGTGTATTCACAATTAGTAATGAGTAACTCACTATTGTGTGCATTTAGTATTTATTAGAGTTCAAGCATATGAACTATTCCTTAGATGACTTGTTATATATATTCATTGGTATATCACCAATCAAGATAGATTATAATTATAATTTGTTTGTCCAACACTAAACACATATAAGCTCACTAATCTCTTGTCTAAGGAGTTAGGGTTTCCAAAGTAGCTACATTTTGTTATGTATAGGATTCCATCCCCCTAAAAAGGGATTTCGTTCTCAAAATCTGCAAATGCAAACTCTATCAAGGTACCACTACTACTACTCCACTTAAAAGGGTTGACTAAGTCAAACTAAGCTAGAGGTAAAAGGGTGAGTCTAAACATTTATTAGACCCAACACTTAATTGTCTTACTAATCACTATTACCAAACTTCAAAGTCTAGTATAGGGTACACTAACCCTAAACATGGAAATCTAAGACTCACATATGGAACTTTCAAGATTACAAGATGATTTTATATGGATAACCAAATCATCCTATTAGATTTTCTAAGGATACTCAACAATGAGGTAATATGCCTAAAGGTATGCTATTTCGAGCATTTCGTATCAAATCAGGCCAAACCGGTGTCATATGAACTCAGGAGCGCAGAGGAAAATATTTCCAACCCCCAAGTTCTGACCCTTTCTAGACACTATCACTTTAAACTTCGTGCCCTAGTAGCTACCTATAGGCTAATCCCCTAAAAGTTGATTAAATATGTATCTAATGTGAAACTATTATGGTTCAAGAACAACCTTTCACCATAGGTCAATTCTAATGTGAACTAAAGGGATACTATATGAGGTAAGGTTTTCTAACTAAGGAGACAAATTGAAATAGTCAAGACTCTAGCTACCATTGGATCTGATACCATGCTATAAAGAGCATGAAATCAACCCACCTCTCTACTAATAACAATGGCAAACAAGGATCAATGAATAGCAACAAAATTTTAAACTTTGACTATATTCAATTGTATAAAGTGTACATTACAAATTTCTCCAAAAGGGTGTACATGCTTTATACAAAAAGAGGATCTAAGTAGAGGGAAACTAGGACTACAACAATATGTCTCCAATAAAAATAACTTAACAAATAATTTCATGAGGGAAGGATGGACTCCTTTTTCCTAGTCATAAGCTGGTTCACCATGCTCCTGTTGAGCACTCTGATCCTAACCTGGGTGGTTGGGATCACCCAACAAGAGGAGAGAAAATGTATGTGTCAAATAAAGAATAAGGACAATTATAAACTAAAGCAGGAAATAATAAAGATTCACTATGCTAAGAGGGTCAAGAATATGAGGCAAGAAAAACAAATAAGAATTTCTGCCAAGTCAAAAAATAATTAGTTGTATTCATGAATAAATGTGACTATATTAAACTAATATAGGGTTGAGGCACCTACCTAACCTCAACCTCTAGGTGAGGGAGAATTTACACATTCCCAAGAACACAAAAATATTTATAAAGTGTGGAGAATTGCCACATTTCCCTAGGGAGAATTATCACGTTCCCTTAGGGCGAAATTACACATGCCCTCTATGGGTGGTTTGTACTCATGTACACTACATTAGTTAATTATCAATTATATCATCATGTTAAAGTATTTCAATGGAAGATATAAGGAATTTAATAACAATTGCAAGTGGGGTCCAAGACCCTAGAATGATTGAAGTGCAAATAACACATAAGACAACAAAAGAAATAAAGGCTAAACAATGCCTATATGGAAAAGTAGGTTTGGGTAAAAATGCCTAACTGAAGGATAGTTTCAAACTCATAGTAAATACGGTTGCACATACATAGATAGGTTTTCACCTATATTCATAGGGTTCACATACCATAATGAGGATTCATAAACATCACTTTCACCAACTAGATTGTATCCAAATCCACTTTATCCTAGTTACAAATATATCACATGCATTGGGATTTATAAAGCATAACGTATAAGAAAACCTAATTTTGGAACTTATTTGAAAACCTTTGATTTAGGACTCAAAACCTAGCTCGAAAGACTATTGGGACTTCACTGATTAAGAAAACATATTTAATTTCCCAATTTGGAGTTAAAATGAATTAATTACATATTTTAGAACTTTTTATGTAATAAAAAGGATATTCATAATAAATTTTAAAAAAGGAATGTGAATTAGGACTCAAAACCACAAATTCAAATTATACACAAAAAATCCTTTCCAATGACTATTTAGTCGCATTTTTCTAACCAAGGCTCGATTTAATATGAATTAAACAAATTGGACCAATCAAAAAACAAAAAAATTCCACATAGGAGAATAAAAACTCACAGAGACACTGGTCGCGGAGGCCGAACCCGCTCTTACTTGGACCAATCATATTTGGCCCATTCAGCCGATCCCCGCTCGCATGGCTTCAGTTAAAGGCAACAGAGTGAAAGGACTAAATTACCAAAATACCCATGTAATGTTAATAGATCAATTAAACCTACAAGGACCCCAAGGTCAAATGTACATTTGAAAGTGAGAAAATAAAATGAGGGGTGAATTGATAGTACTACTCGTGCCCGATTAATCATATGATTTCTGCCACACAGGCACCAGGTTCAATTCACCTTTGGGTTTGTTGCTACTTCGATCCATGGCTCAAACAGCACCCCGGGATGTCGGGAACATATGCCCAGATCTCTCACCAAGGCACACTGACGTGAATGGAAACTAGGAGCAAGATTTTTAGCTTCCCACAGTCATGACAAGGTACAAAGCATCTCCTAGTGTTCTCTAGAGCCATGGAACCAACCTAGACATGGCCAGGAATAGGGGAAGTTGGTCGGAGGTCAGAAATCTGAGAAAAACCATCCACAGGACCAAGCCAGTGGCCAAAAATAATACTAGCAGCGTACCAAAGCCAAACGACAACTTTTTGTCATTGTAAGTTCACAGTGACCCCGTGGTGACCTACGTCGGTGGAGCTTGGTAGTGGACTCTAGGACAATAAGGTTGGGGGTATCGTGAGGCAAGCTGAGGGTGGGAAGAAGAAGGAGGGTGGTCGAAGGTGCTTACTGCACTAGTAATTGAGCCGAGGTGGTCGGGGGTGTGTGCTCTCAGCCTCTACTATCGGAGATGAAAGTAGAGTAGGCTGAGGAGCATGGGGGTTCGAGGGGGATAATTGGAAGGAGAGGGGGATAGTACAAGGTTTGGGGATTCTTTCCTTGGCCTTATATAGGTAAGAGGAGGGCTCTAGTCCCCTCTATAAAACCTTGGTGGAGAGGAGGAAGAAACCCAAATTGGGCATTTCGCCTACTACCCAAAGTAGTTGATGTGCTAGGGCTCAATTGAACCGGTGGTGAGAGACATTCCTGGATAAAGAATAATAACGAGAAATAGTGTTGTGTAGAGGGAGAATTGAATTGAGGAACCAAGGAGCCACAATTGTTCTGTAATTCGTGGACGGATGGAGGAAGGGGACGACTCCCCGATCATCGGATCAACATGTGATTAGCCCTGAGTCATCAGATGGTGAGTCTACACTAGGCCTGAACGTGTGACAGAGGAAATGAAAAGACTTCGGCATTACACATTGAATAAATGAAATCGGAATTTAAACCTTAGTTACACTTTATTCAAATCTTATAAAATCAATTTGAACGGTCAACCATTGTCCAAATAAACCCAAATTTGAATCGTAGGCTTACATTAATGTCTAGTACCATGTTATATAATTATTTTATCGATTCACTTAAGTTTTGTCACTTAACAACCATATTGTCTATTAATGTGTATATTAATGCATTTTAAAATGGTGAATTAATACAAAACTATTTTCTTAGAAACTCCTTTAATAAAATTCGAGATAAATATTATAAAGCTATTCATGTGTCATTTCCCACCTTTCATTCCCCTTTTTAATGATTTAATAATAATTTTATGAGAGAGGAGATAAAGGGGTCAATATCTCATTAATTAAATTCAATTTCACCTTAATTCTTATTTCTTATTCCAAATAGCCACAATTACTCTAAATAACATAATCTACTCATTATCTCTCATAATTAGCCATTTTGCATTATTACACTCTAATTAACACATAATTTGAGATATTTTTGCAAACAGCTATTCATTGTCATGAATGTGGGTAAATGTGGTTCAAGTCTTGAAGTTTAGCTCAAATTCATCTTTGAGTCCAAAATATATAGAAAAGATATTAAAAAGGAAGTGAAAAGATTGAAAATGGGTAAAATTGCAAATGAATCTGAGATTCAATATGTTACAGGATGTGTGCTTGACATAACTGGAGGGTTTTATAAGTACAAATGATGCAAATAAAGACTCTAAGCTACAAAGTTCAATCAGTAGATTGAAGAAAGCATCTCGGAGATGGAATATTCATTTTGATGATGCATTCAAACATTTTGTCTTTAATCAGAATGAAGTTGAACCATGTGTTTACAAGAAAGTTAGAGGGAGCAATATGTTATTCCTCATATTGTACGTGGATGACATACTATTGATAGGGAATGGCATCCCTACTTTATAGATGATAAATAACTGTTTGAGGAAAAACATTCTCTATGAAGGACTTGGACAAATCATCCTATATCTTAGGAATCAAGATCTATAGAGATAGATCTAGAAGGCTATCTGGACTAAGTCAGAGCACAATCATTGACAATGTGTTGAAGTGGTTCAACATGGAGGATTCAAATATAGGAAACCTACCTATTCCTCATGTAGTTACTATCTCTAGAGCTCAATGTTCCAATTCTTATGAAGAAAGGGAACACATAAGTAGGATTGCATTTGCATTTGGATCCATCATTTCCATAATGGTATCTACTCATCCTGATGTATCATATGCATTGAGCATGATGAGCAGATATCAGATAGATCAAGGTGATGTTCACTAGATAGCAATGAAGAAGATCCTTAAGTACTTGAGAAGAACTGAGGATCAATATGTCATGTGGTGTGATTTGATTTTTCTTGATCTGCGTGATCATGACTGTTGGATCTGCGATCCAACAACTCATAAGTCATCTTCTAGATGGGGCTAAAAAGGCAACATGCGCCGATCTTGATTGATTTTTTTTATGATTCCTCACTCAATTTTCAACCAAATAGCATGAAACTTTCTCCAACATTTTCTAAAAAATTATCTGTAAGAACCCCATTTCCTGAAAATCTCCGATTAAGGAAGTCCAGGAAACTAGAGACGTTATCCCAAAAACAAGATCAAATGGTTTTGGACATAATCAATAATAATTAATAAATTCTACTAAACTAACTAAACTTGATGCATGATAAAAAAATCTTTTTCTAAAGTTTACAAAATATGGGTTTTAGAATTTACCGAGAAATAGACCATCTATCTATATCCTCCAGGCCTTTATACATTTATTTTCTTTCAATGTCTTCTTTCTTTGAATACCTAATTTCTAGCTAGATTATCCTAAAAATGCCGACAATCAAAATGTCAGCCATTAGGACAAGTCATACCAGTATGTGGGGGAAACAACATCTCATAGGTAATGATAACAACATAATTCAACAATTAATGTTTAACAAACCAAATTTAACATTTTCACCATGACTACCCATTTAAGGTTTCTCTACCATCAATCATAACCCCACATGGCCTCATACTATAGTATTCAGTGTCTTCCCCTATCCAGTCAGATGACTTCATTATGTCTCCCTATATCTAGGTGGGTGACTTCTCATGTACCCCCTATTCAGGTTGGTACCAAAATATGCCTTCCCTAACAAGCTAGATGGCCTTTCCATAGATCCAGAGGTGGCCTGGATTTGGGCTAGTCATGTTCATATATAATGTGATAATCATAGTCACTTTAAAGTATGAGTGTAATGAAATAAACAAGCAAGCATATAACTTCAACCATGTGAGGAAACCTCTAGGAAACCATGTGAAACTACAATAGATAATCTTAGGCATAACCACTTACCTGTCTCAGGAGAATTTGCAGTCCAAACATGAATATGTAGAATTAACCACACAACCAAGCAAGTCAACCTGAAATTCAATGAATACACCTATGAGTCACTACATGACTCTAAATCCTATCAAAGGACTGACTTGATTCTCAAGTTAGATTTTTATGTACACTTTCTTACGTCATTATCCATATTACCCTTTTAGTCCAATTATTGCTCCTTTCCACCTTCTAAATTAACAAACCCCACTTTCAATGTCATAGACATGATTGGGCTACCAAAAAGGTGTCTTTAATAAAAACGTCCCAATTTTATCCTTTTTAAGTCATACTATAGTTAGAGAGGTGAAAAGATGAATATTTAACACTTTTATGTTTATCGAGTTGACAAATCCTAATTTCCATCATTTAATACACCTTTAAGCATAAAGAAACCCCAACTCTTCAAAATTGGAATTTTATTATCCATATGAGTCCAAGGTTTTCCTTTTATTCATAACAGATCAAACTTTGATTAACAACATTAACTAGGTCTATTAGATTCATCAACATTCACAAATTAGGGTTTTGATCCATTAAAAGCATTAAATACATCAACTTTGAACATATTTTGAATTGGAAGTAGATACTGATGAAGAATATATTTTATAATGTAACTTGCATTTTCCTGATTAAAATCATATATTATTTGCTACATTTGAATAATCCTACATTTTACTAGGATATTTTGAAGATAAATATTTTTAGAACAATCACAGACCACCACGTAGGCAGCCCGCTCGCGTGGTTAAACAATTAACCGAGTGAGAAAAAAGTGGGAAAAGTCCAGACTAGCCTTACCCTCAATGAAGCACACAAGGGGAAAAGTGGTCTTTTAACCACAACCCTTCTTCAACCTTGAGTTGCCTCTTCTTCGCGATCTAGGAGTCAACTTGTGAGTTGACTCTGAGATTCCCACCCCCCCCAGCTACAAGCGACAACACCCGAACCCCTGCCTGGGCACCGCGAACTCACAACACCCCTCAATTGATTTGGAGGTGCTCTAGAACAGTGGGGCGATGAGAACGAACCTCCGGCGAGTTGGCAGCAAATACTAGGATGAAGATCTCACTATCTTGGGGAATTGAGGGTAGGGAAATACTTGGTATCTTGTGGATGATCTTCGAGATCTCTTGGTAGACTTGCAAAGGGTTTGTATAGCCCCTTTTATACTAGTCCATGGTGGCAGGGTCCAAGGGGTTTGTACAAAACTCCTAGAAGCCACTAAGTAGGGTGAAATCTAGGGTAGGTTGGTTCGTTTTTCCCTCCCAGATTCAATTGGAAAGCTAGCTAAGGCTGAGGAAATCGAGATTGCACAAAATCCCCTCAAGATCTCAGACTCCCAATGTTCATGTTTCCCGATCTGTCATAAGGTAGGAGATGATGGCACTAGAGTTGGTTCTCTAATTCGATGGCCTACATCACACATGCCAAAAATTAAAATCCTATCATTAATTGAAATACCGTGACATTGATAGTATTCCATGGTATTATCCACACTTTAGGGATTTTTCAATGATTCATATCTCCTAAACTGTAACACCCCAATTTTTTTCACAAAAAAATTATAAAATGAATTTTATTAAAATAACAAACTTTGAAGGGCTTAATGTAAAAAAGTCATTGAATGATATTCCGTATAGAAAAAAATAAAGTAAGACAAATAAAAAAAAATAAAACTAAAAAGACACTTTCTCTTATACATATTCCATCGTGTATTGCAATTAATTTAAAATGTAGAATGAATGATTTCCCTTCTCTTTTTCTCTCTCTCATCCTTAAAAATGTTTAAAAGAAATAAAATTAGAAAATAAAAGAAGTAGAATTCGAAATGATAAACATATAGCTTGAACAATAAGTTTACTTTCTTTTGTAGCTTTTAAAATAAAATGGATAAAGTATAATTCACTATTTATCTCCTCTTTGGGATACACAAAAGACAAAGAAAAATTCAATGTAATTAATAGCTTGATTTTGAATGCATGGAAAAGAATATTCATCAATCACATGATGTGGATATTACTTGCTTTCCCTTATTGAATACATGTGACATTATCTTTTCTCGAGTCTCTTTCTTCAATAAAATTTTCCATAAAGGCATAATATACTTAAATCTGAATAAATATTGATCATCTCATTTTTAGAGTTAAAGAAATAATTAAGATGAATCTTTTAACATTATCTCACCTTCTAATGCATGAAAATGAAGTATATACAAATATGGGCATTATGAATAAAAGATACTCAAAATTCAAATTTTACTGACTAGGAAGGATTTAGAGTATGTAATTAATGTGTGGTCCAAATTTGGTTTTGTTTCAAATTTATTTAACCTCTCAAATAAATATAAATCACAATGTCAATCCAATTAAGACATGCAATGTAAAAATTAATTAATTATTGGTAAAAATTAGTCAACATGAGACCATATATTTAAAATAGTAGAAGGGAAGCTAGAAGGAAAGTTTGATTATTTTTTTAACGTTCTAAAATTTGAATAATTGAATACAGTGGTATAAATATATTAATTTGAGACTACAAAAAATGTGGGTTTTTACCTGTCACCTTTCCAATACAACTAGAAAGCTTTATATGAAAATGAAAATGTCATTATGGATGAGAAGATGTTATAAAATTTATGTAATTGATATGGACAATTAAAAATAGTTTATTTTTACATAATTATAACATCGTTTTAAACAACTATGAATTATATTGGAGTAAGTAATGACATTCAACAATTTTTAAGTAACACATTGAAATCACATTGTATACTCTTGCTATACAACTAGTGTATGTAGATGTAAAATAAAGTTCTTTTCTCTTTCCTCCATTTTGTGATTTTTTTAATAAAATGAACTAATGTGTCTCGGCCTTATTTACATGGAAATAAGACATTATGGTAATTATGTAAGGAATGGTACAACTCTCATGTTTTCTCTCTTTCTTTGTGATTACAAATAAAATGTAATGGTAATTTAGTTAATGTAATATTTGTTGATAAACAAATAAAAGTAAACAATAATGCATTGTCTCTTAAATATATCATACAAAATATATGAAAGATAATAAAGGAAATTCACAAATAAAAGATAATTAGTTTAACCAAAAAGTTGGACTTTAGTAATTAACAAAGAGAAACATGTTTTTCATCTATTCTTACCTTTTAATATATTGGAGTTAAGATAATGTCAATGTTTAATTAAAGGACAAAAATATTAAAAAATATAAGTCCACTTGGACTAGAAAGTTCTAGACCCTTAACACCTATAAAAGGGACCCCCATGATCCTAGCATACCAAGGAAGAGAACAATAGCCTATGTTCTTGTAAATTACATCCAAGCACTGCCTCAAAGAGTAGAGAGATCATCTTAGGATCAACTTCGCTCCAAGGAGACTAGCCTATGTTCTTACAAATCACATCCAGGCACTGCCTCAAGGATCAGAGATACTATCTTTGGGTCTGCTTTGCTCCAAGGTAAGTGGTTCATGCAATTGAACATAGTTAAATTGCTTGATTTAATTATGCATATATGAAGTTTGCAATGAATATCATGTTTATGTTATTTATTGTTCCTAACTATTAAATTCATTAAGATTAAGATGTATTGAGTTGTTTATGATGTATGATATCACCTTCATGAATCCTAATGATAATGTTACCAATAAAGTCTAATGTAAAGATAAGAGCCTTAAGAGAAAGATAATGATAAAATAAAACTTATATAAGTTCCTCATAAGAGAAGAGGTACTTCGATGCATAAGAGAAGAGGCACCTCAGTGCTACCTAAGAGGCACATTTGTGCAAACTCGAGGACACTTATATAGGTTAAGATAAAAGAAATTGATCTAAAAGAAAATGAATTATTTTTAAATGTTCAAATGTATAATGTTATATGTTTATTTCAGTTTCAAGATTTCTTTATAATATGTCCAATCTACTTACCGTTGGTTTTATTGCATGGCTGGGGGCATGATGCCTACAGGTAGGAGCAAGCTCAAGAGCTAGAATATCTTGAAGAGCTAACTGGTGGGGTGCCATCCATACTAGGCGATCCAATGTTATAACGATGTTTACTTTTATGTTTAGATTTCCATGCTTAGGAATGTTTAGACATGTTATAGAACTCAACCATAGTTTCCTATGTAAAGAAAATGTATGAATCTCAATGGTGATTTATGTATTTATTTGTTATGATTTCATAAATGTGACATTCCTCCTTCAAGATAAAAGCTTCCGCTCAATTATAATATATGTCTAATGGAGGGGTGTTACATGAACCATTAGGCTTTTTAATCCCAAATTTTAAGGGAAAGTTTTTGATGACTAAAGCTACCCATGGGAGAAATTTGGGATCAAAAAATTGAACTGAATAACTCTTTTTCTTCATATGCAAGTTGTACACTAAAAAGGCATATATAATGCATTAAAACTCATATTTTCTCTTTCTTCCTTTTCCATTCTCTTAATTTCTTCTTTTCTAGATGTTAGAAGGAAAGTGGTACTAAAACCATCCTATTGTGGTCAATTATACCACCTTCTAGAGAATTCCATATTTTCTTAAATAAAATATAAGTTATTTATTTTCTCCTTGCCTTTTCCCTTATTTCTTTTATCCTTTATTATTTTATATTTACATTGGCTTATTAACATAGGGAAAAACATGAAATTCATAATCCAAGACGATTTTGCAAAGAGACCAAAGTTGTAAAACAATGCACACAAATTGTCAAGCAAACCCTTTTTATTAAATAATTGCATAATAATACCACCAAAATTGGGGTTATAACATCCTTTCCCACTTATAAGAATTTTGTCCTTAAAATTCAGTTGTACAAACAATTCAAGATATGATTTTTCCATGTCCGTCTTCATCTCCCATGTGGCTTCATCCTCTCCATGGTGCTTTCAGAGAACATTTACCATATCTATCTATTTATTTCTGAGTTTTTTCATCATAGTATCCAGTACTCTCATAAGTGACTAAGGATATGTCAGGCTCTCCTAGATCTCAATAGGTCCAATGCTCAGCACATGGCTTGTATCTTTCACATATCTCTTCAGATTGGACACATGGAACACGTCAAGCATCATGCTATACTATGGGGGTAGGGCTACATGGTATGTGGCTTCAAAAATCCATTCTAGAACTTCAAATGGACCTACGTGTTGGGGACTCAAATTTCCTCTATTCCTCGCTATAGTTCATAGGATTTGGATCTTCAAAAACACATGTTCACCCATGGTGAAATGTAAATAAATCTGCTTTGCATCTGCATACGACTTTTGTCGATCCTTGGCTCTCTTTAGCCTCTTCCTGATCAAAGAAACTTTATCAAAATAAATTTAAAGTTTCTCTAACCTCAATAAGGTCTTCTCACCATCACAGTGAAGTGGTGACCGACACATCCTCCCATATAGATCTTTGTACGGAGGCATCCCGATACTGGCTTGGTAGCTATTTTTATAGGCAAACTTAGATAAAGGAAAGTATTGCTCCCATGATCTACCCCAATCGAGAACGCATGATCTCAACATGTTTTCTCAAGTCTTGATCATTCTCTCTGACTATCCATCAGTCTGGGAGTGATAGGTGGTACTAAATTTCAGCCTTGTCCCAGTTCTTCATGCACCTACTTCCATAGCTTCGAGGTGAACTTGGGGTCACGATCAAAAATAACTGAGCTCGGAATACCATGTAGACAGACTATCTCCTGGATATACAGATCGAGAAAGTCACACACTTTGGTAGTAATCTTCAAGGAATGGAACTACACCGACTTGGTTAAGCAGTCCACCAAAACCCATATGGCATCATGACCTTTCTTGGTCTTGGGAGGACCCACCACATAGTCCATGGTGATCTGGTCCCATTTCCACTCAAGAATCTCAATCGGTTGTAGTAATCCTCTGGGTCATTGGTATTCAGCCTTCACCATTTGGCACGTGAGACAACTGGCAACATATGCCACTATGTCCTTCTTCATTCCAGGCCACCAGAAATACTGCTGCAAGTCCTTAAACATCTTGGTAGTTCTAGGGTGTATAATATACTTAGAGCCATGAGCTTCTTATAGGACATGAGTCTTTAAAAGGAAACTCCTTAGGAACCCAAATACTATTCTTGTATCAGATCCCTCCATCCATAGCCAAGGACTAGTGTGTTTGAGGTTTCTCTAGTAAACCTTTCATCTTTTCAAGATCTAGGCTCGCCTGCTGAGCAACTACTGACTCAGTTAGCAAGTCAGGGTTTATCTGAATGTTATCCAAATGATTCTGATCTTCTAATGGTTGTGGGACCCATCTGGCATACTCCTCCAGTTCTCTTCACTGAGTGGACAAGACAACTACACATCTAAGTTGTTTCTGGCTAAGGGCACATGCCACCACATTGGCCTTTCTTGGGTGATACATGATGGTGAAATCATAGTCTTTTATATATTCCATCCATCGTCTCTATCTTAGGTTGAGGTCCTTCAGTGTCAGGAGATACTTCAAGCTCTTGTGATCAGTTAGGATTTCAAAGGTAGCACCATACATGTAGTGTCGCCAGATCTTCAGGGCATGTATGATCGCATACAACTCTAGGTCATGTGTCAGATAGTTCACTTCATTTGTCTTGAGTTGTCGAGATGCATAAGCGACAACATGCTTATTATGCTCTAGCACACATCCAAACTCCATTTCAGATGCATCAATGAAGACCATGAAACCTTTGTTGCCAGGAGGTAGGGTCAACACATGTGTTGTGGTAAATTTCTCCTTCAACTCTTATAAGAAAGCTTCACACAAATCAAACCATATAAACCTTTCATCCTTTCAAGTGAGCTTGGTAAGGGGCAGGGCAGATTTTGAGAAATCTTGGATGAACCATTCATAATACCCTGCCAATCCCAGGAAACTGTAAATTTCACAAGGATTTTTCGGCGTTGGCCAATCACGTACAACAGACAGTTGGAAGGATCTACTGAGATCGTCCCTCCTGAGATAATGTGTCTAAGAAACATGACACAATCGGTCCAAAACTCAAATTTCAAGAATTTCCCATAAAACTTCTGCTTCCTCAAGATTTCAAGGACTCTAACCAGGTGGTCTTAGTGTTGGTGTAGGTCATCAGAGTGGACTAAAATGTCATCTATGAACACTATAATGAAATAGTCAAGGAAAGGTTGGAATACAGTGTTCATGAGGTTCATAAAAACACTTGGGGTATTGCATAGTCAAAATGGCATGACTAAGAACTCATAATTGTTGTAACGGGTACAGTAAGTAGTTTTCAGTATGTCTTCACTCTTAACTAGTAATGATGGTATCCAAACCTTAGGTTGATCTTGGAAAAGACTTGAGATGACTTAAGCTGGTCAAATAGGTCGTCGATTCTGGGTAAAGGGTACTTGTTTTTTATATTAGCTTGTTTTATCATGCAATAGTCAATGCACATGCAAAGTGATCCATCCTTCTTCTTTACAAAGAGGACTAGACCTCCCCAGGGTAGGTACTAGGCCTAATGAAGGCCTTGTCTAACAATTCCTATAGTTTCTTCTTCAACTCTAACATCTCATCTGGGGCCATCCTATAAGGTTCCCTGGAGATAGGGTTTATTCCGAGAGCTAACTCTATGGTGAAATCCACCTCTCTCTAGAGACCAGCTAGGTAAATCATCTAGGAACACATCTGCATTGTCCCAAACTACCACTATCTCTCCTAAGGGTTTAACCTTAGGTTCAGGTTTTGTAACAACTGCTAAGAATGCTTGACAACCTTTGGCTATCATTTGCTTCACTTTTAAGGCCGACACATACAAACTATTAGTTGCATCCTTCCTCCCTCTAATGGTTAAAGGTGGGTGACCGAGTCTCTTTATCTAAATCTTTTTCTCCCTACAGTCAATATGGGCCCTATAGGTATAAAGCCAATCCATGCAGTTTATCACATCAAAGTAATTCACGTCTAACAAAATAAAATTGGTAGGGAAGTCATGACTCAGATATTTAACATTTAATACTTGGGTTTTTAAGAGAGACATAAGAATCCCACCACTCATGTTAGTGACATCCAATATCCTTGAAATCCGGAAAGAGCATAGTTGCAATATTTCTTGAAATAAAAGTATTTGTTGATCCACAATCATAAAAAGATTTCCCACTTTGTCCCATAATTTTAAGCATGACTACATCGTTTTCATGATAGCCAAACTTCCTTTACATTGCATAAACAAAGATGAGAAAAACTAATCTAAGGGTTATTACCCTCTATTAGATGGTTGGCATTAGCCTGAGCTTCCTCATTTTCGATGGTGAAAACTGGAGCCTGTCGACATTCTCCTGTAGGTGGGACTGGTGGGGCTGCTACTGCTGGCTATGCCACTAGAGGTGTTGCTGCCACTAGATAGGATGCCACCGGGCTTGTCCTCTAGGGTCAGGAAGGGGACAGTTAGCCTAGAAGTATCCCTCCTGTAGGCATCAGAAACAGACTCTCCTTTCGAAGTGACACTTCCCTGGATGGTAACTTCTGCATTTGCAACATCTAGGTGATGCCTGTTGTTTTCGATGCTTGTTGTGGGACTTTCACTTTCCTTCCTTGCCATAGTGATGACCCTGGTTCTTCTTGTTTTCATTTCTTGGGCCAGACTTCCTTCAGTGAAGTAAGATATCCCTTGGGTGGGTTTTGCTGGGGCATGATCGTCTTTTCTATATCTAGGGCAAGGTTGAGAGCTTCAGAGAGAGTTTTGGGGTTGCTCACCATGACATGGGGCTTAATGGCAAGGTGAAGTCTGTCCATGAAATGTTCCACTCTCCTTTCTTTAGTCAGCATGTAGCCAAAATGCTCTAAGAAGCAAAACTGGCAAGTGTATCCAGCCACAGACAAGTTCCCTTGAACCAGGAAAGTGAACTACTTTTCCTTTTCCTTCTTGGTTGTGGGAGGTATGAATCTTGCAGTGAAGATTGCATGGAAATCTACCCAGGCTATGTGCTCTTCACTCAGGTCTCGACCCATGATATGGTTCTCCAACTGTATCTTTGTTGCTCCCTTCAAGAGATGGGAGGCAAAGAGAACCTTCCTTCTGTCTTGTACTTTAATAAAGGAGAACCATTTTCCACAGCCAAAAGCCAAGCATCATATTTGTCTACTACCTCTGTCTTGTCTTATCCCCAAAAATTCTCAATATTTAGCTTCACAAAATTTAAGATGGTGGCACCAAGGCGGGGAAGGACACACATTGTTTGCTATTCTCATTATGGGGAACATCTCTAAGGCCGAGGGTGTTGGTGTCTTTAGTAAATTTCTTCTACTGCTCTAACTAGAGAATCCCAGTAGTCTATGTCACTATAGATCCGGTTGTCGGTCCAGAATCAACAGCTTGACTAGGATCATCCCTTACTTCATCTTCAGATATGGGTTCCTCTTCAGGTTTAGGGCTTCCTTCAGGGTTATCAATGTGGAAGGGGATGGGTTTAGGCTCAGGGCCTTTCTTTCCATAGGCTTCACCTTCTCTCTTCATTTTCTTGGAGGATTCGCCTTCTACGTGCCTTCTCTTTTTGGAGGAGGGCCTCTTGTTGTGCTTGAGCCTTGGCCCAGGGTATTCATTGGCGGTGTCGTTAGGGATGGCAATAGTTTTGGCATGGGCCATACTGTAACACATATATAACTCTATTAACCATAGTTTCAAAACTTATGATCTTCTTATATCCATGTCATCTTGTTTACATACATTTTATTACTTGGTAGAGGATACTCTAATCCTTATCAACCATAACCCCAAAACCTAAGAGGAGGTGGAGAGAGAGAAACCCTAGGAACTGAAATCTTGTTAACATGTAGGGATCTTATTTCATTCCATGAAGTTATGATTGTAGATGAGAAATCCTAGTGGGATCTTATTTCGAGTCAAATCCTCAGATTTCGTCTAGGCAGTCACATAGATTCTGGGAGTCCTTATGAACCAACAAGTGGGGCAGAGGAAAATTGTACCAGCCCCCATATCGTGATCCTATTCTAGACACCTCCATATTTGGTAAATTCTCTAATAAATCCCTTTCGGCTCTAAAGACTTTGCAAAATTTAATAAATATTAAAGATTATGTTGACAACCAGGCTCTGATACCAAATGTAATGACCCCATTTCCCAAAAACCCCCAATTAAGAAAGGCCAAGAATCTAGAGGCCTTATCCCAAAAACAGGATAAAATTGTTTTGCACATAATAAAAAATAATTTATAAATTTTACTGAACTAAATAAACATGATGCGGGATAAAAAAATTACTTTTCTAAAGTTTACAAAATATTGATTCTAGAATTTACTGAGAAATAGACCATCTATCTATATCCTCTGGGCTTTACTTCATTTATTTGCTTTCAATATCTTGTTTCTTTGAATATATGATTTCTTGAAAGATTATTCTAAAAATGCCGACATTCAAAATGTCAGTCAGTATGAGAAGTCATACTGGTATGTGGGGGAAACAAAATATCACATGTAATGGTAGCAACATAATTCAACAATTAATGTTTAACAAACCAAAATTAACATTTTTACCATGACTACCTGATTTAGGTTTCTCCACCATCTGTCATAACCCCACAGGGACTCGTACTACAATATGCACTGTCTTCCCCTATCTAGGTGGAAGACTTCTATATGTCTCCCCCTATCCAGGTGGGTGACTTCTCATGTACCCCCTATTCGGGGTGGTATCAAAATATACCTTCCCCTATCTAGGGGAATGGCCTTTCCATAGATCCAGAGGTGGCCTAGATTTGGTCTAGTCATGTTCATATATAATGTGATTATCATAGTCACTTTAAGATTTGCATGGAATGAAATAAACAAGCAAGCATATAACTTCAATCATGCGAGGAAACCTCTGAGAAATCACATGAAACTACAGCGGATAATCTTAGGCGTAACGACATACCTGTCTTAGGAGAATTTGCAGTCCAAACAGGAATATGTAGAATTAACCACACAATCAAGCAAGTCAACCTGAAATTCAATGCATACACCCATATGACACTACATGACTCTAAATCCTATCAAAGGACTGACTTGATTCTCAAGTTAGGTTTTCATGTCCACATTCTTACGTCATTATCCATATTACCCTTTTAATCCAATTACTAATCCTTTCCACCTTCTAAATTCACAAACCCAACTTTAGGTTTCATACACATGATTGTGCTACCAAAAAGGTGCCTTTTATACAAAAGTCCCAATTTTATCCTTTTTAAGTCATATTAAAGTTAGAGAGGTGAAAAAAATGAATATTTAACACTTTTATGCTTATTGAGTTGACAAATCCTAGTTTCTATGATTTAGTACTCCTTTATGCATAAAGAAACCCCAACTCTTCAAAACTGGAATTTAATATCCATATGAGTCCAAGGTTTTCCTATTATTCATAATAGATAAAACTTTGATTAACAACATTAACTAGGTATATTAGATTCATCAACATTCACACATTAGGGTTTTTATCCACTAAAAGCATTAAAGACATCAAGTTTGAACATCTTTCGAATAGAAAGCAGATGCCGATCAAGATTATATTTTTATCATGTAGCTTGCATTTTTTTGATCAAAATACATTTATTATTTTCTACTTTTGGATAATCCTATGATTTTTACAAGATAAACATTTTTAGACCAATCACATGACACACGCAGGTAGCCCGCTCAAGTGGTAAAACAATTAACCGAGCGATAAAATAGAGGAGAAAAGTCCAGACTAGCCTTACCCTCGATGAAGCGTGCACGGGGAAAAGTGGTCTTTTAACAATAACCCTTCTTCAACCTAAGGCTGCCTCTTCTTCGTGAGTCAGGAGTCAACCTGTGAGTCGACTCTGAGCTTCCCATCCTCCCAGATTCAAGTGAAGAAACCTAAACCTTCGTCGGGGCATCACAAACTCACAACACCCCTCAATTGACCTGGAGGTGATCGAGAATAGTGACGTGACGAGGACGAACCTACGGCGAGTCTGTAGCAAAAACAAAGATGGAGATCGTAGTGTCTTGGTTAATTGAGGGTAGGGAAGTACTTTGTATCTTGTGAGTGATCTTCAGGACCACTTGATAGGTTTGTAGAGGGGTTGTACACCCCCTTATATACTAGTCCATGGCGATAGGGTCTAGGGGGTTTGGGAAAAACTCCTAGAAGCCATGAAGTAGGGTGAATTCTAGGGTAGGTTGGTTCATTTAGTTTTCCCAAACTTAATGGGAAAGCTAGCTAAGGCTGAGCAGATCAGGATAGCAAAAAATTCGTTCGAGATCCCAGACTCCGACTGTTCTTGTTTCCCAATATGTCACAATCTAGGAGATTATGGCACCACCATTGGATCTCTGATCTGATGGCCTACAACATGCGTGCCATAAAATAAATTCCTATTAGTAATCAAAATATCGTGACATTAATAATATTCCATGATATTATCCATTTTTAGGGATTTTTCAATAATTCATATCTCCTAAACCATTTGGCTTTTTAATGCCAAACTTTAAGGTAAAGTTCTTGATGATGTAACCTATCCATTGACACAATTTGGGATCAAAAATAAAAAAGAATACCTCTTTTTCTTCAAATGCAAGTCATACACTAAAAATACATATATAATGCATTACTACTCATATTTTCTCTTTGTTCCATTTCCATTATGTTAATTTCAACTTTTCTAGATATTAGAAGGAAAGTGGTACTAAAACATCCTATTGTGGCCACTTATGCCACCTTCTAGAGAATTCCATATGTTTCTTAAATAAAACATGAGGTACTTGTTTTCTTCTTGCCTTTTCCCTTCTTTCTTTTGTCCTTTATATTTTTAAATTTCCATTGGATTATTAACATAGAGAAAAACACAAAATTCATAATTCAAGACAATTTTGGAAAGAGACCCAAGTTGTAAAATAATGCACAAAAATTGCCAAGAAAACCCCTTTTTATTAAATAATTGCATAATAATACAACCAAAATTGGGGAATTTGCACAGTACGTAATTTCATCAAGTATTTTGGAAAACCCCAAACCTTGCTCTCCAAGAAAGTTTGGCCGCAAACCTCCTCACTACATCCCTAACCCTCACCTATAAATAACCAAACCCCAAGCTTCCTTATCCCCCTTGCAACTCTTCTCTCTTTCCAATTGCTCATGAACTTGCGTCTTGGTTTGTCGGTAATCAAGATTTGTTCCAGGGATTGTGGTAGTGAGTTCTTCTTCTCAGACTATCTTCAAGTGAATCAGAACCATAGGCGAGTTCCGTTCCTTCCCCTCTTTCTTACTATCATCTTGGTTTCTCAAATATTGGTGTCTCCCGAAATCACCCAATTTTGGGGACTCGCTACTATGGACTCATTGCTATGCCCAAATGCCAACAATGGCTTGAGCCAAGGAAGGGGACAATCCCCCTAGTCTAATGACCATTTTACCACAACTTCTTTCCTTCTTTTCTCTCTAGTTTCTCGTGAGGGACTTTTGGTCTTTTGGTTTGGTTTTTACCCATGTTGACGTCAGGTTGAGTCAGTGTGGACCACTAACTTGGCACCCCATAGTTGGGCCAAGTCATGTGGACCGCCCCCCACTCTTCACCTCTCTCATTCTATTATGATGATGTGTTAATTTCTTATTGGTCCATATTAGAAAAATTGTATCTTTTTTCCTTTGTCCAAAAATTAAAAATAAATATGTTTTGGAATCATAAAAATGTAATATATCTAATAAAAATAGTTTTGAGGTTTTGTTTTGAGTTATGTCAAAAGGTGTTTTCTAAAAATAATTTTAATACATGAAAATCACACTACTACAGAAAATGCTTTTTACAACGGGAAAAACACAACAGTTCTGTTGGTTGTGTTGTAGTTAGCATATCTTTTTCAACAAGTCTATTTGTGTGTTGTGAATTATATATTTTATACAACACAAGTTATATACAACGGGCTAAACTTGTTTTAGTATATGTGATACTACAACATGTGCTAAATTGTTGTAATAGACTGTAATATCACAACATACTCAAACTCATTGTAAAAGACCATAATTACACAACATGCTCTAACCCATTGTAATAGTCATGCATGCTAACTTGTTGTAATAGATTATCATTACACAACATTCTCTAAACCGTTGTAAAAGATCATAATTACACAACATGCTCTAACCCATTGTAATAGTCATGTATGTTAACCTATTGTAATAGACCATCATTACACAACATACTCTAACCAGTTGTAAAAGATCATAATTACACAACATGCTCTACACGTTGTAATAGTCACATATATTAACCCGTTGTAATAGACCATCATTACACAACATACTATAACCCATTGTAGTATACTATAATTACACAACATGCTTTCACCTATTGTAATAGTTACCCATTGTAATAGACCTCAATCACACAACAAGTTTGCACGTCATTTGTTATATAAGTACAACAAAGAATATATGTGATGCATAAAATGAAACTGGTTCAGCAGTTTGAGATGTGCCTTACTTTCAAGTGGTTTCAAGGTCAAAACCTTGTGTCTAGATGTATTTTCCTTTTGTCTCAACATGTTATATACAACACCCCTATTACAACAGGTGTGTTCAATGATCTACAACATGTAATAACTATTGTATAAAATACATATATTACAACATGTACCACACCTATTGTATAAAGAACCCCCCATAAGACCAAGTGATCTAATACAATAGTTGACACCCATTGTAAAATGGAAAAATGAACTGTTGTAAAAACCATTTTTTGTAGTAGTGTCACCAAAAATACTCTTTAATCACTAGTACATAACCGACCTTTAGTGTCGGTTATTTAAGGCCTTTAGTGTCGGTTTTTAAGCAACATCTATGTGGGCACCGCTAAAAGCCCAACCGTTACGCGTCGATTCTCAAACCGACACCACAACCCTTCGCGCGCCACCGAAAATGCGCCAGCAGGGGGGTATAGGCGTTAGTTATTAGCTTAGAAACCGACGTCATATACCTTCACACCACAGAAAGGGCGCCATCTGGGGCACTATCGGCGTCAGTTTATTAGTGATAACCGATGCCATCTCACCTGCTGCCATAGCCGTGCTGACCAGCATGGCCGTGGTGTCTGGTCTGCTGCCACGGCCGTGCTGGCCAGCACGGCCGTGGTGTCTGGCGTCATTAGGGAAATTGATGTCGGTTACTAGTAGGGCAACCGACACTGTAACCATATGTCGTCAGTTTTATACAAATAACCGACGCCTATTTTATGTCTGGTCCACTGCCACGGCCGTGCTGGCCAGCGCGGCCATGGTGTCTGGCCTCATTAGCGAAATCGACGTCGGTTACTAGTATGGAAACTGACACTGTAACCATATGTCGTCGGTTTTATACAAATAACTGATGCCTATTTTATGTTTTTTTTCCTGTCAGTCTGCAGACCTGTTGTGGCTGGTCACAGGATGAGAAACCTGCAGTTCAGTTATGAACTGTAGGTTTTACGACATCCATTGATATCAGCCAATAACATGCCACAAACCTACAAAATTAACATGATGGACAATATTATATATGTGTGATTCACACTCATATATAAGAACATTTAATTCATATTATTTTTTCATCACATGTATGTAGAAACCAGTAGCAACCTACAGTTCCATTTATTTCATCTCTTTTCACATTCAGACACATGTAGAAACATTCATGTGTTGATGATTTTCAAACACATATGACAATTCATAAAAGTTCATTCACATTCACACAAAATTAATTATGAGAACAAAGTTATTCTTTATTCATCATTGTCATCATTGTCAGCAAAATTATATTTAAAAATTCCCACTCTTTACATGGCTTTTGCCCAATCTTTTCTAACATCATCTAATTCATCTCTCGTATAGGGAGCATGTACATCGAAACGCTTTGCACCTGTGTTGAAGTCCTCAGTTTTAAATACCTACAAAGAGAATGACGTATATACATAATTATAATAATATATAATAAGATTCATATATTTCATATTATCTAACGAGACTATGTATAATACCTGTTGTATGTTATCGATTTCCAATACGGCATGTTTGATGATTAGGTCCATAAATCACATCACATAGTAGGCACATGCCCAGCCATTGTCTTGTATAGCACAATATAAATTAAAACATACAAAATATTCAAAAGTACAAATAAGCACAGTGCACATAATTAATATATACATTGGAGTCAGGAAATTACTTTCACATTCTCCCAAATGAGTGTCAGATTTTTTTTCCTGGGGACCTTTCCTCCAACTTTTTTGTACTCTTGTAAAGCCCTATATATGTTAATGTAACACATTAAATTGCATAATTAAATAGTAATGCAGTAACAAATGTTAACAAATATAAAAACATAAAATATTTCTCATGGGAATAATGGCCTTTTAATTACATGTCCATATAATACATCCAACTCACTCCCCATAGGATCTAGATAATAGACGGTGAATTTCTTGGGGACAATAACTAATAACTCCCAATTCTTAGCACTACAGGTAAGAAAGTAGAAAATTAATAACTCAATATCCACAATAAAAATGTAATTTGCTTAAGTCCAAATTACAAGAAAAGTAAACTTACTCGATATTGAATGGAGCTATTATCACCGTCTTATTATTTTTACTAAAATATTCAAAAGCATCACAGCAGTATGAAGTAACTGAATATGGTTCTGTATCTACAAAACTAATCAAAGATGGAACCAAAAATCCCACATGGGAAAATCCAAAATCTATACATGTCTTGTGTAAGTGGCTGCAAAACATGTATTATGTATGCATTAATATATAAGAAACCAGATTGTTGTATATAAAACAAGGTATATGGATGTATAAACCAAATTTCCGTATGCATTAATCTCACCATATCCACAGCTCTATCATAGATGTGTTCAGCCATTCTTAACTAAACAACTCCAAAATATCTTGTATAAATATGTTGTTTCTGAATGTTTGACCTGCATTAATACGTATCCAGAACTTCTATTATGTATGCATTAATACATATGCTAAAATTGTATAAATAGATTGTTATCTTATGATTTACCTGCAACATTATCTGGAATAGTAACATTTATAGGTCAATTTGGATTATGTTTGTCGATCCATACTGCCACACTCCTACAATTAGGACCTATCGAGGCGTGTATGTCCCCTGGAAGCCAACTTAGTAGTCGAGGAGGTGGAGGCCGAGATGTAGCGGGTCTCGTCTTTTTGACCTGTATATATAATTTCATATCAATTGACTCATGTATATATACACACTAACAAATTAAAGTAATGAAAATAATTATACAATATCAATATAGAGGACATCCTCTTCAGGCCAAAGTATCACTCCGCCTACTGACTCACCAAGTGTTTCAACATCTGGGTTTGTATGAGGCAGTACAAGATTCGTCCATCCACGGAGTACATGTATCGGGCTCACACATACCATGCCATCTGGTACTAGACTCCCATGAAACATGCACCCTTTAAGGGGTGGGTAAGCCGATGCCTCTACAACGATATATCCTTTACTTTTTAGTCGGCATGGCTTCAACCCCTACAAATTTATGTAAGGAATGTTATATGTATATATACACAAATATATCATCTTGAACAGACTAGATATTATATATGCCATAAAAATACTTACAGAGGACGTGCTAGGTTGTGGGTTTATAGGATTACTCCCAACCTCTATAGTACGAGCAGTAGGAGAAGAGAGGTCCACCACAAGTACTGTCTGAGTGGCAGTCTGAGACACCTGCCACTTGTTAATTGCTTCCTGGAGTCTTTTATCAACTACTTCCTCGACTCTCCTATCAATTAAGGAATCTACCTATACATGGATGAAAGAAATGCTAGTTTCTAATTATTGAATTCCCTTTCTCTATAACATTCTAAAATAAGAATAAGTTACCTCAGCTTGTGAAAGTCCCGCTTTTGGGACAGGTTTGCACTGGGATGGCCCAAAGAACGCTTTGATGCCCACACCAGTGCCTGCACCCTTTACACGTCCAGGATGCTCTGGGTTACCCAGAGCAACTGTTAGTTCATCCCTTATTCCCTGAGGGATGAACTTGCCTTCCTTCCTCTGCTCGTGCAACTCGCGCTAATCACCATCAACATAAATTCGTAAGTAAACATAACAATAATCAATATCAATAGATTGCTCTAAGAGTTGATTTTTACCATTTTTGCAGCCGCCTCAGCGGTTGCGGGATTCAGTATCTCTGCCTTCTTATTTTGCCTCCCAGCTATCCACATAGCATGGCGAGGCAGAGGTGCGGGTGCAGTAGTAGAGGATTCTGCAGTCTCCTGAGTAGCAGTAGGCTGAGTAGACTCATCGTGTAGTCTTTGGCGAATGCCTGCGTATCCTCTTGGACCCATTGTGTGGTCGTGCACATTCAGTGCACGCCTTGCTCATTGAGCATCACTGATAGCCTAGTTAGTTAGCACATTGATTTGGTTAGTAACAATAAAGGTTAATGTTGAATAGGTGAATACATAAAAATGTATATTAATTAAATTGGGAGTGGCGCTTAATACCTTGAATTCATCTATTTTTCTTTGGGTAACAAACTCCTCGCAGTCTTTGGGGTCCAAGTAGTTCCATTGCTATGTGGATTCCTTCTTCCTATATTTATTTTTCAAAGAGAATACAAACAAAAATTATTAGTGTAGAGTTAGTGAAATATTGATCAATGTCTAGAATTGGAATCAATCAAGAACCTATTCTCAACATCGCATATGTAATCTTGGGTGAGATTGGTCCTATAGTTCCTTACGACCCTCCCACAACGTTGCATCACACATTTATGATGTAGCTTTTCATCCAGATCAACTATGCTCTGCAAATTAAATAGAATTGCTATTAACTAGTATCCTAAAAATTAGTAATCTACACAAATAGAATTACAAATAATAATAACTCACACATAGTTCCTTCCATATGTGGTTTTTCTTCCCCTTAGGAACTTTAAGACATGATTATAGGATATGACTACAATGGCTGCGAGTAAGAACCCCAAGATATGAAACAAATGAGTTGTGGTTCACTCCATATGGATTTCCTACCTGATCGAAATCCACAGCCAATTTGGGTCCATTGCCCCTTTGATGTATTAACTTGTTCATCATTGTGATGCCCCTCACTTTCTCAATTTTCTTTTGCTACTCATCAAGTGCAATAATTTCTTCAGGGGGTACATTACCAACCTAAAATTTGATAAAAAAACACACTTACATAATATAATTATAAATGAACATATAGATAGAAACCTCAGGGATATATTCTTAAAACTTACATTGTCAGGCAGTGCAAGCACGTCCTCACCCTCACGGTGATCATCAACACGGTCATCATGGGAATGCTCAGCCATCTGAAAGTTCACATCCAAATTATAAATTTCACATTGTAAAGTAACACTAATTGTAAAGTTCACATTGTAAAGTACACATTCACATTGTAAAGTAATTCACATTGTAAAGTTCACATTCACATTGTAAAGTAATTTGCATTGTAAAGTTCACATTCACATTGTAAAGTTCACATTCAGAAAAATAAAACATAATAAAAAAATATAAACATCCATGCCTCTAATATTGTGATCTTTTATCAATTAACAATCCTTCATTATGATCCCTGCGAACATACAAGTCATTGTGATCCCCAGCTTCAATGTTTGGTGGTGTTGGCAACCCAACTGAGAATGGGCTGGAGTCATCATACTTATCATAGTACTCTTCTTCATCTATAGGTTCTTCAATGAACTGTCTTTTACCATGAAGAACAACTGACCATTTATCATTTGCATGATCATCGATATAAAATACTTGTTTCGCCTGTGATGCCAATATGAAAGGTTCACCCTTCTTGCCAATCTTTTCAAAGTTCACTAACGTGAAACCCAATTCATCCACTATAACTCCTTTGTTGTTGTCAACCCAATTACATTTAAAGAGAGGAATTCTAAAATCTACATAGTCAAACTCCCATATGTCTTCAATGACATTGTAATATGACATTTTAGCTTCACGTGGACTTTTATCCTTTGCACTTGCAAAAAACAATGAAGACGCTTGAAGGGTGACCCTGCTGTTTTGGATGACACTCTTATCATCTTGACGCTTTGTGTAATATGAGAAACCATTTATGTCAAACCCTTCATATGAAATAACATTCAATTTTGATTTAAAGGCGAGGCATTTGATGGTTTCAGTAAGATTATCTGGTGTTTGAGATAGTTGATGTAAGACTTTATCTTCAAACCACTTAATAAATGTCTTGTTATGCTCTCTATTCTTAACATCGGCATGTCACCACAAGTTCTTTGGATCTATAGGATTGGCAAACAAGCGTTGAAAGTGTGGTATTATAGGTAGATACCACATCACCTTGGCGGGAGAACCAATTTTGGACTCCCCTGAAGTCGTCAATTTATACCTTGACGCACCACATTTCAGATAATCTTTCAAATCCACATAGTCCGTTTGAAATAATACACAATCATTCTTGCATGCGTGTATCTTCTTGGCCTCCATTCCCATTGGGCACAACAATTTCTTTAACTGGTATGTTGAGATCGGCAACTCGTTTCCTTCAGGAAGAATTTCTTTCAACAAAGACAACAATGGCGTGAAGCTTTTGTTGCTCCATCGATTGTTAGCTTTCAGTTTATACAATCTCAACACAATGCTAAGCTTCGTAAACTTACAATCCGCGTATAATGGTATCTCAGCATCATGCACAATGTTTTTAAAGATGGGAGGTGGATCCGTTTTGGTGTGCTCTACCCCACAACTATCCCGCATCGCATCAACGATGTCTACTGGAACTGATTCGTTCACATCTACGTCATCGAAGGCAATTTCTTTTTCCACACAAGCACTGCTATCGACATCCACTAGTTTCGAGTTTGAAATCTCTCTATGCCAGTGCCATTCTGTATAGCCTTGTACAATCCCATTGCACATGACATGACTTCTGATTTCGTCACCAGTGCTGACTTTCAAGTTGTTACCGCAATGCCTACATGGACAGTAGAACCTATCTCTAGGTTGTTTCCTATGTTCCTCGGCAAATCTAATAAACTAGTCAAGACCAGATATAAACTCGGGGGTGCAGAGATTGCGAATGGACATCCATGATATATCCATTCTATGATCAAAGAAAAAACAAGCTATATATTACAACACGATTAGGGTCTAGGGTTAACAGATTAGAGTTTATGCATGGTTAAAACTTTAGGCCAACAAATACATGTGTTGTCATTCTTATATATAATAAATGTGTACCACCTATCCCACTCTTGAACACCTAATCTCACTAGTAAGTGTATAATGTGTATTGGGTTTTCAATAAAATTTTGGCAGCATTCCCCGCTGTTCTCTAAGTACTAAAATTTCGGCAGCATTTCCCCGCTGTTCTCTAAGTACATATGTACTTAGAGAACAAACGGGGAAATGCTGTCGAAATTTTCTTGAAAACCCAATACACATTATACACTTACATCCTAAGTGAGATTAGGTGTGCAAGAGCAGTCCCAAACCGGGGACTATCCAATATTTACTCCTAATGAGTACATCTTGGATGGGTTTCTAGGCCAACAAATACATGTGCTGTCATTCTCATACCTACAATCCTAGTTTCATCATTCATATCCTAAGTTTTGTGTAACATCATTTAATCATGCTTGTTAGTAAATAATAAATAGTAAATAAGCCATGATTCCATATATCAAAGATTTGAATCAAAATGGAGCCTAATGGAACATTGGGAGAGTGAGAATAGTATACCTCACTTGAAGGCTGAAGAAGAAATATATGTAAATCAACAGTAAGTCAAAAACACCTACAACAACACAAATACACGATTCAATTCTGTTATAATGTATTAATTAGGGTCACATAATCAATTTAGAAATAGAAGACCCACATGTGACCCTAAACCCTAAACAAAAATATATGCAAGCACGGTCACATAATCAATTTAGAAATAGAAGACCCACATGTGACCCAAAACCCTAAACACAAATATATGCAAGCAGAAAATATCAAAAAATAGCACAAAATAGTAAATACACAAATATACACAAATAATTGAGCAATATAGCACAAAATCAGCCACCACGGCCATGCTACGCAGCACGACCGTTCTACCAACACGACCTTGCTGCCCAGCACGGCCGTGCCAACCTGCGATTTCACAACATGGTGGAGAAGAGGAGGAAAAGGATATACCTGCAGGAGCAGTGAGCAGGAAAGAGGGAGGCGACGACAGCGAATGAGAGGGTGGGTATCCGGAGCAGCAAGCAACAAACGGGTGGCGGCGGTGAGCGGGCGACCAAGAGCAGAGACCTAGCAAGAGAGGAGAGGAGCAGACGGGAGACCAAAGTAGCCACCGGTGGGGGCGGTGGCGAGGAGAGGAGAGGAGAAGAGAGGAGCAGCGAGCGGCGGCGACACCATCATAGAAGCAATCGAGCGGCGGCGGCACCAGTGGAGAAGAAATCACCGGACCTAGTTACACGAATTGAAGAATCAGGAATGAAATAGAGAAAGGGGAAGAGTCCCTCACACAGGTGCAGTTAAGTTAAACTTAAGCGTCAGCTCTTTAAAAAATAGACGCTAAAACATAATAGCGTCGGTCACTAAGAGAAAATCGATGCACATAGGGGTGTAAAAATTTTGGCACGGACAGTGCGGGTAAACAAATCGGCGTCAGTTTTGGGTATATAACAGACGATAAAATGTCCCGCATGAAAAAGTTTTAGTCATCAGTTATTTATTAAATAACTGATGCTGTTAGTTAAATTTTGGACCTAATTTTTTTCATTGGATAAACTGGATTTGGTGGGTGTTTTTAGGCGTCAGTTGTTTATTCTTGAACCGACGCTAAATAGAAAGCGATACCCGTGTCTGGCCACTCATATCTGATATATGTGGGTTTGTGTTTTAAACCGACATTGTAGGTTTTAGGCGTCAGTTCTTAGTTAATAACTGACGCCTGGAAAGTCACTTCATAAGCCATTTCTGTAGTAGTGAATCATCATAACTCCAAAATTGAAAAAAATTTGTTTTCCTAATCATGAGAACCAAATAAGATTAGTGGTGATGAATTTAGAGTCAAAATTAAAGTTTTGCTCAAAAAGTCCAAAAGTTAGGGTTTCTTTACATTAGTGCATAAGAAAAACCCTAATACATGATTTTACATTAAAAATAGATAATGGACTTTGGACTCAATTAAAGTGGTGAAAGTGAGTAATGGAATTCAATGAAAGAGGTATGTGTATCCTTACACCTTAAGTTTGGAATATTTGCAAACCTAACCTAATTTCCCTAATGAGGCACTTATTGAACCATAATCTCTCTTTTGATATTCATTTTACTATATGTGCCTCAAAATCAGTATTCATAATCTGTTTCTTGGGTCTTGTACCCCACTGCCATGTTTCTACTATTGCATGCTTATACTTGCCACAGTTCTTTTAGCATGTTGATTTTATTAGACTATTTAACTAGTGTAGTAATATTTTTGTACAACCACCCATGGATAGGACATGTGTTATTTCACCCAGGGGAATGTGTTACTTATCGAAGTATAAAATATTTGATAGGTTACTAGAATGTGTTCTCTCACTCACCTATTTAGTTGAGGTCTGATAGGTACCTCAACCTACTTAGTTAAGGTAGTCAATATAAATCATGCATTCAAACCATTTATTATTTTCTTTTTATGGAAAGCATCTATTTGATTATGCCTCATACTTTTGACCATCTTCATTTTATGATGAATCTTAGCCTTTATTTCCATGTTATTTCTTTATGTTTAGTAGTTGTTTAATATTTTGACACATGCCTTGTTCCTTCCTTTTGATGGGTAATTTTCCAACCACCCAAGGTTTTGACGAACGTGTTGAACAAGGCCAAGCATATCAAGTTCAGGAGTAGATACCAGTTTTACTATCAAGGATGTCTAGGTTGCTAATTGCTAGATCCCAATAGTTTTCTTTTCAATTTTTCCTGTCAAGAAACTCATGTAGTGAAATGATATCAAAAGAAAACCAATGTAATAACTTAGGAGTTCACTCTCATAGACTTCAATTAGATGCAACCACTGTACTTCAAGGGAGAGAGTGAGCCAAACATGGTTGATAAGGCTGATGATTACATTTTGTCCTTGGATCATACTTTCAATGGTATGTTGTGTCCTCGTCATCAAAAGGTTCAATTTGCAACATATGTGTTGGATGGGCTAGCACGAATCTAGTGGATGAGCATGTCTCTTACCCGTGATACTTCAAGTATGACCTGGGAGTAGTTCCTCAAACTATTTTGTGAGATGTACATCTGCCCTTCCTATCTGAAGAGGAAGGAAGTAGAGTTCTATAGTTTACGATAGGGAAACATGAGCATCTCCAAGTACATGCAACGATTCTCCTCTTGTGGATCTTGGAGTTGAAAGAAGATAAGCTCTTTTCCTAGAGGGTTGATGCTATAGTGATGGGCATACCTTGTTTCTCAACTATCTTTGACGTTTCAACAAATGGTGGAAAAGGCATTGGTGATAGAGTCTTACCTTGGGTTCCCATCTTCCAGACAGAAGAACAACAACAAAAGGAAGAACACATGTGGAAACCAAGGGAGCGACAAGTGCAATCGTTACTCCCGTTCTCATCTTCCAAGAAGGTGCCCTGTTGGAAATGGTCAGCCCCACAGAGATGATCAACCTGCACCCATATTCCATGAGTGCAGCCAAGCTGGACACAACTGGCATAATTGTCCCAAGCTTTAGTGTGGACAAGCCCCAACTCAGCAGTTTGCTTAGTAGCCTACTCAACAACCTTAATAGTGACAGAAATCACCTCTAAGGAACAATAACAACCAAAACCGGCAAGGCCATCAACCACCTGTGGAAAGACAGAATGGTAGCGTGTTTGCTATTAATACTGAAGTATCTAGGGAAGACAATGAAGTCATAAAAGGTATTTTACATCTTAATATGCATCCTATTAAGGCGCTCTTAGAATCTGGTTTGTCCAATACATTCATATCAACTCAGCATGTTGCTAATTTATAGGTAGAATTAGAATATATGGATCATGTGCTAGATGTTAAAACCCCTAGTTGTAGGATATACTCTTCTTATCTCAAACTCCCAACATTGGACCTTTGTATCTCTAGGAGGATGCTTCCCTTGGATTTCATCTTACTTGACATGATCGATTTTGATGTTATCATGGGATGGATTGGTTAAAGAAGTATAAGGCAGTTTTCCTCTATGAAGAATCGAAGGTTAGTTTGATAAATCCTAATGAGGGAAGGATGTTTGCCAAGGGTAGGAAGAGAGAGGATCGACAGTTTATCATCTCCACTATCAAAGTCAAAAAACTTGTCTCTCAAAGGTGTAGATCATTTTAGCCTCTATCGTCCTCGATGCTACACCTCCTGCTCTTGATCATATAGATGTTGTGAAGGACTTCCCTGATGTATTTTTGAAAGAGTTTCTTGGGTTTCCCCCAACTTGCAATGTGGAGTTTTCCATCGAGATCTCACTAGGAACTTCACTTATCTCAGAGCCGCCTTATCGCTTGGCCCCTGTTGAACTCACTGAGCTTAAGAAGCAGCTTCAGGAGATTCTCTACATGGGTTTTGTGCGCCCCAATGTTTCACCTTAGGGTGCCCCTATCTTGTTAGTGAAGAAGAAGGATGGTTTGTTGTGTATGTACATGGATTATTGTATGCTTAATCAGGTGACGATAAAGAATCTTTATCCTTTACCTCACATCAATGACCTATTTGACCAGGTAAAGTCAGCCACTGTGTTCTCAAAGATGCATATGTGAAGTTGCTACCACCATATGCGTTTAAAAGATGAAGATGCCCTAAAGTCATCTTTTAGAGCACGTATGGGAATTACAAGTATCTAGTCATGCCTTTCAGATTGACTAATGTCCCTACTACTTTGATAGACTTGATGAATCAAGTGTTTTGTCCTTATCTCAATCAATTCATTGTGGTGTTAATCTATGATGTTTTGGTCTACTTTGAGTCTGAAGAACAATGTCGTGAACATCTATGAATCATGGTGAACACATTGTGAGAAAATCAACTATATGCTAAATTCTCAAATTGTGAGTTCTGGATAAAGGAAGTGATGTTTTTGGGTCATGCGATTTATGTCGTACATATTTCTATTGATCCTGCCAAGGTAGAAGTTGTGACCAAGTGGAAAGCTTTGAAAATTCCATCTGAAATCCATAGTTTCCTTGGATTAGCATGTTACTATCATTGGTTTATTAAGAATTTCTCTGAGTTAGCCCTCCCTCTGACAAAGTTGATAAGAAAATAAGTCAAGTTTGTGTGGATACCAGAATGTGAGGATAGTTTTCAGAAGCAGAATGGATGTTTGACATCTGCTCCTATTCTTGCATTTCTTGTTGAAAGCAAACCATATATCATTTTCATTAACACTTCTAAGCAAGGATTAGGGTGTGTCAGGATTCAAGAAGATCAGGTGATAGACTATGCTTTGCGCTAGTTGAAACCCAATGAAGAGAACTGACTTACACATGACTTTGAGCTAGCCACTATTATGCATGCTTTAAAAATATAGCGACACTATCTGTATGGAGTGAAGTTTGAAGTCTTCTCAGATCATAAAATCTTGAGGTATCTTTTTTCCGCATAAGTATATGAATATTACGCAGTTAAGATGGATGGAATACCTTAACGACTATGACTTCATCATAACTTATCATCTCGATAAAGAAAACATAGTTGCCGATTATTTAAGTCATAAGAAGGATGTATTTTGTGCTGCTATGAATCTAGAGTATGTTTCCTGTTGGCAACCACAACCTGATGATGAAGAAGATGCTGAGAAGTTGTGTGTTCACATGTCTAGTTTGTCCATTACACCATCTTGGATCTCAGAAGTTGTATCTACATAGCTAGAAATTTCTAAGCTTGATGAGATGAAGGCCGTAGTTGAGAAGCCCCAATCTGACTTTTGAGTTGGAGTGAATGGCATTGTCCATTTCTGATAAAGGTTGGGGATACCTAAAGTTTGGATCCTACACCAAAAGGTTTTGAGTTAAGCCCATGGGTCTAAGTACTCTATACACCCAGGTACTACAAAGATGTACGGGGACCTACAACAAAGCTTTTGGTGGAAGAACATGAAGAAGGATATCGCTCTGTTTGTTACAAAGTATTTGATTTTCCAGCAAGTCAATATAGAACATCAATGACGTAGTGGTCTTCTGCACCCACTTGAGTTTCAAAAATGGAAATGGGAGAAGATTACTATGGACTTTGTCATTGTTCCCTAAAGACTAGGAAAGGTTATGATGCAATGTGGGTAGTGATTGATCGATTAACAAAGTCTGCCCACTTTTTGTCGGTCAAGTCCACTTACAAGGTTGATGAGATGGCTCAGTTGTATGTGGATTGGATCGTTCATCTGCATGGAGTTCCTAAAGTGATAGTATCAGACCGTGACCCAAAGTTTACCTCTCATTTGTGGAGTCAGATTCATGAAGAGATGGGAACTGACTTATGTTTTAGTATGACTTATCATCCACAAACAGACGGTCAATATGTAAGAACGGTGCAAATTCTGGAAGATTTGCTTCATGCTTTTGTTATGGATTGGGGAGGTCCATGGGATAAGTATCTTCCATTTCCTGAGTTTGCTTATAATAATATCTACCATGATAGTATTGGTATGGAAGACCTTGTCGTTCTGCGTTACACTGGGATGATGTGAGAGAACATACTCTGATGAAATCTGATGATATGAATATGATTATAGAGAAGGTTTATTTGATCAATAAGCGTATGAAGGATGCACAAAATTGACAGAAGATGTATGCATACAAGAAGAGGTTTGATGTGAGTTTCCTAGTAGGTGACTATGCCTTCTTGAAGATCAAGCCTATATGTTCGATTGCATGATCTAAAGTTAAAGGCAGGCTTATTCCTCTCTATGTTGGACCATTTGAGATGTTGGATAATGTTGGAGACTGCATACCATTTAGCTCTTCCTCCTGCCTATGACAAGATCCATGATGTGTTTCATGTCATTATGCTAAGAAAGTATGTGAAGGACCCTTCTCATGTACTCACAATTGAACCTTCAAGATTCAAGAGAATCTGACTTATGAGGAGTTACCTCTAGAGATTCTTGACTCCTATGTTAAGCAGTCGAAGAACAAGGAGATTGAGTTGGTGAAAGTCTTATGGCAATGTCATGGTTTGGAGGAAACCACTTGGGAGCTTAGAGATGAGACGTTGCATACACACCCTTCTATTTTTGTATGATATTTCGGGGACGAAATCATTTTTAACGGGTGGAGTGTTGTCACAGAATAAAATATATGTATAATATTAGTTTAGCCTTTTCCTAAGCATTTCTTCATTTTTTTCCTTGATGTGGTATTAGCGGAAGTTATAAAGGTTTGGTATACATTTGTTCCTATATTTGACATTATCAGGATTTATGCACAAATACCTCACTAACATTTTATAAAAGGGGTTTGATTTGAAAAATATACACATAAAAGGGAAAAGGATAAAGTAAATCGAAGTAGAAGTTTTTGTGGCCTTTTTATATAAGAAAAAAAAGGAAAATCCTAAAACTAAAAAATGTGATCTTAAGTGAATTAATTTTTTAAATAAGTGAAAATAAGAGTAAATTGCCTAAAATCTATAAAAGCGGAACTCAAAAGATAATTCTAAGTCCAAATTCGTTTTCTTTGAGTAAAAGTTTACTTGAGTTTTAAGTTTCACAAATTTTGGGAAGGAGAGATAAAGTGTGTAGAACCTTCAAATTATTAAATATATGTACAAACAACTTCAAAATGTAAAATTAATGCCAAATTCATATCCAAGACACATAATGTGAGTTGTGGGTGAAGTTTCATCAAATTTGGAGAACCTTATAATCTTTAATGATGGAAGAAAGAGAAAATAGGATTTGGTTTATTTAACAAAACAAAAGTTCTCAAAAGGCAAATCTAATTGCATATTTGAATTCCTCATATCAAACATAGGCTAGGTGTCAATTTTCAATTGATTTGGGATACATTTGCACCCTCAATTGAGGAGAGAGAAAAGATTAAATAAATATACATGCTACTTTAGTCCGATTAGGATTTGGAATACAATCAATATATCACATGGTCTAATTTTATTTTTCTTGATTTGTATAATCATGATCTTTGGATCTGTGATCCAACGACTCATGAGTCATCTTCTATATCGGGCCAAAAAGGCAACATGTGCTGACCTTGGTTGATTTTGTTTTTATGATTCGTCACTTGATTCTCAACCAAATCGTACAAAATTTTCTCCAGTAGTTTCTAAAAAGAATCCTCACAATTTGATCCATTATTTGATTGATTTCATCAAGTATTTTGTAAAACCCCATATCTTGCTCTCCAAGAAAGTTCGGCCGCAAACCTTACCGCTACATCCCTCACCCTCACCTATAAATAACCATACCCCAAGCTTCCCTAACCCCCTTGCAACTCATCTCTCCATCCAATTACTCATGAACTTGTGTCTTGCCTTGTCGATAATCAAGATTTTCTCCAGGGATTGCGGCGGTGAGTTCTTCTTCCGCTCATCATCTCTGAGTGAATTGGAACCATAGGTGAGTTTGGTTCCTTCCCCTCTTTCTTGATATCATCTTGGTTTCTCGAATCTTGGCATCACAGGAAATCACCAAATTTTGGGGACTCACTGCTGTGCTCGAATGCCATCAACGCCATGAATTGAGGAATGGGACAATCCCCCTAGTCTAATGACCATTTTACCCCCGCTCCTTTCCTTCTTTTCACTATGATTTCTCGTGAGGGCTTTCTGGTCTTTTGGTTTGTTTTTACCCACGTTGATGTGAGGTTGAGTCAGTGCGAACCACTTACTTGTCGTCCCACGATTGGGCCAAGTCATGCGGCCCGACCCTCTCTCTTTACCTCTCTCATTGTATTCTGATGATGTGTCAATTTCTGCATTAGAAAATCATATCTTTTTATTCCTTTGTCCAAAAGTTAGAAATAAATATGTTTTGGAATAAGAAAAATGTCATCTTTCCAATAAAAATACTTTCTGGGTTTGGTTTTGAGATTTTTCGAAAGGTGTTTTCTAAAAATGATTTTCATACATAAAAATGACCAAAAATATACTTTTTTGATGTAAAGATACTGTTTCATTATGAATGAGCCATACGACATGTACATGTGAAGAAAGATACACCCACTGGCTACATACATGAGAAGAACATATTCCAAATATAGAAACTCATATCAGAACATGATAAGTACAATAATGTATATATCTCGCTTCCATTCTGCTGATAATAACAACATTCAATGAGAGTTTTGTTCAACCTAATCTTAAATTTGTGATAGAGTAAAAGTTCCAAACCAAAGATCAAAGAAGGGATCACTTTGCATTTTCTGCTATACAACAAAGAAACAAAGATGAACCTAACATAAAGGGGGACACCAAACATCACGAACACCTAGAACCTAAAAGAACACCAAAGAAAACTGGCCCAAAAGAAAAGATAACAGTCCATACTAGGTCACTGGAAGAACAACCACAAAGGATCCCTATACAGGACAAGCAAAGGAGCAGAAAAGGCTAGAGGAAAGAACAAGAATGGAGGATAAAGAATGACAGAACCCCACAACCACTTACCAAGGATCTCAACTCGATCAAAACTGAGAAAGGAATGGAAGCAACGACCTCCCAACCCAAGACCCCTAATTATCCCCTGCCACAACAAGCCAACAGGGAAATTGAGGGAACACCTACCAAGTCCTAGATGGCAAAACACAAAAAGGAAACAAAAGAATAGGGGGAATGATAACTTGACAACAACACGAGAAAGATGAAACAACAAGAAAAAGGAGGAGGATACCAGAACTGTAGGAACCCAAAGGGAGACAGAACTCCAGATCCATCCATAGAGAAGTGTTGACACACCACACCGATGAAAGCAAGAACCATCATAGCACATACGCCGACACATTCTCCATACAAGACGCAATTGAGAATATGACCCTTTGGACCAAACGGTGCATTGAGAAGCAAGGAGACAAATCACAGAGGACACCACCCAATAGGGAACCAATAGCTCGAGCAAGAAAGGGCCAGGGGGAGATGGCCAATGAACAAGGGTGGTGGGAGCCCCTCTCACAACCCAGAGCCGCACGGGAGAGAATGGTGCTCCTAGGGTCGGCGCTGCAGCAACGGGGTTTACCAAAAATACACTTTAATAATCATAACTCCAAAATTGACAAAATTATATGTTTTCTTAATAAAGAGAACCAATAAGATCAGTGGTGATGATTTCAGATTTTATATCGAGGTTTTGTTCAAAAAGTCCAAAATTCAGGGTTTTTTTACATTAATGCATATGAAAAACCTTAATACATGATTATATATTGAAAATAGGAAAAGTGGACCTTGGACTCAATTAAAGTGGTGAAAGTGTGTAATAGAATTCAATAAGAGAGGTATGTGTAATCTTACACCTTAATTTCGGAATATTTGCAAACCTAACCTAATTTCCCTAATGAGGCACTTATTGAATCCTAATCTCTCTTTTGATATTTCTTTTTGCTATATTTACCTCAAAATCAATATTAATAATCTATTTCTTGGGTCTTATACCCCACTTCCGTGTTTCTACTATTTGATGCTTATACTTGCCATAGTTCTTTTACTATGTTAATTTTATTAGACTATTTAACTAGTGTAGTATCTCCCTGGTCACGCGCGTCTCCTAGGGTTCTCTGGGCGACGCTGACGATTCAGGGTTTCCCTCGCCACCGAGGCGATACCTCTTGCACTTTGTAGGTACCCTCCACGCCATGGCGGACGAGCTTGTGGAACGCTACGCATCTCTCAGAATTAGGGAAGAGGAGGAGACAGATATACTCGACCTAAAGGACACGATCGCAGGAGAAGAGAATGAGCACATTGAACTTGCCCTGGTTGGACGGCTATTGACGAAAAGGCCATACAATTTCCCAGCCTTTAAATGCACCATGGCCAGCGCATGGGCACTGCTGAAGGAAGCGGGATTTCGGCAGATCTCCAGTAATCTGTTCGTGATTCAATTCTTGCATTGGAAGGACAAGGAAAAAGTGCTTACAGAGGGGCCGTGGAATTTTGACAACCACTTGCTTGTGGTGAAGGATATCAGGCCAGAGGATACACCGACGGAGATGATCCTCAATTCAAGCCAATTTTGGATCCGTCTTTACAACCTACCACTCGGGTACAGGTCGGAGGAGGCAATCAGAGCGGTGGTGGGGAAGATCGGCAGGGTGTGCGCTGTGGACATGTGTGACCTAGGCTGGGGCACGTCGTGCCGGGCATGATTCGAAATCGATGTTACCAAACCGATCCGACAGAAATAGAAGATACGGGATAGGGAGGGGAAGGTAGTGGAGGTGGAGATCCGGTACGAGAGGATGCCGACCTTCTGCTATTTGTGTGGAGTTATAGGGCACCTAGAAAAAGATTGCAGGGATGAAGAAGAGGAGGACGACAATGGTCTGGCTCCACGGAGGTGGGGACCATGGGTCAAGGCGTCGCCGATGAAGCGTTGGCAAATATCGTTAACAGAAGAGCTACTGGGCAGAGATAGTGCATCCACGACACTCCGGTTTGTCTCCAAGCCATCAGGATCGAAGACGGCTGCGGGGAGTAGACGAAAAGGCGATGGGGAGGACATTGGAGGACACAACGTGCACCAGCGCGACAAGTAGGGAGTGGAGGAGGAGGGGGAGATCGGGGAATCCATCGTGATGGAGGTCTTGGAGGACGCTTTTGCTAAGCGGAAGGTCAGCGATGAGCAGGCATGGGCACCGCTGGGAGAGACACAGAATGTGGGAACCTCAACAAACGTTCATAGGAAGGGACGAAGATGAACTCACGTCAGGAGGGGGACGGGCGTCTCGGCAATGAGGGAGGGTCGGATGCCAGCACAACACGGGAGAGACACGCTCAAACCCCAATGGGAGACATCCATGCCACTATCGAGACAGGGTGGGGCGAAGGAAGGGGAGGCACCAACGCGGGGCATGGGCAGATGCATTTAGAAGCACGTCCACCCATCGTGGACATGGAAGGGTCTCAACTGATGCAGGGCGAGCAGCGTCACCCAGGGCACAACCCAAACTAGATGGACGGGCATCTTGTAGTAAGAGAGAAACACTTACAGGGGCAAAGGGGAGCAAGCTCCAAGGGGACATGCCACGAGCAGATTCTTAACGGTGGGAACATGGCAGATGAGGAAATGTTTGCCCAAGGTCAGCTAGGGGTCCTTGTGGAAAGGATACAAGGAAGACAACAGACGAATATAGGGGGAAAGGGAAGGAGAGGGAGGATGTATACAAGGTTGGGTTCACGTCAGGGGGTACAGGAGGAAGAAGGCAAGGCCAGATCTACAGGGTATGTCGGGGGAAAAGGGGAAGGATGGGGGCTGAGGAACTGTAGGAGGAGGCAGAAGGAGAATGGGGAATAGGGGGCAAGCGTTTGAGGAGGGAGGTTCAGGAAACACCTCTAATTCTTTTAGTAGCGGGCATTGGGGATGACCAGGCCCGTGAAGGGCAATGAAAACTTGATGTTGGAACGTCCAGGGCTTGAGCAGGCCCGGGACGGTAAACTCTCTCAGGAGGAGGTGTTGGAGAGAGATGCCCGATGTAGTCTTTGTAATGGAGACTATGTGTAGAGCTAGTAATCAGGAGGCGGTGAGGAGGAAGTGTGGGTACAACTCGGGGTTCGGAGTTGATAGTAGAGGAAGGGTGAGGGGTCTGGGTCTGTGGTGGAGGGGGGATGAGGTGGAGGTGAAGTCCTTTTCAGATCACCACATCAGTGCGGTGGTGGGAGTGGAGGGCAGTCTAGAGTGTTTCTACTTTGTCGGCATATATGGTTGGGAAGATACAAATGAACGCCATCATACGTGGCAGCTGATGGAGGGCATCTGTGACCAGGCTAGATGGCCCATCGTGCTAGGTGGGGACTTCAATGAAATCTTGTCTCACATGGAGAAGAAAGGAGGGCAACCAAGGAGGGAATGGCAGATGCACAATTTCAGGGAGGCTATTGACAGGTGCCAGCTGATGGATTTGGGTTCTTCTGGGAATAAGTTCATGTCGAAACGTGGCTTGCATGCAGACAATCTTATTATGGAAAGATTGGACAGATTCTTGGCGGATAGGAAATGGTGTGACATCTTCAATATCAGAAAAGTGACAAACTTTCCCATTCATAATTCCGATCATGGGCAAATTCTTTTGTGGGTGGAACACAGAAAATAGGGGGAGAGCCGGCTGGGGAAACGTTTTAGGTTTGAAACCTTCTGGCTTTCTTCACCGGAGTGCAAGGAGGTGGTCACACAGGCATGAGACAGCAATCAAGTGGAGGGTCTCCTAGGGCAGACAATGATATGTGTGGAAAAGTTGGCAGGTTGAGCGGCAGAATTATTCGGTAATATAAAAAGGACGATACTAAAGACTGAAAAGAGGCTCACCAAAGTTCAAAACTGACCACCCTCTCATGACATGTTACAGGAATGTGAGGCGCTAGCCAGAGAATTGCATGAACTTCAACAGTTGGAGGAGAGCTATTGGTTCGCCAGAGCCAGAACAAATGAAATGAAAGATGGGGACAAGAATACTAAATACTTCCATCATAAGGCCAGCCAAAGAAAGTGAAGGAATACCATAGGTGGTCTCTTTAAGGATGATGGCAGTTGGCACACGGAGCCGGAGGCTATTGCTGAAATTATTTCAAACTATTTCAACTCCCTCTTTACTAGCTCAAACCCTTCAGGGATGGACGAGTTTTTAGAGGGGATTCCACGAGTGGTGCCAGAGGCCGCTCTTCCAGATTTAGAGTGTATTCCCATAGAGGTGGACGTATGGAAGGCGCTACAACAAATGCACCCCAACAAGGCCCCGGGCCCGGACGGAATGAAAGCTATTTTTTATCAGAAATTTTTGAAGATTGTTAAAAACAGCCTGTTATCCTTTATCTCTAAATGGTGGGCAGGGGAGGTGAGTTTATCGGATGTTAATAAGATGGATATTGTGCTCATTCCTAAGACAAACAGCCCGGTATGGTTATCGGAGTATTGACCAATTAGCCTTTGCAATGTATCTTACAAAATCATCACTAAGGTTCTGGCAAATAGAATCAAGCCGTGGTTGCATGACATGATTTCTGAGAATCAAAGTGCTTTTATAGGAGGAAGGATGATCACGGACAATGCCCTGGTAGCTTATGAAACCTTTAACACCATGAAGCATCAGAAGAAGGGGAAAGAAGGGTTGATGGCTCTTAAGTTGGATATGAGCAAGGCATATGATAGGGTCGAGTGGAATTTTTTGGATAAGGTCATGAGGAGGATGGGAGTGTCGGATATCTGGAGGTCCAAAGTGATGGAGTGCGTTACTAGCGTTTCCCACAAGTTCATCGTCAATGGCAGCAGGAGGGGATCTTCAAATCCATCTCGAGGTCTTCGCCAAGGTGATCCTTTATCCCCCTACCTTTTTCTTTTTTGCACTGAAGCACTGTCCTTTTCTTTGTCTAAAGCAGCACAGGAACACAAAATCCATGGGACGAGAATTTGCAGACGGGCACCACGGGTCACTCACCTCTTTTTTACAGACGATAGCATTGTGTTCACAAGGGCTACCTCAGAAGAATGCTCTTCTTTAGCTGATTTTTTCAGCCAATATGAGAGGGCATCTGGGCAGAAAATCAATTATGAGAAGACAGAGGTGTCCTTCAGTGCGAACGTCACTGGAGAGAGACGTGAGTTGATAAAAAATCGGCTGCAAGTGAGGGAGGTGGACAAACATGAAAAGTATCTTGGACTTCCTACGGTGGTTGGGAGATCAAAGAAGCTTGTGTTCGCTATGATAAAAGATAGAGTGTGGAAAAAATTACAGGGATGGAAGGAACAACTTCTCTCTAGGCCAGGCAAGGAGGTGTTGATTAAGGCGGTCATCCAAGCTATTTCGACGTATCTTATGAGTATCTTCAAGCTTCCTGAAGGTCTTATTGATGATATTCATGCAATGATGGCGAGGTTTTGGTGGGGATCAAAGGAAGGGGAAAGGAAGATTCACAGGATGAGTTGGGAGAGACTTTGCAGGCCCAAGGATTGTGGGGGAATGGGTTTCTAGGATCTGAAAGCCTTCAACCTTGCGCTACTAGCTAAACAAGGGTGGAGGTTGGCAGTACACGGCAACTCCCTGGCAGCGCGGATACTGAAGGAAAAATACTTTAGGTCCTCATCTATCTTGCACGTGGAGTTGGGGGGGAATCCCAGTTATACATGGTGGAGTATTTGGGGGGCTTTGCAGCAGGTGAAGAGGGGCTTTATTTGGTGGGTGGGGAATGGGGAAAGAATAAACATCTACAGGGATAGGTTGATCCCGTAGCTCAGTGGCACGGTGCATAGGTATTTGATACAGGGACCGGTGGAGTACAGGACAGTGAGTGATTTGATGCATGGGGGCCAAAGGAGGTGGAATACGGAGGCGGTGGAGGAGTGTTTCCCTACACACATAGCCAGGACAGTTCTCAACATTCCCCTATCACAGTGCATTAGAGAAGATATTCTATTCTGGGAGAAGGAGAGTAATGGTACTTTCTCGGTCCGTAGTGCTTACTTTCTTCTGCAGGCGGGAGCGGACTTAGTAGAGGGTGCGGACACAGATTTATGGAAGAAACTTTGGAAACAGAGATGGCCACCAAAACTGAGACACTTTGTATGGAGAGCTGTTAGGAACATCCTCCCCACCAAGGAAAAACTTATGCGGAAGCAGGTGACATTGAATGACAGATGCCAACATTGCGCCCCGAGAGAGGACACTTCCCATACTTTACTGCATTGTGCTCGGGCTAGGCAGATTTGGGTCACGGGCGCATTCGATTGGATGGGGCAGGTGGAGGCACATGATGTGGGGAGCTTTGTGAAGAGTTTGCTTGAGGAGGGGGACGGGCGGTGCAGAGATGAGGGAGCCACTCTCTTGTGGGTGGCATGGACAACAAGGAACAAGGCTCTTTTTGACGACCACCCGCCTTATCTCCTGGGACTTGTGGCTAGGTTTATCGACTTGGTGGCAGACTATGCTCGTTATCACAAGGCGGTGGCACACTCAGAAGCGGCACATGGACAAGTGACATGGCAGCGGCCACCACCGGGCAGCGTGAAGATTAATACTGATGCATCTTTCACCATGGTAGATGACAATGGTTGCGGCGCAGCCATTAGGGATGAGCACGAACAACTTTTGTGGACCTTCCAGTATCGGATAGAGCAGGTGTACTCAGTGCTTAGTGCGGAGGGTAAGAATATTTTACGCGACATGCAGCTCGCTCTTCGGGAAGGCTACATGGACATAGTGGTGGAGACAGACTGCCTACTGTTGGTGGAAGCAGTTAAGATGGGGAAGGGTAGACGCGGCTACGAGGAGGCTATCATTAGTGACATCAGAGACCTGGCTTTTAGTTTCCTGTCTTTTAATTTTCTATTTGTTAGGAGGCAAGGCAATAGAGTAGCACATGCCTTGGCTTCTTTTGCCTGTCATTTTGTTAACCCTCACTGTGTTAGGGAGGGTTTTGAGGATCGAATCCTTGTACTAGCTGCAAACGATTTGATCACTTAATAAAATGGCGGGCGCCCTTTATCAAAAAAAAAAACTAGTGTAGTGGTACTTTTTTACAACTACCCAAAGATAGGGTGTGTGTTATTTTTCCTAGGGGAATGTGTTACTCTCCCTAATATAAAATATTTGATAGGTGACTCAAATGTGTTACTCTCCCTCACCTATTTGCTTGAGGTCCGGTAGGTGCCTCAACCCTGCGTAGTTAAGGTCATCAATATAAATCATGCATGCAAATCTATTATTATTTTCTTGTTATGGCAAGCATCTATGTGATTATGCCTCATACTTTTAACCATCTTCATCTCATAATGAAATCTTAGCCTTTCTTTCCATGTTATTTCTTTATCTTTTGTACTTGTTCAATATTTTGACACATACCTTGTTCCTTTCTTTTGCTGGGTGCTTTCCCAACCACCCAGGGTTTTGATAAAGGTGTTGAACAAGGCCAAAGAGATCAAGTTTAGGAGTAGATACATGTTTTGTTGTCAAGGATGTCTAGGTTTCTAATTTCCAAATCCCAATTGTTTTCTTTTCAGGTTTTCCTTTCAACAAACTCATGTAGTGAACCGAGTTGAAAAAAAAACAATGTAATAACTTAGTTCCCTTTCTGCTGCTATTGACATTTTACATGTATTCGAATCATGCTTATTTACTTGTATTATTATACATGCATCCCACAATGTCAGTTATTCTTGGAAAAAAGGTGGATGTTTTATATGTCCTTTAAATTTTAGTAAGGAGGTGATCTCTATTCTTTACACTATGGAACCTAGATCACATCAACACTCCAAGCATATCCTAAGGAAATGCCATATCATACGAGGGATTGTACAATGAGGAAATGTGAAGAGTTGTAGAGTACCAACCGAAAGCAATGTAGTTGTCCCCTTGATAAAAGCACTTTCATAGCATAAGCATGATAGTCATGTTAGATCAATTGGGATTAAATTCATGGGTGATTATCTCTAAGTACAAGTGGGAGTTTGTTGGTATGTATGCCTAGAGAGCCAATCATACAATCATTATAATGGAAAATTTTGAAAATGATTTGATTAATTATAAAGGCAATCTTCTTATTTATTTTGTTTCATTCAGTTATGAGATAACGACGTAACATAATAAATTCCTAAAGAATATTATTACTCAATGACGTATGTCTTTGGGTTGTTGACATGAACAATGAGATCATACAAATGTCAAGAGTGTATAACTTTCTTGATATGTCCCTAGTCAGATGCTATTGTGGAAGGTTGACAAACAATAATAACACATAAGACTAGAGTGTGTGTTGGTTGATGACATAATCCCATTAAGTCATGATATATGATATCAAACCAAACACATAGATACTTGTTAGAGAACAATGTATCAGACATACGCACCTTGAGAGTGATGCATGGAAACCATAACATGGTAGTCAGAATCATATCTCATAGTGTCAGTGGTGATTGTGGTTTTTAGACCTGAAATCACTGCACTCATCACATGTCATTCGGTGTACCTTGGCATCATCCACCTTTACCTTGAATGTAGACTGCCATAAAGGTGATACTCATGCACATTGTGACACATGGGGATGAGTGTGAGTGATGTTTATGGGATTTATCCCTCCTACAAGAGTATGATATCCTGGACAAATGATAAGAGAGACTGAGAAATGCATGGCCATGCTCATGTGAGTCAATATGTGATATTGAGGTGAAATATATCTTAGATAGTTTACTCTAGTTCAAGGAACATGGATTGAACATTGAAGGGGATGATGATTCCATGCCTCGAGTTCAATCTGAATATCAATGACAAAGGAACTATATAAAAACTATAACACAAATCACAAATTGTAGGTTGAAGTTGTTCTTCAATTTTCTGAATTACTTGGGTAGCAATGATGTGTTGTTAGATACCACTCATTGCTTGTGATGTCATAAATTAGTTATGGACATTCACTACCAATGTAATTTGGAACATGTAGGGTCACACACATAGGATATACTTGGAATCAGAGTTTATTTATGAATGAAGTTTAAACTTGATTACTAAAGAGTTAGGTATTCAATTTAAAACAACACTGGTTGAAAATTGACTCACTGGACTCTGAACTGACCGGTTCAAGTGTTGAACTGACTAGTTGAAGTGTCAGGTTAATTGGAAACAACAGTGGATGAATAATGCCTAAACTAGGGCATGAAACGACCGGTTCACTAAGTGAACTGATCGGTTCAAGGTTTGAGATGACTAATTCAAGAGTTGAACCGTCCTATTCATTGAATAATTAGATTAGATCAAGGATTCATGGTGATTTCATGTTTTGCATTAATTGGATATTAACTTACCAATACAACTGCAATTGGGAAACATGTTCAAACAACTGGTTGAATGGTTGAACCGATCGATTCACATGCCAACTAATAAGTTCACCCCTAAACCGACTGTTTTTCCATTCACATGATGTGAAAGTTTAAGAAAATTCATCCCCCTCGACTCCTACTAAGATTGAGAACCCTGACCCAAACCCTCCTATAAATATAGGGGTACTGGGGGTTCCTCAAACACATCAATTAGCTTTGACAATTGTTGTCTTCTCTTGTTGTGGTAACTGAGAGATCCTGAGCAAGTCCTATCTGTCGAAGGGAGGGATAGCAAGGGAGAAAAATTATGGGAGAACAAGTTGGTGATAGTACACCGACTAGAAAGGGACAACTCCTTCTCCATTCTTCTAGAATGAGATGAGTTCCCGATGGTTTGTGTGGACTACTATAGAGGCGAGGAGGTCGTTGCTTGCCGCTTGAAGGACAAAGTCAGCTACTGTGAGGTGAACAACCAGGAGGGCGACATAGACATTGTCCAGGTGCAACTTGAAGAAAGGTGCACAATCCAATGAGAGAGTTTTCATTGAACTTGGTTCAGGACAAGATTTAACCTCATAATCATCCTTCCCTTTACATAATTGTCGACGCGATCTACTATTCAACGGGGAATATGGAAGTTAAACTTTTGTTTCTGCTGGCTACTTTGTCGCCATATTTCCCTTTAACGTGGGTTGAGTGTGGTCCAGAAAATGTTGAGAAGATCCAAGTTGTTACTCATCAAACTGTGCCCATCAAAAGACTTGTATATTTGGGTTTAGGTCATTATAATTCCATGCCAATTTGATTTGATCTGATGCTTAACCCTAGGCGAAAAGGGATGAGCAACATACTAGGTCGTCCTAATTTGATATATGTCCCGACCCACATAATATGAGCCTAACCTGGTCCGTAGAACATGTGTGTCTTGAGCTAAACATTTTGACCCCATGTTATATTTAGGCTGGGTTTTAGCCAATAAAGACCTAGACCATTGTATCCAGATACCATCATTCATTACCTATATATATGACTTGCTATTTGTATAACATTTCCTCTACTTTGAAATACATGTGGCTATAATCTTTTCAAATCACAATTTATCCTAGATATGTTTTGTTGGCCATCAAAAGCCAAAAAAAACCTGAGTCTTATTAGTTATTGTGCATGTTTATAATTTATATGGTTGCATTAATTTACAATACTATCAAAAACTTTATATTAGATACATATTACACAAATAAGATGTATTCTGAAAATCATCTGAACTAGACACTTCGTGCACCATTCGAAAGAAAAATGTATGTTTTTGAAACAATGATAAGCTGGGGAAATTGCAAGAAAATATAGGATAGCATGTAATCATGTCTCACGATATACATGAGATGTGTGTGTGATTTATTAAAGAAGGTTTATCTAGACAATATTCTTTTAATCTATACGGTTGAATATGGTAAACAATTTGTAAGTGCAATAGTTTTAGGGCTAGCACATAAAAGCTACATGCACTACCCGATAAACTACTTGAACTCTATTAATGTATACGTATCTACATAAATGTTTCAAAGTATATTCAACTTAATATATGATCCATACTGGCATGTATAACTCTAGAAACACTTCCTGAACTCTACCAATAAATATGTATCCACAAATATGTTTGTAAATATCTTCATATTTCAACACACTAGACCCAAAATCCGACCAAATATTAAACATTTAGTATGAAGGTAGCATATGAGCTGAGATCTTCAAGCATTATGTGGACAACCCGGCCTGCAACCCGTTTTTACAATCTAAATTTGGCCATAAGCCTGTCAACCAAGTTTGACATCTCCACTAGGCGCACGCTGAACAATAAAAAAAAGTAGAACAAGCGTCGAAAATATTCTGCCCTCTTGCATTAGGTGACGAGTGGACCCACCATTGGATGGTTATGGCGACCTTTGATTCAACTATACCAACTTGAGCAATGGAGTGACGTCCAAACGGAAAGTCGTGACGGTGAAGGAAATCTATGAAGCGGAAGACAGTACGTAACCCAGTTCGTACCCAGTTAATGTTCGTTCTTTCGTGGCGCCATGAACATTGCAGTTTGTGAAATCGAGGCCGTCCAATCATATCTTTGTTTAGCATCTCTATATACTTATAAATAAAGACATGTAATATGTGAGTGTGTCTTCTTTTTACGTGTATGTGTGTTTGCTTCTCTAGCAACTAGGGTGTCTCTTGGCACACAGCTTAAACTTTTTTCTTGTTCTAATAAGGCAACTGACATGTCTGTGTGCTTATTTTTTAAGCAATTAGGGTGCCTTCTTGGCACCCAGTTCATGTTTTTTTATTTTTACATTTCCAATCTAAAGAAATTGTTGGTTGAGAGAGCATTAGTTGAGTTGTGTGTGCCATGTCTTATGTATCACCACATATACTATATAAGAAAAGTTTCATTTTTTTTTAATTACAACGGTCTCTGTATTTGTACACTATACTTTTATCTTTTTTCTTTTTTAAAATTTTATATTGTGTATTGAGACTCAACAATACTATATAAGAAAGTTCACGGGGGCAAAATGAATTTTTTTTCATTATTATTTGGAGTTATAGACCGGTATGTATGTACATTATATTTTTGTCTTTTCTTTTTAAACTTTTTATTTTATATAAAGAGACTCATCTACACTATATGAGAAAGTTCCTAAAGGGGGCTAAATACAATCTTCTTCATTATTTTTTGAAATTACAACTAAGTTCGTCTTATAGCGGGTAGTATGTATGTTATTTTGAATACTTACTACATAGTCATCAACATACACAAAAATTATAATTCAAACTCCTCATGTAACAAATCTATTGTAGTGAACAAGAATAGATGTGGACCAACTCATTATGCCATAATTATTATATGGTTATATGTTATATGGATTCAACTTTAAGCACGTGTCTCCCGACATTATTTTTCAGAATTATGAATCGGTCCCTATTTGTGTACACGACACTTTTGTCTTTTCTTTTTTAAATTTTATATAGTGTAAAGAGACTCATCTACACTATATGAGAATGTCCCTAGAGAGGGCTGAATGTAATTTTCTTTGTTATTTTTTGGAACTACAAATTGATCTCTCTTTTAGAGGGTGGTATGTATCTTATTTTGAATACTATCTATGTGCTTGCTTCTCCAGCATCCAGGGTGCCTGCTTAGCAAGCAATTTAGATTTTTTTTCTTCTAATACGACAACTAACATGTCAGTGTGTTTGCTTTACCAGCAACTAGGGTGCCTACTTGACATGTAGTTCATAATTTTTTCTTTTTACATTTCTAATCTATGTAAAATTGTCACCTATTTTATTATTTTAATTAATTATTAATAGCAGGTTGAGTAGGCATTACTTGACTGGCAATTGTCTGTGCCACATCTTAAATGTTATGTATCACCATATATATTGTATAAGAAAGTTTTTATTATTTTTAAAATTACAAAGCGTCCCATGCATTTATACACTACACTTATATCTTTTATTTTTTAATTTTATATTGTACAATGAGACTCATCAATACTATATAAGAAAGGTCGTGGGGACATAATGATTTTTTTTCTATTATTTTTTAGAATTACAAACCGATTTATGTGTGTACACTATATTTTTGTCTATTCTTTTTAAAATTTTATATTGTATAAGGAGGCTCATCTACAGTATGTAAGAAGCCCATGGAGGAGGTTAAATGTAATTTTTTCTCTATTATTTTATAGAGTGACAAATAGGTCTATGTATGTGTACACTACACTTTGTCTTTTTCCTCTAAAATTTTATATTATGTAAGGAGACTCATCTATACTATATAAGAAAGCATGTAGTGGGTGTTGAATGTAATTTTCTCCATAATGTTTTGAAATAACAAGCAAGTCCATGTATGTGTTAAGTACACTTTTATCTTTTCTTGTTAAAATAGTATATTATATAAGATGACACATCGATACTCTACAAAAAAGCCCACAAAGGGGACTAAATGCAACTTTTCATTGTTTTCTAGAATTACAAACCGGTCACTATGTGTGTGCATTATACTTTTATCGTTTTCTTTCAAAATTTATATTATGTAAGGATACTCATCTACACTATATGAGAAAGTCTTTGGAGAGGGCTGAATGCAATCTCCTTCATTGCTTTTTGGAATTATAAACCGGTCCCTCATTTTGTGGGTAATATGTATCTTATTTTGACTACTAACTACATATTAGCCATCGACATACACAAAAATGATAATACAAACTCACACGGAAAGCTTATTTAACAAATCTATTGTAACAAATAAGAATAGATGTCGACCAACTCATCATATTGTAATACAATAGTAGATGTCGACCAACTCATTATGTCATAATTATTACTGATTATGTATTATATTGATTCAACTATATGTCATGTGCTAGCACGTGTCTTCCGCTCGGTATTTTAAGAAGAGGTTTGTTATACAGATAATAAAAGGGTTCAAAAATCCATTTTGACATTATGTGTGCATAACGAATTAACAACAAAATAGAAGAGAAAGTCTCTGCCATTTTTGTAATAATACACACAATGTCAAAAAGAATTACATTTATGGTCCCCTTGTTGGTTTATGTATCATTTTCCTTTTAATAAAAAAATAAAATACGCCTAGAGCTACTTTTAATCAAAATGGTAGAAACAATGATGACAATGCTAAAATTACCAAGCACAGAGGGAGAAAAAAAAAAGAAATGACGGACTGCACAAGAAAACAAGTGGTCGATGATACCGCATCGTTGTTTTCTCGTCTCTCTTTCCAACATAATCACGTACGACCAAGGACTTTCATTGACATTCAGTCTCTCTTTCCAACATAATAAGGACCAATTGAGGGTTTTTATTTATTTACAGCCTCGATTGTTCTCTCCCTTGCCAAGCTGTTCCCTGGTCGGTATCCCCTTCCTCCCACGAACTTTCCTTCATGTCCCTTGCATATCCCTTCCGCAGCAGCAGATCAGCCAACCTCGGTTCATCGCCATCGTGGAAGATTAATTAAATAAGGAATGAGGTGCAGATTAAATAACTCGTCTGTTCCTCTCCTCCTGTTGTGCTAGTTTGCTGATGAGCAAACACAGTCTGCTCTTCTTTTGCGGTAATTATGCATCTACCTGCACTAATGTCAATGCGGTAGGTGGAGAAGATTATTGAGAAAGAGTTAACATCATCGATCATTGTAACAGATGTTGTTCCTGTTGCTATTCGAGGTATATCTTGACTATACATTCATCCACCACTTATGTATCACTTCCTTCATGTCTGATGAGTATATGGCCATGATGTGCTTGTTACAGCAGCCGGAACAGCATATGGCACAGCGAATTTGATCCCTTGGTACAATAGGTCACGAAACTCTACGTACTGTGACCAATGGGTTTAATTATGAGACTCACATGGTTTAAAAATTGTTGTAAGTTTGCTCAAATTATGCGATCAAGTCAGAGAATAATAATAATGAACTGATCCCCATTTAAACTTGTTTCTCTATTACAGGCAATCATCATACTAGGAGCCTGAACTAGAGGTGGCCACATCAGAGGTAGTAGCACAAGAGGATATGATGATGGCATGGATGAAAATAATGCTGAGGAGAGTAAAATCTGCGAAAGGGTGTATATCGAGGATCATATCAATTTGTATTTTTCCAATTTGGTCATGGGAATTCCTACAGAATCTATGTCAATCACGTGTTTTCATGTTTGCAAGTATCACCATGTCAGGCCTAATATATGGGTTTGGCGATTTCTCAGTGAAAGCCGGAACAAAACTCCAGCCTTGAGGAGAGTGAAATCTGCATAGGGTATGCTTCAAGGATATCAATTCGTTTCTACAACTCGTTCATTGGAATCCATACAAAATCGATGATAGTCTTGTGTTTTCATGTTTGGAAGTATCACCATGTTACGCCTGATATATGGTTTGACGATTTCTTAGTGAGAGCTTGAACAAGATTCGAGCTTTAAAACTGAAGTTACTATTTTTTTTTTTTGAGAGAAGGACGGAAAGCCCTATGATTGGGTTCCCCGCCATCTATTAACTTGCTAAATCATGGGTAACAAGACTCATAATGTTCAAAGGGAAAGACTGCGAAACAAAGAACCTATCTACTTGGCCCCTACGGGCAGAGTTGGCAACCTCATTGGAGATTGGGTTTGATATGATTTTTCTGATCATTCTTGGTCCTTTGTAAGAAATTGATGATAAAAGATTACTCGTGCAAGGGCTGAACGACATAAACAATGCTGTTTCCTAATAAGAAGGGAATTATGAAAATCATAGGGCTCCACTTTGCACAATAGCTTCTATGTGCACATGAAGAACACTTAAAAGCATCTACAATATGATTGGGTAGTTTCAGAGAGTGAGAGGAATACAATTCTTGGTGAATCTAAGTTGAATAAAACTTTGTTCAAGTCTTCGTGTAACATGCTTAGTTTTAGTTTACAATCATACAAATCCAAGTTAAACCTTTTTTTATTTAATATCTATTTGAAATTGAAACTCCCATATTTTTGTTTATTGAAACTTCTTTGAATATTTTAGAAATCTCCAATCAAATTGTCATCACACTATTACCTGGCTTCTTATCTTATGTAAAAAAAAAGTTAAATCAATAACTCGTTTAGACCCCACACCACTATTCTAGACTTAGTTTCGTGAACTTACCCACATATAAATTACTAGAAATGTCATGAACAACTTAGATAATTTGTTTGTAACTTAACTAGATAAGAAAAACCACAAAACTAGAATAGAAAAACATGTATCTATGTTGTTTTTAATTTCTTTTACAACTAAATACACATGTTAATCATCTTTCAACTCATTGGACATTTAATGCCCCTAAAAATATTTAATTAAATGCAAATAAGGTATTTTGAGCTATTCATTCCTAATATAATGACTGGACGGAGGAGGGAAGAGGCGTTATCTTCTACCTTGAGGTGGTATAAGGTGCAACTAGTGAGAGAAATGATGAGCACATTCTCCCTCATTTCTTCACCAAATCACACATCATCTTTCCCTTAGAATTTGAAGTCAGATACACTATCCATGTTGATACATTATGGGAAGATAATGCACCCCTCGACATTTCCCCACATACTGATCATTTCTCTTGCCTAAGTGCATATGTTTCCCAATAACATCCCACAAACAGAAACATTTTTGTCCCACCTCTAGTAAGTGAGATCCACGCCTAATTTCTCTTTCACACCTTCCTACCACCACAACTTAATTAATGTCCATCTTTAGAAACTACTTCAAAAATTTACTAACTGCGACCATCTCCTTTCACCTTTCTTATTCCTTTGCATAGGCACATCTCTGAGGAGGCATTTCGACACATTGCCAGGAGTAAATTAAATTGAAGGAAAATATAGATTTCGGTCTTGATGGGACTATAGATTCGTCCACCTCAAAATTAAATTGAAGGAAAATATATAAAAAGGAATACGTCGTGTCACCCATTCAACTAATTGAGGTAGTAACCAATAAATAAACTTTATTCTTGTTTCATATTATTATTTTTAGATACTAAAAAGAATAAACACAATTTTGGGAGTCTCGATAATCTGTGTTTTTTGTTTAAAAAAACTAGTAATTATAATTATAGTTTTATGAAGTCTGAAAATATAAAACATGAATTTTCTAGTTTTTCTCACTCATGATTTTATATCTACTACATGACTTGAAAGAATACAGTAAATACAAATGTATGTAATTACTTGTAAATTCATAAAACTTGATCAATTGATTAATCTAGGCATATTAACTCTATACATGAATGTGAAATAACATGGTAATGTTCACTTTGAATCCTATATCTTGTGTATGTTAACACATACTTACAATTTGAAGATAGAGTATCGCCATGTAAGCGAGAGGAAATCTTAAGTGTCTAGGGTGACATCCCTTGTGAAGCTTTTGGCATAACACTCCTAATCTACTTGAGTTGTGGTTAGGATTCCTTACATCAAAAACTTACCTAGCTTATGCTAACCCATACACTTAGGAGTATCATAATCCTAACTAATTCCTACACTATTTTGGTAGGTTCACTACTAGAAAAATGAGATATCTCATTGATTGTTTTTTCAAGAAAAACTAATAGTATACTCTATAGCGTCAGTTCTTTAAAGACAACCACCACAGTTGACCAAGTAAGAAAATATGGACTGCATTTTATTTATATTGTGGTTACTTCTTAAAGCATCCGAAATGATATATATCGCCTGAGAAAATATAATTTCACTCAAAATTTTTGCGAGGACATTTCATTTTCCTCCCAAAGATTATGTCATCGGTTCTTTGTTAAATATCCGACGAGATAAATGACTGTGCACCAAATGTCTCTTTATAATTCTTGTGTGTATACATCGTCAGCTTGTATCTATAACGAATGACGAGAAAGATAGCGATGTGTCTCATAGAAATTTTCCCACCCCAATCGATTGTTCTCGTCGAGTGTATTCGCCCTAGTCAAAGATGTAAGGTTCGCTGGCTTGTAGAATTAGTTGTTGGTTTTGGCTATCCAACCGATAGAAAAGGTATCCATTTTGTTGGTGATTTTGTGGATGCAACCAATGACCTAGGGTTTAGGCCATCAAAATTTGAATAGAACTGACCGGGTAGGTCTTATTTAAAACCCCATCAGAAACCCTTGTAACATACTGAAACCTAAAACTTAATCTTATTCCAGGGTTAAGAAGTTAAAAACCTTAGTCTTTGAGGTTTAGCCAAACAAGGATAAGAGAAATAATGGATAATGGGTTAAAACTTATAAAAGGAAAACTTATTGGGTAAGAATAACCTCATATTCATTTTCTTTAGATATGCTTTGGCTTAGAGGCAAAGTTTCACCAATTTAGGATAATAATAATCATATCTATTTTATTTAGAAAAGAAAAGGGTGTTTCTCCTAAATAATATTAAATAAAATATTAAATGACTCCAAAAGTGGAAAATAATCTTAGATTAATAATCTACACATTAAAATATGCCTTTAAGTTAATTTTTACTCAATTTGGAGAAATTTTGATTAAAAGATGAAATCAGGAGAGAGAAAGTATGTAGAACCTTCAAAATGTCATATAAATGAACTAATAACTCCAACATGTAAAATTAATAGAAAATTTGTATCCAACACATTAAAAATGACTTGTGGGTGAAGTTTCATCAAATTTGGATAATCTTATAACCATTAATGAAGGAGATAAGAAAAATAGTAATTGATTTATTTAACACATTAAAAGTTCTCAAACGGTAAATCTAATTTTATATTCAGATTCTACATATTGAAATTAGCATATATGCAAAATTTCATCCAATTAGGAATTTGTTTGCACCCTCAATTGAAGAAAGGGAAAACAGGAAATTAATTATATTCAACCAATATTCGATATTTCGATTTGTTAATATCCTTAGTCACACGCCACCTAGGATATCAGATTTAAAGTGGACAGTCTCATCAAAAATCTGACAGCCAGCCGGTCGTCTCCTACCTTGGGTAGGAAACCAAGTTCTTTTGAATAGTAACCCCAATTTTCTCTGGCTCAGATCTCTATGGTCTCTCAACTGATTTATTTGATTTTTCTTCCCCTAGATTCATCATTTGAATATTGTCCTACTGATCCCTAGATGGGCACCTAAATCCCTATATATTGGAAAACCCCAATTCCCTATTCTCCATCATTTTCCACAAAACTGCTCCCGACACCTCTCATATTCACACGAGGGCTCAGAAACCATCACCAGTCATTTCTGAACCATCCTCCTCTGTTAATTGTGTTAGAGGGTGTCTCGAACTACCAAACCTACCCTGAGTTCTCTCCAGTGAATTAGTCGTCGTCACTGCCTCCTCCGCCACCTTCAAGCTAATCAACTCTTTGGTAAGCATTCTCACGCCTCATACTACAACCCCGCGTTGACCGTTTGCTCTGACGATTTACCGGTCACTGGGTCCTATGGCCGCACTTTTACACATCTGTTGTTCAATTCCTTTGGTCATCCAATGGCCTTTGGACCTGAGGATCTTGCGCCTGCCTTCATGTTTCTTTGACGGACGTTCCTACAGTCTTTATTCGTCGATAAGTCACATTTTTTAGTTGTATGTGATAGCCTCTGTTCTGGGCATGGTGAAGGGCTATTTTGGGGCTCTGGTTGTGATTGTTGGTTGTTCTTGGGCTCGTTGAGTTTGGGTTGAACCCAAGTACTTGAAGACATCTTCAATTCCCATGGATTCCTCATTAAGATCATGATTGATTGGGAGCTTTAGTCTCCAAGTTTCTTCACTTCCTATTCCATCGATGAAGAACATTGCTAGCGATGATATTCCTATTATGCTCTCCCATTTTCCCCTTCATGCTTATTTTTCGGTTTGGGGTATTTTGGTAATTTCACATGGCTTTATTACTTCTCTATGCGCCTGTGCCTAGCTGATGTGTTTAAGTGGTCATTTAGTTGGCCAGCCATGATTGGGCCAACTCAGACACGCATCCCACTCTCTCCCTCTCTTTTCCTCTTTCTCAAGTTTATGCCACATGGAATATTCTGATTTGTCAGATTATTCAAAATTCATAATAAATTATTTACTGATAAGAAAAATATGAATAAATAGTCATGATATTTAGAAAAATAAGATCTATCTACTGTTTTTGATTACATCGCCTAAATCCAATGTTGAAAGTGTGTAATTATAATAGATTAATCTAAATAAGTAATAACTTATCAAATTCACAACTAAATATATATAAGTCAGAAAAATATAATAAAATATGTTTTAAACTCATAAAAATATAATCTAAAACATGGCATGATATTGATAACCTAATTCACTAATAATGAAAAGGCAATTTTTAGGGTTTTGCATAATCAATGTAATTCTAACCCTAATTTCACATACATGATATTAGGGGCTTTGCAAACCTAGATTTAAATCTAGAAGTGATATTGTTCTATTAGACTCTATGGAGAGGTATGTTTGCATCCTTGATTATTATTTTGAGAAAGTAATGTATATTTCTTCATTCTCTTGGTCCTATGGACAATAGCCTATACACAATGTCTTCTTCTTTTGAAAGTATACATTATGTGAAGTACCCTACTTGTTACTAATCTTATTGTGATCATGGATATTCTTTTGGAATTTATTCTTATGCTTTGTTCATAATGGAACTTAATTTGATGTTATATGCCCACTATGAGGTGGATGATTATGATGGTCACTTTTGTGGTGACTAATTTGTAAAGCGTGACTATACTTTTTACTTGCCTCTCTATTAAGCATGTTGTGTGACTCAATATTCCTAGATTAATATATTTTGCATTGTTTTTTGGGTTATGTTCCCTTATTTATTATTGGATGGAGGTTATGTGCCCTATACCTGGGTTTCAGATATATGAGCTTTGGCCCACATATATATTTATTGCGAGTTTGGCTATGTGCCAATCTCTATCAGGTTTAAAGTTTATGAGGCTTGGCTACCTTTGTTATTTATGTTTTTCTAGTGCTATGTTTATCTCACCTACATGCAGGTTGTTATGGGTTTCTTGCCCTAAAATATTATCTGTGCTTTTATGGCACCACTTTTATTATTGAATTTTATGGCAAGTATTTTTTTTTCTTATGATGATGACTCTTTCCTCTTATGCCCGTTTGGGTAGTTCTTACCTTTTTCATGGGAAGCCTTTTATACTTGATGTACCTCTTTCCTTATATATATTACTCAATTTCTTTTTAGCATGGACATACCAGATTTTTGTTGACGTTCTCTTTTCCTTTTCTTTTTGTGGGGAATTCTTCCAACCCCAAGAGTTGGACTAGGAGAAGGAAAGCAAGGAGGACCTGGACCACAACAAGTGTAGCTGACTTCATGGGAGACTTTGCTTGAAGTTGTTCGGTGATCCTCAACTAGTCCTATATGTAGTTAGTTTTTCCTTTATGCCACCATGCGTGGTGAAAGATTCGTATGATAAGACACTTTGTAATGGTTTGATACATCTTTAATTCCACTGCTACTTTGTGCTATCATATAATCATGTTGAATAAATTTGGTTTCATCCCTTTCAAGAAGAAGTTTTTGTTGGTGTGTTGTTTGGGATGTTGCATTTTTATTTTTAGTAGGGAGTGGATCCCTATTCCAACCCCAGGAGTTGGACTAGAAGAAGGAAATCAAGTAGGACCACAACAAGTGTAGCTGACTTTGTGGGAGACTTTGCTTGAAGTTGTTAGGTGATCCTCAGCTAGTCCTATATGTAGTTAGTGTTTCCTTTATGCCACCCTGTGTAGTGAAAGATTAGTATGATAAGAAGCTTTGTAATGGTTAGATACATCTTCAATTCCACTACTACTTTGTGTTATGATACCATCATGTTGAATAAATTTGGTTTCATACCTTTCAAGAAAAAGTTTTTGTTGGTGTGTTGTTTGGGATGTTGCCTTTTTATTTCTAGTAGGGAGTGGATCCCTATGGGATCCTACTCCTTATAGCATGGCATCAGAGCCTATAGCTGTCGGTTATCTAACTATTTCAAACTTGTCTCCCTTACGATGTTTACCTTTTTCCATAGGTTTCTTATACCTAGTATCCTTGCCTTGTGTAGGAAAAAACCCTAATGGTAAGAGATAACTCGGTCGTTGACAACCCATATGGTTACGAGACACCCCAGAACCCTAGGTTTGGGATTCCAAGGATGGATCCACCCTTTACCACACCGATGACTCAATTTACACATCCGACTAGAGGTGGACCATCAGTAGGTCAGGAGACCCCAGCCTCTAATAGTACGAGCGTAGTCATCTCTCCAGAGCAAGAGTTGGGCATGTTTCAACAACTTTTTGCTACTACCATGGAATGGAAGATGAAAGACCCGTCTGTACCTAAAAAGCCTAAGGAGTATTCCATCATGGCATTCGTGAAGATGCAACCACCCTCCTTGAAGGGTGAAGAAGAAATATATATGGTCGATAAGGCTGATGATTGGTTGTTAGCCATAAAGAGGACCTTTATGGTATGGCTTGTCCTCCCCAACAAAAGGTTAGATTTTCATCGTATGTTTTGGATGGACCCGCTCGAGTTTGGTGGAACAGGATAGGAAGGTCACATGATATCTCTACCATGAACTGGGAGCAGTTCTTGGTGCTTTTTTATGGGAAGTACGTCTACAGTGATACCCTAAAGAAGAAGGAAGTAGAGTTCTATAGCTTGAAGCAAGGTTCCTTATCCATTTATGCATTTGTACAAAAGTTTCTACTGTTGGAACATTATGCAGTTGGTTTGTGTGAGGAACATAGGGCTGACATATTCCTTCAAGAACTCAACTACAATGTGGGTCACACTCTTATCCCACATCTTCCCTTGACCTTTCAGCATATGGTTGATAAAGCTTTGGTCATGGAGTGTAACCCATGGTTTCAACCTAGGGAGTTTGGCAAGAAGAGGAAGCCCTTAGGAGGTGAGCAGAAAAGAGACAAGTGTGCTAAGTGCAATGGTTATCATCCTCCTAAAAGTGCTCTTAAGATAAGAATCAAGCAAAGTAACAACCTGACTTCTGAGTTGTGTGCCACCATCGCAATGAACCTAGACATATTTGCCCTAGGTGCCCTCATCTTCGTAATGGACCTGCATTGGCTCAACAATGACAACCTCAAGTGCCCCATCAGAATAATGTAATCAATAACAGTAGAAGACCTGTGGAACGACGACCTGGAAGAGTTTTTGCTTTGGATGATCAAGAAGTCTATGGTGATGATCGAGTTGAAGGTAACCCGTAGTCCCATAGTTAGAATTTTAGGTTATTGTTACATCCCGATCTCACAATTACCATTAATCATGAGATTAGGGCATAAATTGAGGATATATCATAATACAAAGATCACCCTTAACTTTTTCTTCTTTTTCGAACTCTTTGTTTTCTCGCATTGAACCACATAAACTAACTTTACAAGGGAATCTAAACATTGATTTCTCTAAATTGATTTCAACAGTAAAAATGCATGTATGAACATTCATTATGTTTCTCATACTTTTAAACACATAAGACTTGTTGATTCGCATATATTGTTACAAGAGGAATAATGTTATATATCATCATTTACAACTCTCTCTTATTTCCTTACAAGGACCTAGAGTGACAAGGACCGACTGAACTTAACTATACTTAGACTTAACTCTTGTGGCAGATCTACTATGATGCAATGACCTTCTTCAAGTCCATGTGATATCCCTAAAAATTGTGAGTAGAGGGGTGAGCCTACTTGCTCAGTGAATGAGTACTTCAAAGAAATAGTCTAAAATAATGATATAATTATAGACATTCTTTTGAGCAACTGATATCAATTATAACAGCAGTAAGTTTTAAAGAGATTGATCATTGACAATCATAAATATGATAGGATACTCTATATATCAACAAGAGCAAATCAATGTATGAGCATGCTTGATTAATTTCAAAGAGAACTAATAATTCAGAAAAATAATTTTTGGGAAACTGTACTTGAATGTTTCTTAGCCTTTCTTACTTATAAGAAACTCTTTAATCCTATATGAACATATTTTAGGTTATGCCCTGATCATATGTAGTGTACTCTACATATGAAGACTCATAGTGAACTACGATCTCACTGTACAAGACTTAGCTTAAAACCTGGGAAGCTAAGCCTAGAACTGAATTCGGGTCTACTTGAGTCAAACTGTCACATTTGACTAAGATAGCTAAACAACTGGCCTTTAACTGGACCTCTCCTTCTAGGCAAAGTACACAGGCGGAGGGTCTGAGATGCTTTGTGGGCCTCATCTTAGTACGCTCTGTGGGTACCTCTAGGTTACCATCGGGATCTCCGGTTCATGTTGGGTAACCTATCTTCTCTTAGGAGACTTTCTCAAGGGCTTAGTCTCCCCGCACACTCTATGGGTTCGATCCGATCCCCGTATACTGGTCGCTGCCAGGGTGGATCATTTCCTCCCTACATTGCAGACATCCGTAGGGAATCTGTGGTGTTCAGGGAACCTATGTCAATTATTTTATTATTCTTGGAAAGATCTTTCTACATTGTACCTTTCTCTTACTTATACTTGACTCTGATATCTCTATGGTACCGTGTCTATTTAATTAAAGTTTATAATACAACATGTACATCATTCTAAACTTGGCAGAGCAGTATATTTAAAACATTGTAATTTACTGAGAAATCAACATAATGTAAATACAGGCAGACAAAAGTTCTTAAATAAACTGAATACATGTCAACTTGGCACATATACATTGAAATCATGCAATTAAGCTTCTAATACACTGATAAGAGTTAATTACTTGACATACGAGAACTCGTCATTTGCACATGTAAATTATTTGTACTTCCATGGAAAACGTGCATCACCACATCTCATACCGAGAACATTTATATCAAAATACTTGATTCAATAACACCCTATCCTTAGGCATTCATTTACCTCATTCACTTATCACATGGATCTCATAAGGATTTCATGCGACATAAACATTCACTGAATAAAGACTACTATTAACAAATCATATAAAATCAATATATGTACGAAACCTGGGAACTGAGCTAAATTTGGGTTTCCATGCCATTCACTTAGATAACATGCATCAATAATAAATTGAATAAATAAAGTCTATCATGTCAAGAAAATCCCTTCAAATGGATTTCACGATATCTATTCACAAATATCCAACTTTCCTCGCATCTAGGGTTTCACCCTCTTTACTGAGATATCAAACAAATACTATTCACCTTAAATGAAATCCAAGATAGTATCTAACATATATGTACTATGAATCCAGATATACAAATTTCTCTATTTAATTATACAACAATTTCAGTCATAGACAAATCCCCTATATTTCAGTTTACTCTTATAACCTCTGTGAATACTTAGGGAATTCTCATTAGGATGTATTGTATACATTTCTAATATGATTTTATCATCTGAAATTCATCCAAATAGAGGAAGAATCCATTTCATATCATTTTGCAACAACTTAGATCTAACACACAATTCAGGGTTTGTAGTCGCATACTAAGCAAATAAAGATTATGGATGATTTAACTAATTTTCATGCAATATACTGTTCAAAGGAAGTTCTCACTCACCCTAAGGTGTGAAAACACTTTAAAATGTAGCTCATCCCTGAAAATTTCTATCTCATATCAAATCCCTAGCAATTCACCCGATTCTTCTTCCTTTCAACTCGGAAACCCTAAAAATGAGGGATTATGAAGAAATAGTGAGAAAAGGGGAAGTTTTGATACCATTTTGGATCAAATCAGAGGAGGGATGTAATCTTGACATGTGAGAGAAGATTCACCATGAAACTATATCCAAAGAAGCTAAACTTACATGATTTCATCATTCCTCGGACCGCAAAACCCTAGGTCAACATCTCCATCACTTTCTCCTCTCAAACCACAACTCTCCCTCTCTCTAGGATTTCATTTCTCTGGATTGAATCACGAATTATGAGAGATCCTTGTGTGCTAAGTCGACCATATAGAGCAATTGAGCTGCTTGGGTAAATTGCACATTGACCCCTCACTATACTTTCTCTTATTTCAGCTGAATTTTTTGTCATAAATATATTACTATAATTTGTCTACTGATAAATTCTAAATGCATCCAAAAATTATGAAAATTTTACATGTGTTTTATGATTGATTTTCAGATCTTTAGTTAAAATTTCAGATAATTTACAGTTACCAATAAATAAATAAAAATAAAACACTACTCTGCTGAAAAACACTCTGTCATCATTTTGGTCGAAGTATAGTTTGACTTGGAACCACATTCAAAGAATACTCCAATATTCTGATTTTTTTTCCAATATGCATAATTTAATTATCCATATCATATCCAAAATTCAATTAAATAAAAAATTGTAGAAAATATGAAAAATCATTTACCACACTGCTATTCTGATCAAATTCCATATTCATGTACTATCAAAACCCTATTTTTTTCCGATTAGGGTTTAAATTTCTCAAACCCTAATTCTTCAAACTAAAATCATAGTTAGAGTTTCTTCTTAGGTTTGAAACATCACAATTGATCTACTATCATTAATCAAGTCTAAACGATGTTCAATCTAATCAAGCATGTAATCTTGTAAGCTTCTGAAATCTTACATGTGGTCATTACAATTGTCACCCCCTTAAAAAGTTTCATCCCCAAACATAAATACACAAACAAGGTATATTCAAAGTTTATTTTAAGCTTCTGAAATCTTACATGTCATTATATTCTTGTATTTTATACTTGAATGCAGTTTTCGACATTAAGTCCTTCATTTCTTTTCTAATCACAACATGTCTGAAATAGTTCCCAATGATAACAAACAAATTTTCTATGCCAAAATCAATCATAGGATAGAGAGAGAAACAACCATTTGAATATTTTCATACTCTTGAGGTGTTACCTCAACATTGATAATCTGATCTAAATATCTCAATTCATACAGCTCAATATGTACTATTGTTATGTGTTACCTCTAAGTCACAAAAGAGAGTTCACCATGTTCTTTTGAATTTTACTATTGTGCTACTCAAATAGCAAAATAGTCTTCAGTTGGAAGACTAAATTCAACAACGGTTGTACAATACTACTCACAACATCCCCATTGCATCATGGATGCATAACGTGAAGCATTACCATCACATTCCATAATATTCTCAAGTATGAACCCACATATAATTCAAGGTGTAACCATAGGGTAATAGCATACTAGGGTTTCAACAACAATAACAAAGTACTCCATGATTTTATTAGTCATTCAAGGACTATTCATACCCAATTATCATCACTTAGTTATATTAAAGCTAGGTATAACAAGCTATACCTCATTAGGGTTACATATCAATATAATATGGTTATCATCCCTTCTATTCATATGAGTGAATAGGTAAGACTACCTTATTCAGGGTAACCCTTCATTTGTTCCATCATTATTCAACCCATATCACCATACCACAATTGTACAATACTAAGATGGATTACTGGTATGAATGACTACAACTATCAAACACCTTTAATTAACATATTGCTTGCACATGTACACTGAAATCATATGTAGAACCAATTTACATCCCTTAATATACCTTCAACAAATTATACTTCTAAAAAAAAATTCACATATTACTAAAAGCCATTGTTTTCTTTTATCTCTCTCTCATTCACTAGTACTTACTTTTTGCTACTTATCCTTCTCATTTTAATCATGTAGATTAAACATTCCTAAAATTGAAACATATAAGGTACAAATAGATTATTCATCATTCTTGTTATCACTGCAAGAATTTATCTCATATCGCACTTCACGCATATTGTATTTCTCCTTTTGTTCAAAACACACTTGTTACATTTCAAATTTATATCTTACTCTTTACTCTGAATCATTTCAATATTGTTTATCTACCTTTTAGATTAGCTACCTTTAAACCCTGGATTACTATCAGTGCTAGTTTACTTCTCATAGTGCAAATCTCATGATCTTGTTTTATAGAGATGCTAGTATTCAAGGTCAAATCACTAGTGACATCCCTTGAACTGCTACAACTCTAAACATTCTAGGGTTTGGTCCTTTTCAGTAGCATGGCTTTATTGTGATGTGACTTTTCTCCCTTAATTTGAAATTCATACTTTAGATCTCACAAGTTTTACTAAAGTCTTCTTTATCTTATCGATTGAATTTCCGTTCACTTACTTGGCCATTCAGATAGATTACATTCTCAATTACCCTACTAGGGTTTCATCATCATATTGTGTGTCATTATTACATTCACTAGATGTCTCTACAACGGTAGTTATGCATCATATATGATTCATTTTCTTATGACTACATTCCCACATTGCTCTCACTAAGGAAGATATGAAAGAGAAGATGATTTTGAGACTTAGAATTCTTATCTTCAAACATTCAATAATACATTTCTCATATGTAGGTTTAATTAATTATCAACAAGGATACTTGACTAATTAGCACTTTCTTGAATCTCGCAACCTCTTTCTTTTATAATCTATATTACTCCATTATGTTTCAAACCCTTCCTTACTTTCCATAATCCCCTTACTGATTCAGCCCTATTTTAGGGCTTCATCTTGTGTCATTTTGCATTTCAGCCACATCTATACTTGTTAGATTACATGTTATTTCCCCCAATATGCTTATTTCTATCAAATGCACTTATGGAGGCTTTTTGCATGTTTTATAGGTACTTTGTCCACTACTTGATGGCATGGAAAGAGGATGGTCCAATCTAGGGTTTCCGCAGGCTTGGAGGAGCCCAAAATGAAGCCAAAACCACTTCCAACCTACCCCAAGTGGTCAAAGAAAGTTTTGAAGCAATACCCTCCATGGATGATCAAGTTCAAGGCTCAAAAGCATGGGAGAGACACCACCACGACCGTGGTACACCCCCCACGGTCGTGGTGGACATGCCCCAAGCACAAAAAATGGCTAAAACCCCCAGAAATGGATGAAAATGGCCAAAACGACCGTGGTTTTCAACACGACCGTGGCCAAAGGTCCCCACCACAACCGTGGTGACTTCCCCACGGCCGTGGCCATCCATGAACCTATCCCTGTGATATCCACAATCTAATAAACCCACGACCGTGCCCATCCACCACGGCCGTGGTCTACCCTACCCACCACGACCGTGGTGACCTACCACGGCCGTGTTACTCACAAAATCCACCAATATTTCACTGCTTTACCAATTTTGCCCCTAACTTAACCCTAGACCCCCTAGATCCCTATATATGCCCTAGTGGCGGCTGAGGGTCGGAGGTGGGCTGCTTAGAACTCCATTTTCGCCCCTTTGTCACCTCCACTCCATTCCCCTTCACCTCCACCTCAAATCCACTCCATTTCACCATTTCCACCACATAACCCCCCATATCTAAGCCTTCCATCCACTTCCCACCACCTTTTCACTCCATTCCATCCAAGAAGAAGGAGGAGGTCGACCTGCTGCTGCTGGAGAGAGGATTGACAACCACTACTTCGAGCTCCATGGCCACCTCTATCTTCTTCTCTTCTCTTTTTGCTTTTTCCATTTCTATGTGTAGCTAGGCCCCCTTGGGTGGGCTGTTTGGGGGATTTTATGTTACTTTGATACCATGTTGGGGGAAAATGACATGTAAACTTTGTAATTCCATTTGTGAATGATTATGTTCTATTTATATCTCACTCTCCATTAATTGCTTGTTGGTTTGTGTGTGAAATCACTTAGGAATTTAGGCAAATTGCTTATATGTGTGAATTTTGGGATTTGCCCCTAGGTCCAATTCTTGGATCCCTAGGTTGCCTCCTATCTTCCTACATCCTAATCAATCTCCCTAAACCTAAGTGAGAGATCTAAGTAGCTAGATTGGATAATTCTAGTGCAATTAGCATGGAGCCTTCTCAAGGCTAGAATGTGGGGGAATTGGGGCCCAAAACCCTAATTTCACCCCCCATTACTACCCTCGGCCCCTAATTGCCCTAGGAATGTATAATGTAGAAACCTAGACTTGATTAGACTCTAATTGGACTAAACCTAATCCCTAACCCAATTGAGCCTCGTAAGGGTAGTAGGGGGTGTTAGGGACTAGTTCCCCTATACACAACCTAGCATATCCATGGCCAGTTAGTAGCTTAGGTTAATTCATTAGACTCTAACTTGTTGTTTGGTTTGGATAATCTAAATGGAATCATAATGTTCACATGTCACCCCCCAACTTAAGTGATAAGTTCATACCCCTAAATAGCCCACACATCTCTTTACTGCTTAAAACCCTAGTTTTGTGCTTGCTTAGCTTAATTAGTTTTTTTCTTGCTTAGTTAGCTTCTTGTCTTGCTCTTGCCTTGTTTATGCTAGTTTAGTTCTTTAGTTGTTCTTTTGCTTCTCTATTGCTTGCCTTAGTGTAAATTGCCTTTTCCTACCTAGATTAATCCTTTCTTGCTTTCTTAGCCTTAATCTAGTCTAGGGTTAACGTAGATTTCATTCCCGCCTTTAATTGCTTTCTTGTTCATCCTTAGTTAACAATCAAAACAACCTTTAAACCCTTAACCCTAGTCTCCGCAGTAGGAACCTAGCTAAACTAACCTAGCTCTAGTGCCCCCTCTTTTCCCTGTGGATCGACCCTATACTTGCCGCTTACCTATACTACGACACGACCCCGTGCGCTTGCGGGTGTAGTGTTTTAGTAGACGTAGGTTGGTAGTTTAGGTCTTATAAATATTGAAAGAAAACCCCCATCCACCGTGCATTCCGACCTCGTGGGGCGCATCTATTCAATCGAGTAGTGTGTTAGCACCACTAGCGGAGACGCACCAAGCTTTCTGGCGCCGTTGCCGGGGAACGAACCAAAGATCCCATCTCATCCCGTGCCTCCCGATCTCGTGGATTGCACTTGTTGCAAGCCTCTAGCGGGAGCGCACCAAGCTTTCTGGAGCCGTTGCCGGGGATTAGAGGCGCTCGGCCTAGCTAATTAGTTTTGCTTTGACTTTTCCTACTGCCCTCATCATTGCTATTCTTTATTCATTACTCTTTGCATTCTTTGTGTATATTGGTTTACTAACTTGCTTTCTTTTGTTTGGTTGTGCCTTGTGCATGTGACAAGCCACTCGGAGAAGACAAGATGGAAGGCCAAAATGCACAAACCCATCCATTTCCTCCACCACCCTACCTCCAAGGCTATCCTAAGCCTTACACACCTCCACCACCTCCATTTCCGCAACCTTCCCACCACTTCACTTTCCAACCTCAATTCCCTCCTCCACTACCCTACCTCCAAGGCTATCCTAAGCCTTACACACTACCACCACCTCCATTGCCACAACCCTCATACCAGTTCACCTTCCAACCTCAATTCATTCTACCACCTCCATTACCACAACCCTCCCACCAATTCACCTTCCAACCTCAATGCCCTCCTCCACCTAAAGTCCAACGGCCATCAACATCAATGCCACCACCACAACTATCACATGATCCCCCTACTTCCCATGAGCAAATGGATATGATTGAGACCCCTCTCTTTGGTGCCTATGAAGACCCATTCCTCAAGAGAGAGAAAACATATGGCATGAGATTTCTGAGGGTCTTAAGGCTTATTAAGATCTATGATGATGATCCCCAAGGAGAGAGAATTGCTGAAAAAGACTTACGAAGCTCGCATGACCCTTGGGAGGAAGATCAATCAAGGAAAGCATTTGAGAGGATTGCTTATGATGGGGGTGCAAACATTTTGTTTTTGGACCATGGTTGATGGTGAAAGAACAACAAGCCTGGCTGAAGGCCTGAAACTTAGCGCTTGTGGGAGGCAACCCACATAGGTTTGGGAAATTTTGACCCAACCTTCACTTTTTCATACAATTGCTTTGTTTTTACACTTTCCAAGAAAACACACACACACTTGTGTTTAATAATTTTTGTCTAGTTTTAAGATGTGCAGGTGGTAACAGGGTGAAATGAAGGAAATTTGAGTACAATTGAGAGAAGGATTCAAAGAAAAACCACTTTTGGTTAAGTTTTTGAGTGTTTGGTATTCCTCATTTTGAGAGTAGCAGCTACAGGGACCACCACGGTCGTGGCACATCAATACGACTGTGGTCATTTGCATGAAAAACACACCAAGTCCCTGGATTCAGAAGCAAAATTGAGAAAAGCTGCCAAAGGACTGCACCACGGCCGTGCAAGGAAGAACGGCCGTGCAACCTGAAGCCACCACGGCCGTGCTACGAAGAACGGCCGTGAAGGAGACCAATTTCAGCCACTCAAGGCAGATTAGTGGGGCAGCTACTACGCATATCCTCCACCACAGGGAGGAACACCGCCAGAGCCTTGAGAGAGCCATGATCGTCTACCCTATCATCCTAAACTCTAGGATCATGCTGAGGACAGCATGATTCAAAAGTTTGGGGTGGTAGGGCAGGTATGCCCTAGTTTCACTTTTCATTTCACCTGCCACATCCACTTTTGTTTTCTTGTTTTTGCTATCTACCTTAGTCATCTTTACTGCTTTGCATACCTGCATGCCATGTCGTTTACTTTCTTGTCATTTTTTGTGTAATTTTCAAAAAATTTGCTCTTTTTGCCATGCATTGCATATCATGTAGATTTTTGGTAATTTTTGCATGTTTTAGCTAGGATTTGCTTGTTTGCTGTTTTAAGTTTAATAATATAGGTTTAGATGTGATTGAAGGCAACTTGGCACCATTTTGGCCAATTTTACCCAAATTTGAGATTTCTTGCCTAAAAGTATGTTTTGACCCAATCTCTACTATTTTGAGTAAAAATGATGATCTTTGACAAATGCAAGTGAGTTAACATTGTTTATTGCTAAGTGGTATCAATTATTGACTTTTTACATGTGCATCACCTCTCTTATGATTGTGAATGATTTGGTTGAATTATGAATTCGAGCAAGCTTTGAATGCTTAGTGTTTGTGGAATCACTTGAATTGATATATCAATTTCATCTTGTTCATTCATGTGGTGTGATATCTAGGATGAAGTATTGGATTAACGTTCATGCAAGACGTCTTATGTGGAAGATTATGCCAAGTGACCCCCCTTTGACCCGACCACTCTTTCATCATCTTCATACCTCTCCACCTCATAAAAGGATGCCAAAAGTGCACACATTAGCCGTGGCCACCTCCAAAAGTTTGGGGTGACCACATCTCTATCTCCCCGCTTCACTCTATCCACCATGTGCCCTACCTACACCAAGGGCAAATAAAAAGAAAAGAAAAACAAAAAGAAAATAAAAGGATGCTCCTGTTTAAGAGCATTCAAATAAAGAAAAGATGAGTGTGTAAAAACACTCCAAAAATCTTACCGCAACCCTTTCTTCCACTTTCATACCCATTGAGCTAGGAAACATCAAACTTAGCTCATTTTACCCTTTTCCGCAGCCACGTGGGTCATTTGGTGTGATTTGAGATATAAGATTGAATGCATGAATGTGAAACAACACTCCTAGTCATTCTTGATTAACGCCACCATGAAACGGTTTACCCGGAACTTAATGGAAGAAATATGGATAACTTGTGTATTCTATGCGCTATATTTGAAGTTCATATGCTTTGTGCTCTTTTCATGATTGGATTGTGAAAGAAGGAGAGGAGAGAGGTGAAATGCATGTACTTGTCATCTTTGATCCCATTCAGCAACAATCGTCTTTTATATTGCATTTGTCATTTCTTTTTGTGAAAGTTTTTATAGAGATTGAGATGGAGCATACTTGAGGAAGTATGTTTCAAGTTTGGGGTGGTGATTCAGCCCTATTTTAGGGCTTCATCTTGTGTCATTTTGCATTTCAGCCACATCTATACTTGTTAGATTACATGTTATTTCCCCCAATATGCTTATTTCTATCAAATGCACTTATGGAGGCTTTTTGCATGTTTTATAGGTACTTTGTCCACTACTTGATGGCATGGAAAGAGGATGGTCCAATCTAGGGTTTCCGCAGGCTTGGAGGAGCCCAAAATGAAGCCAAAACCACTTCCAACCTACCCCAAGTGGTCAAAGAAAGTTTTGAAGCAATACCCTCCATGGATGATCAAGTTTAAGGCTCAAAAGCATGGGAGAGACACCACCACGACCGTGGTACACCCCCCACGGTCGTGGTGGACATGCCCCAAGCACAAAAAATGGCTAAAACCCCCAGAAATTGATGAAAATGGCCAAAACGACCGTGGTTTTCAACACGACCGTGGCCAAAGGTCCCCACCACGACCGTGGTGACTTCCCCACGGCCGTGGCCATCCATGAACCTATCCCTGTGATATCCACAATCTAATAAACCCACGACCGTGCCCATCCACCACGGCCGTGGTCTACCCTACCCACCACGACCGTGGTGACCTACCACGGCCGTGTTACTCACAAAATCCACCAATTTTTTACTGCTTTACCAATTTTGCCCCTAACTTAACCCTAGACCCCCTAGATCCCTATATATGCCCTAGTGGCGGCTGAGGGTCGGAGGTGGGCTGCTTAGAACTCCATTTTCGCCCCTTTGTCACCTCCACTCCATTCCCCTTCACCTCCACCTCAAATCCACTCCATTTCACCATTTCCACCACATAACCCCCCATATCTAAGCCTTCCATCCACTTCCCACCACCTTTTCACTCCATTCCATCCAAGAAGAAGGAGGAGGTCGACCTGCTTCTGCTGGAGAGAGGATTGACAACCACTACTTCGAGCTCCATGGCCACCTCTATCTTCTTCTCTTCTCTTTTTGCTTTTTCCATTTCTATGTGTAGCTAGGCCCCCTTGGGTGGGCTGTTTGGGGGATTTTATGTTACTTTGATACCATGTTGGGGGAAAATGACATGTAAACTTTGTAATTCCATTTGTGAATGATTATGTTCTATTTATATCTCACTCTCCATTAATTGCTTGTTGGTTTGTGTGTGAAATCACTTAGGAATTTAGGCAAATTGCTTATATGTGTGAATTTTGGGATTTGCCCCTAGGTCCAATTCTTGGATCCCTAGGTTGCCTCCCATCTTCCTACATCCTAATCAATCTCCCTAAACCTAAGTGAGAGATCTAAGTAGCTAGATTGGATAATTCTAGTGCAATTAGCATGGAGCCTTCTCAAGGCTAGAATGTGGGGGAATTGGGGCCCAAAACCCTAATTTCACCCCCCATTACTACCCTCGGCCCCTAATTGCCCTAGGAATGTCTAATGTAGAAACCTAGACTTGATTAGACTCTAATTGGATTAAACCTAATCCCTAACCCAATTGAGCCTCGTAAGGGTAGTAGGGGGTGTTAGGGACTAGTTCCCCTATACACAACCTAGCATATCCATGGCCAGTTAGTAGCTTAGGTTAATTCATTAGACTCTAACTTGTTGTTTGGTTTGGATAATCTAAATGGAATCATAATGTTCACATGTCACCCCCCAACTTAAGTGATAAGTTCATACCCCTAAATAGCCCACACATCTCTTTACTGCTTAAAACCCTAGTTTTGTGCTTGCTTAGCTTAATTAGTTCTTTTCTTGCTTAGTTAGCTTCTTGCCTTGCTCTTGCCTTGTTTATGCTAGTTTAGTTCTTTAGTTGTTCTTTTGCTTCTCTATTGCTTGCCTTAGTGTAAATTGCCTTTTCCTACCTAGATTAATCCTTTCTTGCTTTCTTAGCCTTAATCTAGTCTAGGGTTAACGTAGATTTCATTCCCGCCTTTAATTGCTTTCTTGTTCATCCTTAGTTAACAATCAAAACAACCTTTAAACCCTTAACCCTAGTCTCCGCAGTAGGAACCTAGCTAAACTAACCTAGCTCTAGTGCCCCCTCTTTTCCCTGTGGATCGACCCTATACTTGCCGCTTACCTATACTACGACACGACCCCGTGCGCTTGCGGGTGTAGTGTTTTAGTAGACGTAGGTTGGTAGTTTAGGTCTTATAAATATTGAAAGCAAACCCCCATCCACCGTGCATTCCGACCTCGTGGGGCGCATCTATTCAATCGAGTAGTGTGTTAGCACCACTAGCGGAGACGTACCACTTACCATGTACTACTATTCCACATGTCATCTTTAACTTCAAGTTTTCTCTTATGATCATGTTGCTTCTTTTATGTGTATGGTCATGTATACCATGTTGCATATATTTCTTTTTATCCTTCTACTAATGTGAAGTTGAAATTCTAAATCAATAATCTATCTACTAGTTTCACCTCAAGTTTAATACATTACATATCTTTCATTTTAAATCCAACGGCTCATACATGGGTGAAACATAGTTTCTCTTTCAATCAAGTTTTTCCTTCCTGAATATAGTCTACCTTTGTATGACTTGTTCATTTATTTAGCTACACTTTTGTTCTTCTTTTAGAAACTAGTTTGTTGTTCTATAGAGACTTAGAATCCAAAGGCAGTAAGGATGAATGTATTAAACCTATTAATAAAGATATACATTTCATGCTCTCAATTATATCATAACCCTCATTCCTTAATCAAGATCATTATTTCCAACATTTCTCTTTGTTTCAAATAAGTTTCTTATCCTAGTTTTATGATTACATGCTCATCTAGTTCTCTTCACTTTAACTCTTCTGAAGATTTTTCGCTTCTATGTACTTATTGTATACTTAGCTCTTTTCTTCTATTTTCCCTTTTCTTTAGAGTACATAAAAACATTGTACTTGGTTATATAATCCATTCCACATGATTGAATTTTACTATCTTGGCCCCTTACATACTTTTCTCATATCTTTTCCACATTTCATATTTAGAGTTCATATAATACTAATAATTAAATTTAATTTGAACCTTATGTTGTGTTCCTTTATTCACAATTAAGGGTTTCTCATATGAGGCCCCCAAGTTGGATCTCAGATATCAGTTCCAACTGATTCTTAGCTATTCTAATCTTTCCCATATGTTTCAACATCTTAGTGTATGTACATTCTAACTATGATGTGTCTAATTTATCCAGAGTCTACTTTTATTGTATTTTTAATAGGAGCCATTAGATCCTAGTAATGCATCCTGCCAGCCAGACCAGGCCGAACCTCCAGTCCTAAAGCCAAGAGCTACTCAGGATTACTCAACTCCTATTCATCTCAAATGTGTGGAATAAAATTTATCCACTTAGGAAAATTCATTCAAAGATCATTTCTAGTCTACTTGATACAAAGAATGTAATCAATAAATTCTACAACTTCATAGTGTACAACAAATCTTAAAGACCCATATATATTTCAAAATACTGAATATTTGAATTCAAACATATAAAATCTTTTCTCCTCATATCCAATAAAACAACAATATGAAATGAAAGTTCTATCTCATTTTACATTTATGATCTTAATTCAAGTTACTTATCTTATTTCTAACCCTAATATTTCTAGGGTTCCTCTCTATACCATCCTTCCACTATATACTTGGCCAGGGTATACATGAAAGAATAGACAAAGTAGCTTGTCATGATTGATCCAAGTACTCAAATACCAGGCCTGGATATCCAAATACTCACATCCCCAGAGATAACATCATAACATCTCCTATCTGCCACACTTATGACTCTAACTTACTAATTAATGGTCCCTGACAACTCAGCCTAAGATATGATACTAAGTTGTTACACCCTAATCTCACAATTACCATTAATCATGAGATTAGGGCATAAATTGAGGATTTATCGTAATACAAAGATCACCCTTAAATTTTTCTTCTTTTTCAAACTCTTTGTTTTCTCGCATTAAACCACATAAATAACTTTATAAGGGAATCTAAACATTGATTTCTCTAATTTGATTTCAACAGTAAAAATGCATGTATGAACATTCATTATGTTTCTCATACTTTTAAGCACATAAGACTTGTTGATTCACATATATTGCTAAGAGAGGAATACTATTATACATCATCATTTACAACTCTCTCTTATTTCTTTACAAGGTGCTAGAGTGGCAAGGACCGAATAAACTTAACTATACTCATACTTAACTCTTGTGGCAGATCTACTCTGTTGCAATGACCTTCTTCAAGTCCATGTCATATCCCTAAAAATTGTGAGTAGAGGGGTGAGCCTACTCACTCAGTGAATGAGTACTTCAAAGAAAAAGTCTAAAACACTGATATAATTACATATATACCATTGATGAACTGATATCAATTATAACAGTAGTAAGCTTTAGAGAGATTGATCATTGACAATTATAAATATGGTAGGATACTCCATATATCAACAATAGAAAATCAATGTATGAGCATGCTTGATTAATTTCAAAGAGAATTGATAATTCAGAAACATACAAAGAATAATTGCTGGCAAACTGTACTCGAATCTTTCTTAGCCTTTCTTACTTATAGGAAACTCTTTAATCCTATATGAACATATTTTAGCTTATGCCCCTGATCATATGTAGTGTACTCTACATATGAAGACTCATAGCGAACTATGATCTCACCGTACAAGACTTAGCTAAAAACCCGAGTAGCTAAGCCTAGAACTGAATCTGGGTCTGCTTGAATCGAAACGTCACGTCTGAATAAGGTAGCTAAACAGCTGGCCTTTAACTGGACCTCTCCTTCTAGGCTGAGTACACAAGCAGAGGGTTTGAGACGCTCTGTGGGCCTCATCTTGGTACGGTCTGTGGGTACCTCTAGGTTAGCACCGGGATCTCCGGTTCATGTTGGGTAACCTATCTTCTCTTAGGAAACTTCCTCAAGGGCTTCGTCTTCCCGCATGCCCTGCGGGTGCGATATGATCCCCATATACTAGTCGCTTCCAGGGTGGATCGTTTCCTCCCTACAGTGCAGACATCTGTATGGAATCTATAGTGTTCAGGGCACCTATGTCTATTATTTTATTATTCTTGGAAAGCTCTTTCTACATTGTACCTTTCTTTTACTTATACTTGACTCTGATATCTCTATGGTACCACATCTATTTAATTTAAGTTTATAATATAACATGTACATCATTCTAAACTTGGAAGAGCAATATATTTAAAACATTGTAATTTACTAAGATATCAACATACTCTAAATGCAAACAAACTAAAGTTCTTAAATAAACTGAATACATGTCAATTTGGAACATATACAATGAAATCATGCAATTGAGCTTCTAATACACTGATAAGAGTTAATTACTTGACATACAAGAAATCATCATTTGCACCTGTAAATTATTTGTACTTTCTTAGAAAATGTGCACCTCAACCCAAATCTTGAGTTGTGCATCACACATCTCATACTGAGAACATTGATATCAAAATACTTGATTCATTGAACACCTTATCATTAAGGTTTCATTTACCTCATTCACTTATCACATGGCTCTCATAAGGATTTCATGTGACATAAAAAATCACTAAATAAAGACTACTATCAACAAATCATATAAAATCAATATATGTATGAAACCTTGGAATTTTGCTGAATTTGGGTTTCCATCCTATTCAGTGAGATAACATGCATCAATAATAAAATTGAATAAATAAAGTCTATCATGTCAAGAATATCCCTTCAAATGGATTTCACGATATCTATTTGCAAATATCCAACTTTCCTCGCATCTAGGGTTTCACCCTCTTTACTGAGATATCAAACAAACACTATTCACCTTAAATGAAATCCAAGATATTATCTGACATATGTGTACTATGAATTCATATAAGCAATCATTCACAACCAAGGGAATCTAGATAGATAGATTTCTGTATTTAATTATACAATAATTTCAGTCATAGATAAATTCCCTATATTTTAGTTTACTCTTATAACCTCTGTGAATACTTAGGGAATTCTCATTAGGATGTATTGTATACATTTATAATATGATTTTATCATCTACAATTCATCCAAATAGAGGAAGAATCCATTTCATATCATTTTGCAACAACTTAGATCAAACACACAATTCAGGGTTTGTAGTCACATACTCAGCAATTAAAGATTATGGATGATTTAACCAATTTTCGTGAAATATATTGTTTAAAGGAAGTTCCCACTCACCCTAAGGTGTGAAAATACCTTAAAAATGCAGCTCATCCCTAAAAATCTTGATCTCATATCAAATCCCTAGCAATTCACCCGATTCTTCTTCCTTTCAACTCGAAAACCCTAAAAATGAGGGATTATGAAGAAAGAGTGAGAAAAGGGGAAGTTTTGATACCATTTTGGATCAAATCAGAGGAGGGACGAAATCTTGACATGTGAGAGAAGATTCCCCATTAAACTATATCCAAAGAAGCTAAACTTACAAGATTCCATCATTCCTCAGACCGCAAAACCTTAGGTCAGCATCTCCATCACTTTCTCCTCTCAAACCCTAACTCTCCCTCCCTCTCTAGGATTTCATTTCTTTGGATTGAATCACGAATTATGAGAGCTCCTTGTGTGTTAGGTTGACCATATAGAGCAATTGAGTTGCTTTGGTCAATTGCACATTGACCCCTCACTATACTTTCTCTTAATTCAGCTGAATTTTTTGTCATAAAAATATTACTGTAATTCATCTATTGATAAGGTCTAAAGGCATCCAAAAATTATGATAATTTTAGATGTTGTTTATATTTAATTTCAGATCTCCAGTTAAAATTTCAGATCATTTGGAGTTACCAATAAATAAATAAAAATAAAACACTACTCTACTAAAAAGCACTCTGTCAGCATTTTGGTCAAAGTATAGTTCGACCGAGAACCACATTCAAATAATACTCAAATATTCTGAAATTGTTTTCCAATATACATAATTCAATTAAATAAAAATTTTGTAGAAAATATGAAAAACCATTTACCACACTGCTATCCTGATCAAATTCCATATTCATGTAATATCAAAACCATAATTTTTACCGACGAGGGTTTACATTTCTCAAACCCTAATTATTCAAACTAAAATCATAGTTAGGGTTTCTTCTTAGGTTTGAAACATCATAATTTATCTACTATCATTATTCAAGTCTAAACGATGTTCAATCTAATCAAGCATGTAATCATTTAGGTTAACCCTAGTTTACCAATTAAGCACAAATGAGGTCATTACAATTATGTTTCCTTTTGCATGGTACTTTGTGGATATATGTAAAGAAGTTATGTTTGTACCTATAGTTTGTCTTGGCTTATTAAGATAAAACATTTTAAGGGGTGGTAGATAGTTGTTTGTTGTGGACATTTAGATTTGGGGGACGAAATCCCTTTAAGGGGTGGTATGTTGTAACATACTGAAACATAGAACTTAATCTTATTCCAGGGTTAAGAAGTTAGAAACCTTAGTCTTTGAGGTTTATCTAAACAATGATAAGGGAATGCTCTTTAGTGACCATAAATATTTTATGCATGAATAAATCACCCTAACATGTAGAATATAAATTAATATTACCTAATACTTTCAATTTAATCATAAAATCAATGAAGGGTATACAAAATATGTCACATGAGGTAATAATGTGCATAAAAAGACAAGGTGTCCGTAATTGTGAATAATAATATATAATTCTACAAAATATGAATTAAATAAACTTATGTGAGATAATGAAAGAGTAGATTCGTTCTATATCATTCCTTTACCTTATGGATCAAGGAAGAGACAAAGGAATGAATAATAATGCTTAAAACCTAACAATGTGATATTGAATTATTTAATTAGAAAAATAATAGAAACAATGGATAATGGGTTAAAATTTATAAAAGGAAAACTTATTGGGTAAAAATAAGCTCATATTAATTTTCTTTATATATGCTTTGGCTTAGAGGAAAAGTTTCACCAATTTAGGAAATCATAATCATATTTATTTTATTTAGAAAAAAAGGGTGTTTCTCCTTAAAAATATTAAATAAAATATTAAATGGCTCAAAAAGTGGAAATAATCTTAGATTCCTAATCTACACATTAAAATATGCCTTTGGGTGAATTTTCACTCAATTTGGAGAAAGTTTGATTAAAAGATGAAATTAGGAGAGAGAAAGTGTGTAGAACCTTCAAAATGTCAAATAAATGAACAGATAACTCTAACATGTAATATTGATGGTAAATTCGTATCCAACCAATTCAATATGACTTATGGGCGAAGTTTCTTCAAATTTGGATAATCTTATAACCATTAATGATGGGAGAAAAATAAAATAGTAATTGATTTACTTAACACATTAAAAGTTCTCAAAAGGCAAATCTAATTTTATATTTGGATTCTACATATTGAAATTAGCCTATAAGAAAAATTTCATCCAATTTAGGATATGTTTGCACCCTCAACCGATGAAAGAGAAAATATGAAATTAATTATATTCACACTTTATTCGATATTTTGATTTGGTAATATCCTTAGTCACGCGCCACCTATATTAGATTTAACATAGACCATCCTATCAATGATCTGACGGCCATCAGGTCATCTCCTACCTTGGGTAGGAGACCAAGTTCTTTTGAACAGTAACCCCATTCTTCTCTGCCTCGGATCTCTCTAGTCTCTCAACTGTTTTATTTGAATTTTCTTCCTCTGGATTCGTCATGTGAATACAGTCCTAGTGATCCATGGATGGGGACCTAAATCCCTAGTGAAAACCCCTATTCCCTATTCTCCCTTATTTTGCACAAGGGCTCAGAAACCATCATCGGTCATTTCTAAACCATTCTCCTCTGCCAATTGTGTTATAGGGTGTCCCAACTCCCAGACCTACCTCTAGTTCTCTCCAGTGAATTAGCTATCGTCCCTACCTGCTCCACCACCTTCAGGCTAATCAACTCTTTAGTAAGTATTCTCACGCCTCATACTACAACCCCGTGTCAACTGTTTGCTTCGACGATTTCCCAGTCATTGGCTCCTATAACCGCACTTTTAGACATCGTCGACGTTCAATTCCATTGGTCATCCAATGGTCTCCAAACCTGAGGATCTTATGCCTGCCTTCGTGTTTCTTTGACAGACATTCCTGTAGTCTTTATTCACTAAGAAGTGGCATTTTTGAGTTGGCTGTGATGGACCTTATTCTGGGCATGGCAGAGGGTTTTTTTGGGGTCCTGGTGGTGAGTGTCGGTTGTTCTTGGGCTCATTGAGTTTCGGTTGAACCCAGGTACTCGAAGACATCTTCAATTCCCAAGGTTTCTCACTGAGACAGTGATTGATCAGGAGCTTAGTCACCAGGTTTCTTCACTTCCTATTCCACTCGATGAAGAACATTGCTAGGGATGATCTTCGTATTATGCCCTCCCATTTTCCCCTTCTTGCCTATTTTTCGGTTAGGGCTATTTGGTAATTTCACATTGCTTTATTGCTTCTCTATGCACCTGTGCCTCACTAATGTGTTTGAGCATCTATCCAGTTGGAAACCCTGATTGGGCCAACTCAGACGCGCGGCCCACTCTCTACCTCTCTTTTCCTCTTCTCAAGTTTATGCCACATGGAATTTTCTAATTTGGCAGATTTTGCAAAATTCATAATAAATTATTTACTAATTAGAAAAATATGAATAAATAGTCAATAAATTCAAAAAAATAAGATCTATCTAATGGTGTTGATTACATCACCTAAATCCAATGTTGAAAGTATGTGATTTTAATGGATTAATCTAAATAATTAATCACTTGTAAAATTCATAACTAAATATATATAAGTTAGAAAAATATAATAAAATATGTTTTGAACTTAGAAAAATATAACCTAAAACATGGCATGGTTTATATAACCTAATTCACTAATAATGAAAAGGCAATTTTTAGGGTTTTGCATAATGAATGTAATTCTAACCCTAATTTCACATACATGATATTAGGTGCTTTGGAAAACTAGATTTGGATCTAGAAGTGATCCTGTACTGTTAGACTCTATGGAGAGGTATGTTTGCATCCTCAATTATTCTTTTGATCAATCAACCTATATTTCTTCATTCTCTTGGTACTATGGACAATAGCCTATACACAATGTCTTTATCTTTTAAAATTATACTTTATGTGAAGTACCCTACTTGTTATGATCTTGTAATCATGGATATTCTTTTAGACTCTTTTCTTATGCTTTGTTCATAATGGAACTCAATTTGATGTTACATGCACACTTTGAGGTGGATGATTATGATGATCACTTTCGAGGTGACTAATTTGTAAAGCCTGACTATACTTTTTACTTGCCTCTCTAATAAGCATGGTGTGTGACTCAATAATCCTAGAGTAATATAATTTGCATTGGTTTTTAGGTTATGTGCCCTTATTTATTATTGGGATGGAGGTTATGTGCCCCATACTCAAGTTTCAAATTTATGAGATTTGGTCTACATTTATATTTATTGGGAGTTTGGTTATGTGACAATCTCTATCAAGTTTCAAGTTTAAGAGGCTTGGCCGCTTTTGTTATTTATGTTGTTCTAGTGCTATGTTTATCTCACCAACATGCAGGTTGTTATGGGTTTCGTGCCATAAAATATTATGTGTGCTTTGGTGGCACCACTTTTATTATTGAATTTTATGGAAAATATTTGTTTTCTCATATGATGATGACTCTTTCTTCTTATGCCCATTTGGGTAGTTCTTACCTTTTTCATGGGAAGCCATTCATACTTGATGTACCTCTTTCCTAATATATATTGCTCAATTTCTTTTTAGCATGCACATACCAGCTTTTTTCTGATGTTATCTATTCCTTTTATTTTTTGTAGGATATGCTTCCAACCCCAGGAGTTGGACTAGGAGAAGGAAATCAAGGAGGAACTTGACCACACCAAGTGTAGCTGACTTCGTGGGATACTTTGCTTGAAGTTGTTAGGTGATCCTCAGCTAGTCTAAAATGTATTTAGTTTTTCCTTTATGCCACCTTGCGCGGTGAAATATTAGTATGATAAGAATCTTTGTAATGGTTAGATACATCTTTAGTTCCACTGCTACTTTGCATTATGATAAAATCATGTTGAATAAATTTAGTTTCATCGCTGTCAAGAATTTTTTTTTGTTGGTGTGTTGTTTGGGATGTTGCCTTTTTATTTCTAGTAGGGAGTGGTTCCCTATGTGATCCGACTCCTTACAACCCTTTTACCCTCTTTCTTCTACCCACATTTCTTTGGAACAATCTCTGGCAATTTGTTTGGTGACTATTCTCCTCCACCACATGTCATCCGACCTCCATTGCTTCCTCCACCTCCACTGCCACAATTGTGTACTGCCATTGATGCCTCTACTGCTTCTGTTGTCGAGGTTGTTGTTGCTCCTCTCTGCTGTCACTACAGCTGTTGTCGAGGTTGCTTCTCTCCTCCTCTCCACCGCGCTGCTGCTGCAAGCTACTTCTATGCCACCGTTGCTAGCTTCTTCTCTGTTGCTATTACTCTAAGCTGAGGATTGTGTTGTTTCGCTGCTGCCTCAAGCCAAGGATTGTGTTGCTATTGATGCATGGGTTTTTAGTCATTGTCACAGACATATTTTCCTTGGTTTTATGTATTGATTTGTCATTTATTTGATTAATTATGAAGAAATTCTATCAATATCCTGTTCTAACTAAATGCATCAAATTACATGATTTGTACTATTTGAGGTAGTTTAAACTTCATCCTGAGTGTTTATGTACATTCTTATGCAATTTCAGGTACAACAGAGTTTCACAGACTCGATACTAGTGACATCTAAAGTTGTGGTATCAACTTCACGTCAGTAGCAGATCAAAAACTCACCTAGACTTGATACCACTGACACCAAAAGTTGGTAGTACTGATATCACATTAGAGAGGCATAAGAAATAATTCGCTGAGACTTGATACTACCAAGTACTCAGTCTGAATACTACCGAGATGGCATTAGGGAGACAGAGTTATATTCACCCAAAGACTCGGTGCTATCGACATAGTTTGATAGTACTGACATTGCGGGAGCACACGTTCAACCTAACAACTTAGTACTACTGACTTTTCAGTCGATACTACCGAGTCTGCCCGATCAGGTAAATCCAAAGGTTGCGCTTTAATCCAAGGGCTGGTGTTATTTCACAGCCTAAATGTCTCTTATGACTTGAGGGGAGTACGACCAGACCAAATTACGTAGTCATTTTCTGTTGCATGACACCAGAGAGAGAGGAGAGGAGAGCACATGACCAAAGCCTACATCCAGGACGATTCGAGCACCTTCGATGGGTGATTCTGCAACTGAAAGACAGCAGATTGCATGTACATCATAGGGGATCATTCAGATCGAATATTCTTCAGGGGCTACTTTAGTTTTTTTATTGTTTCCCACATTTTTCTCTTTCTCTACCATGTATTCATCCATGGAAACCTTGTGGGGCTAATCCCCTTGATTTCTTAGGATTTGTGAGTAGCCCAGATATGCATTGTACTTGACTTTTATGCATTAATAACACTTTTATCCCTATTTTCTGGATATATGTCCATGAGATTGTCTTGTTCTATTTATGCTTGATCACCACAGGGAGATTTTTAGATCCTTAATCATTTCATAAGAGAGTTTAAGGTTTGGAAAAGCATATATTTACCCATTTACTATGCCCTCTGGGAAAGGTGGACCGTAAACAGAAGCAGAAACCTAGAGATTATTTGTAAAGAACCTAACTAATCAACCAATTACTGTAGAAATGGGATTGGTATTAGAATAGGTAGTGAACTGCAATGTGGGAGTGGGTAGTTATTGCTATAGGCTCTTTATCCAGGAATAGGGGTAATAGATGTTAGTGTATGTAGTTAATTGCAGTGTCATATGTGATGAAACCATAGTCCTGAGGAATTTGTATAAATCCAAGTTACTTATTCTTTAATCTTATTTTATTTCTACATTCATTTTTTCTCAATCAACCCAATTCAACTATTTTATCGGCTTAGCTGATTAGATCATAGTTAGTGGTAGTATTTTGGAATCCTATTCCACGTGTTAGGCTCGAGCCTCACAAGGTGACCAACTTGAATCACACATCCAAAATGGAGCGGATCCAGAGTAGTCAGACTTTTATGATTATATTCTGACGCTCAAGCCCCCACAACTATTATACGGGGTCTGATGTAGTATTCGGGATCGAACCACAGGGACAAGGTCAACAAGTGTTAAGTACATAGAGTCTCACACTCTTACACTCCAAATGAACATGTGGGTTAAAAAGGGTGTTCCCTAAGGAACAATGATGCTCCATCAAAACAAAGAAAGGTAAAAGAAAGAAAAATAAAGATAGGAGAAAAATGTTAACAAGCGATAAGAAATAAAGATATGCAAGGAAATTTTGATTTGGTTTCACCTACTAAGATATCTCACCAACATGCAAAACACACACCTCTTTGTATACTACTATCAAGATTATAAGAAGTCATCAAAATGCATATTCCCTCCTCTCTCAAGATAAGGATAGATCTAGGCTCTAAGGTGGCCTCTCTTTTGAGATAACGACCCAAAAACCACAAAGAAAACCATATGACCGTTAGCCTAAGCATTCATACTACTCCATAACACTAGATAAGTATGGTATTACTCTCTCGAGGTACCAACAATCAAACATCACAAGATGGTATCTAAGCATACAAGTGAAGCATTAAGAACTAGCGTATGGAGATAATCTTGGTAAGAGCATATATATATTCAAAGGGGAGAAATAATATACATGTTGGGACAAACTTAGTGGCTACTCCTAACCTAAGTTTACATGTTTAGCAACACATGTTGATGGGAAACATAACATCGTCACAAAATGATAGATACATCAATAAACACAAAGAGGGGGAGTGCAATGTGATGAAGACGATAGATCTAGATAGAGAGAGAAGATGGTGATACACCACTATATTTCTTAAAATGTAGAACTGGAGTGGGTGATGTGGAGGCAGCTTCTTCATTCAAAGAAGAGGGCGATCAATATTCTCTCTCCTCCGACTTCTATCTTCAAAAATCAAAGATTGAAAATATGGATGTGAGTGACTCTGGAATTCGGCAGCACTTCACGATCCTTGATGATCTGATGATTTTACAAGTAGGGGCTGAAGTATATTAATAGGTGCTACCCAATGACTTAACCATTTGGGCCGTGGTAGTGGTATGGGCTCAGTCACGGTTTGGCCTCAGTCGTGGCTTGGCTGTACGCCACGGTCGAGGGGGATCCTTGATTGCGATAGGGCCTCGACCGCAACGCATTACGCTGGTGGATGGTCGCGGTGTGACCCTACAAAAGTAATCAATGTGTGAAATTGAGATTTTTAACATAAGGCCTTAAAATATGTAGAGAAATCTTTAAAAGGTAAGCTAGGAGAAGCATAAATCATTTACATAAAATGCACAAAATGAGGTGTTATCACAAGACGGTAAACACATGTCATGTTTTTTGTACCATTGTCGGGGAGACGGCAACATCCAACACTACGAATGCTATGCTTGACCACTCTAGGCCAACCCCTTTTAATTTTTAGTTTTATTTCACTCAAAGATAAATTATAATATCATTATTGTTTCCATCACCAATATCATGTTCTGACAATTATTTTGCTACTTTACGGTACTAGTTCATGGTGCATACCTGAGCCCACGAGTACGGAGAGTGGTCTTCATTGGGTTTGAATCAAGTGGAACTCCTTCATAGAGAATGGGAATTTGGAAGATCTGTAGACAGATTAAACTAAACTCCACCACCAAAACCTTTGCCTGAAGGGCCTAATCCACCCGAGGAACCCGAATCAGTAGAAACGGGCGATGGGGCAGAAGAGTATATGATCAGGGAGAGGGTCAAGGAATCATCATCTACGGCTCAAAAAAGACCAATTAAAAGACAAACCATTAATGTAGGTAGCTACAAGATCAATCCATGATTGATCTCATTAGTCAAGTCCCAAGCTTTTCATGGCCACAATTCTAAAGACCATATGACACACATCAACAACTTTGTTGAAAATTGTGATATGGTTAAGATAGATAATGTACTGGCAACCATCATATACCTAAAACTATTTCCATCAAATCTGCCAAATAGCACAAAGTCTTGGTTTTACAATCTCGATGATGAAGACATGGGATCAAATGATTGATGCCTTCTTCGATCTTTACTTTCCTCCATAAAAACCAAATAACCTGGTAATGAAAATCTACAATTTCAGACCACAGCATGATGAATCATAATTTGAAGCATGGGAGAGATTTTAAAATATGTTGTGGAAGGTCCCTCATCATGATATTGATTTGTTAGGATATGGAAAGATCTTCTACTATGGTCTGCATAAAGGAGAGAGAACTATGATTGACAGTGTAGGAGTAGGTTTCTTCCTCAACAACAAACCCACCCACTGTCATGAGATATTAAGGAATATGTCCAAGAACTAGACATGCACTAGTACATAACCGGCCTTTAGGGTCAATTATTTAAGTCCTTTAGTGTCAGTTTTTAAGTGAAACCTATGTGGGCACCGCTAAAATCCCAACCGTTACGCGTCGGTTCTCAAACCGACGCCACAACCCTTTGCACGCCACTGAAAACGCACTAGAAGGGTGGTATAGGCATCGATTATTAGCTTTGAAACCAATGCCATATACCTTCATGCCATAGAAAGGGCGCCATCTGGGGCACTATCAACGTCAGTTTATTAGTGTTAGCCGGCGCCATCTCACCTGCTGCCACGACCGTGCTGGCCAGCATGGCCATGGTGTCTGTCCTGCTGCCATGGGTGTGCTGGCCATCACGGCCGTGGTGTCTGGCCTCATTAGGGAAATCGACGTCGGTTATTGATAACCGATGCCACATCACATGCATTAGGCATCGTTTTTAATTATATATCTGACACTGTAACCATTTGTCATCTATTTTATACAAATAACTGACACCTATTTTATGTTTTTTTCTTCTATCAGTCTGCAGACCTGCTGTGGTTGGTCGCAGGATGAGAAAATGAATTGTAGGTTTTACGACATCCATTGATATCAACCAACAACATACCACAAACCTGCATAATTAACAACATAAATATTCACACATTTAGCATCCTGCAGTTCCATTTGATTTTCACACATGTAGAAACATTCATGTAGCAATATGTAGTTCCATTCATTTTCACATTCACACATGTAGAAACATTTATATAGAAACCAACAGTTTCATTCATTTTCACTCAGACACATGTATAAACATTCAGACATGTGTGGAAACATTCACACATATTATAATTCAAAAATTCATTTACAAAATATCATTCTTTAGTCATTATTCGCTATCAACATCCTAATTATATGTGAAAACCCCCACTACTTGTATGGTTGTTGCCCATTCTTCTCTTACTTCATTTAATTCTCCCGTCATATAGGGAGCATGTACATTTGGTAAGGCCTTTCCTGTAGTGTGGTCAGTTTTAAACAACTAAAAAGAGAATGATGTATATATATAATTAATGAGTTATAAATAAGATTAATATATTTCGTATTATCTAATGAGACTATATATAATACCTCAGGAATGGTATCGATATCCACTACAACATATTTGATAATCATGTGCATAAATCACATCACATAGTATGCACATGCCCATCCGTTGTCTTGTGTAGCACACTATAAATTGAAACATACAAAATATTAAAAAATACAACTAATTAAGCATTGTTCACATAAATAATATATACATTGGAGTCGGGAACTTACTTCCATGTTCTTCCAAGTTATTTGCGGGTTCTTTTTCCTGGCGACCTTTCCTCCAGCCCTTTTGAACTCATGTAAACTCCTACATGTTAATGTAACACAGTACATTGCATAATTAAATAGTAATGTAATAATATATGTTAACGAATATGAAAATGAAATATTTCTCACTAGAATAATGCCATTTTCATTTTGTGTCCATATTTTGAATTAAATTTGGTCCCCTTAGGATCTAGATAATAGACAGTGAACGTCTCGGGGACAATAACTAGTAACTCCCAATGCATACCCCTAGAGGTAAAAAATAACTCAAAATCCACAATAAAAATGTAATTTTCTTAAGTCCAAATTATAATATGCAAAGTAAACTTACTCCACATTGAATGGAGCTATTATCAACGTCTTCTTATTTTGAGCAAAATTTGTAAAATAATCACAGCAATATTGTTGAACTGACGGAGGGTCTTTATCTACTAGACTAATCAAAGATGGAATAAAAAAATCCTACATGTTCGAATGAAAAATCTGCACATATCTTGGCTAAGTAGCTGCAAAACATGTATTACATATGCATTAATAAATAAGAAACTAGATCACCAGATCCTACACAAGGTATATGGATGTATAAAGAAGATCTCACCTTATCCATAGCTCTATCACAGATGTATTCAGCCAATCATATCAAAACAACTCCAAAATATCTTGTATAAATAGATTGCTTTTGTATGATTGACCTACAACATCCACATCTATAGAAATAGTTATAGGGCAATTTACATCATGTTCGCCTAACCATATTGCCATACCCCTATAATTAGGACCTAACGGGACAGGTAGGTCATGTGGAACCCAACTTGGTAATGTAGGAGGTGGAGGTGGAGGCCAAGATGCTCTGGGTGTCTTCTTTTTAACATGTATATATATAATTTCAGATCAATTGGCATCATATACACACACTAACAATTTAACATAATGTAAATTTACCATACAGTTTTAGTATAGACAACATCTGCTTTTGGCCATAATATCACTCCGTCTTTTGCCTCACTAAGCATTTCACAATCTGGGTGGGCATATGGCAATGGAAGATCCATCCAGTTGGGGAATATACGTAGCAGGCTCACACGAACCCAACCAGATGGTAATGGAGACCCATGAAACATTTCCCCTGGTAGGGATGGGTAAGATGACACCTCTGCAATGACATATTCTTTCTTTTTTAGACGACATGACTTCAACCCTGACAAATTTGTGTAAAGAATGTTATATACATATCATCTTGAAAAGACTAGTTATTATGTCATAAAAATACTTACAGTGGATGTGCTAGGTGGTGGGTCTATAGGATTACTCCCAACCTATGCAGTAGGAGTAGAGAGGGATGCCATAGGTACAGTCTGCTGAGTGGCAGTCTGAGATGCCTGCCACTTGCTCAGTGTTTCTTCGGGTTTCCTATTAACTAGTTTATCTACCTATACATGGATAAAAGAAATGTTAGCTTCTAATTATTGAATTCTCTTTTATAGTAACATTATAAAGAAAGAATAGGTTACCTCTTCTTGTGAAAGTCCCGCTTTTGGGACATGTTTGCGCTGGGATGGCCCAAAGAAGCGCTTGTAGCCCTAACACGCCCATGATGCTCTAGGTTACCCAGAGAAACTGTCAATTCATCCATTGTGCCCTCAGGTATGTATTTGCCTTATTTCCTCAGCTCGTGCATCTCCCTCTAATCACCAAAACAAAAATTTGTAATTAATTAAACACCACAAATAATCAATATTTGAACGATTGCTGTAAGAGTTGTATTTTACCATTTTTGCAGCCGCCTCAACGGTTGCGGGCTTCCTTATTTCTCCCTTCTTATTTTGCCTCCCAGCTATCCAGACATCATGGCGAGGCAGAGGTGTGCTACCTATAGTAGAGGAATCTTGAGTAGCAGTAGACTGAGCAGTAGCCTCAGACTGTAGTCTTTGGTGAATGCCTGCATACCCCTTTGGACCCATTGTGTGGTCATGCACATTCAGTGCATGCCTTGCTTTTTGCGCCTCACTGAGGGCCTAGTTAGTATGCACATTAATGATTTGGTTAGAAACACTAAATGTTAATATTGAATAGATGAATACAATGTATATTAATTAAATTGGGGGTGACACCTAATACCTTGAATTCATCAGTTTGTCTTGAAGCAACAAATGCGTTCCATTCTTCTTGGTCCAGGAAGTTCCACTGTTCTGTGGTTGTCTTCTTCCTCTTATCACCTTCTTTTATGTATTCTCGGGTGAGATTTGTCCTATAGTTCATTAGGACTCTCCCACAACATTGCATCACACATTTACGATGCAGCTTTTCATCTAATTCAAATATACTCTGCAAAATAGAATTGCTATTAACTAGTATCCACAAAATTAGTAATCTAACAAATAGAATTGCAAATTAATAATAACTCACGCATAAATCCTTCCATATTACGTCTTTCTTCTCCTTAGGAACTTTATGCCAAGAATCTATCTTACAACCGCAATGGTTACGAGTAACATACCCAAGATATGAAACAAACGAATTGTGATTCACTCCAATTGCATTTCCTGCATTATTAAAATCCGCAACAAGTTTGGGTCCATTGCCCCTTTACGCTATTAACTTCTTCATCATAGTGATGCCCCTTCTCTTGTCAACTTTTTGGTGCTACTCATCAAGTGCCTCAAGTGCTTTAGAGGGTACATTTGCATCATCAACCTAAAATTTGACAAAATAAACACACTTATAGGATATAACTAGAAATGGAAATATAGATATAAATATATGATATATATTTTTAAAGCTTACATTGTGAGGTGGCACATTGATGTCCTCACCCTCACGGTAATCATCAGCACGGTCATCAGGAGAATGCTCAGCCATTTGAAAGTTCACATTCACATTGTAAAGTTCACATTGTAAAGTAATTCATATTGTAAATCTCACATTGTAAAGTTCACATTCACATTGTAAAGTTCACATTCAGAAAAATAAAACATATAAAAAAATATAAACATGCCTCTAATATTGTGATTTTTATCAATTAACAGTCCTTCATTGTGATCTCCGCGCACATACAAGTCATCATTAGCTTCAATAGTTGCTGGTGTTGGTAACCCAACTGAGAATGAACTGGAGTCATCATACTTATCATAATACTCTTCTTCATCTATAGGATCTTCAATGAACTGTCTTTTACCATGAAAAACAACCGATCATTTATCATTTGCAGGATCATCAATATAAAATACTTGTTTCTCCTGTGATGCAAATATGAATGGTTCACCCTTCTCGCCAATCTTTTCAAAGTTCACTAAAGTGAAACCCAATTCATCCACTATAACTCCTTTGGTGTTATCAACCCAATTATATTTGAAGAGCGGAATTCTGAAATCTATGTAGTCAAACTCCCATATGTCTTCAATGACACTGTAATCTGACATTTTAGCTTGACATGGACTCTTATCCTTTGCACTTGCAAAAAACACAGTCGACGCTTGAAGGGTGACCCCACTATTTTGGACGAGACTCTTATCATCTTGGCGCTTTGTGTAATATGTGAATCCATTAATGTCATATCCTTCATAAGACATAAAATTCAATTTCAGTTTAAAGGAGAGGCATTTTATAGTTTCAGTATTATCATCTGGTGTTTGAGATAGTTGATGTAAGACTTTATCTTCGAACCACTTAATAAATGTCTTGTTATGCTCTCTAGCAAGCCACATTGTATTGGCTCGAGGATATTGTCTCTTGATGCAATTGGTATGTTCCTCGATATAAACACTCACTTCGTCCATGTCATGTAAAATATACAAGTGACCTTCTTCCAACTGCTCACAGCTGATTACTTTCACCCGTGATCCCAAAATTCCTTTGCCAAATTGCTCCTCAATATTCTTTTCATTACCAGGAGTGTCATTACCACTGAAAAAGTCATTGCAAAAATATATAACCCCTCTCGCCACATAACCCTCAATAATACTCCCTTCAGGTCGATAACAGTTTCGAACATCACTTTTAAAAATGCTCATGTATCGTTCAAAGGGATACATCCAATGCAAGAAAACTGGTCCCAACATTTTCACTTCCCTAGTCAAGTGGACAACAAGATGTACCATGATATCAAAGAACACCGGAGGAAAATACATCTCAAGATGACATAGGGTAACAACCACTTCTCTTTGCAAATTATCGAGAGTATCATGGTCAATAACTTTGCTGCATAGACTATTGAAAAAGAAACAAAGTCTGGTGATTGCAAACCTTTCAAGCTTCACCAATATAGATCGAATTGCCACAGTCAATATTTGTTGCATTAGAGTGTGACAATCATGAGATTTAAGACCTATCAACTTCATATATTTGATTGATACCAATCAATGGATGTTGGATGAGTAACCCTGTGGCACCGTAACATTTACCAAACATTCACAAAAAGCTTTCTTCTCCTTTCTAGACAATGTGTAACAAGCGGGAGGTAAGTATGTTCTCCGATTTCCCATTTCACAAAATTCTGACCTTATTCCCATTTCACATAGGTCCAGTCTGGATTTTATCCCATCTTTAGTCTTACCTGGTATATTCAACAAAGTACCAATGACACTATCACATACATTTTTCTCAACATGCATGACATCGATACAATGTCTGAATGTCAAAGAACTCCAATAAGGAAGATCCCAAAATATTGACTTCTTCTTGAATAAAGATTTGTCACTCCGTGTGGCCATAGTACATTGTGATCTCTTACGAAATTCATTGATAAAGTCTTTTACTCTTTCATAAACAACCTCCCCTAGTATAGGTTTAGGTGCACTCCGTTCCTCATTCAATCCATTGAATGCTTTGCGCTTCCTACGATACAGATGGAATTTTGTAAGAAACCTTTGATGACTGAGATATACAGTCTTACCACCATGTTTTAGTCTTGTTGAATTAGTGTTCTCTTCACATATAGGACACACTTTAGCTCCTTTGACACTATATCCAGACAAATTCCCATATGCTGGAAAGTCATTAATAGTGCAAAACAACATAGCATGCAAACGAAATGTCTCTCTTCGTGAAGCATCATAGGTCATCACACCTTCACCCCAGAGTTTCTTTAAGTCATCAATTAGAGGTTCAAGATAAACATCGATATCATTTCCAAGTTGTTTAGGGCCCGATATCAACAAAGACAACATTACACACTTATTTTTCATACACAACCAGGGAGGTAGATTGTATATAACAAGCATGATTGGCCAAGTGCTATGTTGGCTGCTCAATGTCCCGTACGGATTCATCCCATCTGTACAAAGCCCAAGTCTAAGATTCCTGACTTCTTCACCAAATTTAGGGTACAATAGATCAATCTTCTTCCACTGTGGGGAATTAGACGCATGTCATAGGATTCCATCATTATTTTTCTTAACATCTGCATGCCACCTCAAATTCTTCGCATCTATCAGATTGGCAAACAAGCATTAAAACTGTGATATTATAGGTAGATACCACATCACCTTGGCAGGAGAACCAGTTTTGGACTCCCCCGAAGTCGTCAATTTATACCGTGACGCACCACATTTTGGACAATCTTTCAAATCCACATAGTCCTTTTGAAATAATACACAATCATTCGGGCATACATGTATCTTCTTGGCATCCATTCCCATTGGGCACAACAATTTCTTTACCTGGTATGTTTAGATTGGTAGCTCGTTTCCTTCAGGAAGCATTTCTTTCAACAAAGACAACAATGACGTGAAGCTTTTGTCGCTCCATCTATTGTTAGCTTTCATCTTATACAATCTAAACACAACGCTAAGATTCGTAAACTTAGTACAACCTATGTATAACGATATCTCAGCATCATGCACAATGTTTCTAAAAATGGGAGGAGGATCAGTGTGCTCTACCCCACAACTATCTAGCATTGCATCAACGATGTCTACTGGAACTGGTTCGTTCACATCTACGTCATCAGAGGCAATTTCTTCTTCCACACAAGCACTACTATCGACATCCACTAGTTTCGAGTTTGAAATCTCTCCATGCGACTGCCATTCTATATAGCCTTGTATAATCCCGTTGCACATGACATGACTTTTGATTTCGTCACCAGTGCTAACTTTCAAGTTGTTACCACAATGCCTACATGGACAGTAGAACCTATCTCCAGGTTGTTTCCTATGTTCCTCGACAAATCTAATAAAATGGTCAAGACCAGATATAAACTATGGGGTGCAGCGATTGCGAATAGACATCCATGATCTATCCATTCTATGATAAAAAAGAAAACAAGTATATATTACAACAAGATTAGGGTCTAGGATTAGAGTTTTTGCATGGTTAAAACTTTAGGCCAACAAATACATGTGTTGTCATTCTTATATATAATAAATGTGTACCACCTATCCCATTCTTGAACACCTAATCTCACTAGTAAGTGTATAATGTGTATTGGGTTTTTAAGAAAATTTTGGCAGCATTTCCCCGCTATTCTCTAAGTACATATGTAATATGTACTTAGAGAATAGCGGGGAAATGCTGGCGAAATTTTCTTAAAAACCAAATACACATTATACACTTACATCCTAAGTGAGATTAGGTGTTCAAGAACAATCCCACACCGGGGACTATCCAAGATTTACTCCTAATGAGTAAATCTTGGACGGGTTTCTAGGCCAACAAATACATGTGCTGTCATTCTTATATACAATAAATGTGTACCACCTATCCCATTCTTGAACACCTAATCTCACTAGTAAGTGTATAATGTGTATTGGGTTTTCAAGAAAATTTCGGCAGCATTTCCCCGTTGTTCTCCAAGTACATATGTACTTAGAGAAAAAATGGGGAAATGTTGTCAAAATTTTCTTGAAAACCCAATACACATTATACACTTACATCCTAAGTGAGATTAGGTGTTCAAGAACAGTCCCACACCAGGGACTATCCAAGATTTACTCCTAAAGAGTAAATCTTGGATGGGTTTCTAGGTCAACAAATACATGTGTTGTCATTCTATAACATTGATTTCAACATTTTGAGTGTCCATGCATGTTCATCATCAAGATAAAGATTACACATAAATTAGTATGACCTAGGGATGGAGAGATTCATAATTGATTTCAAAATTTCAAACTAGCTCATGGATTATCATCAATCTACATCATACAATAGGGATTCATGTAGATGTTAGGGCGACACATCGACACATCACTACAAAATCAGAGATTTAATATTAGGGTTTTAATATCTTACATAGATTGATCACAAGATTTCAGCAATATAGTTAATTCAAGATTATGGTGAAATGTGTATTAGGGTTTTAATATCTTAATTCAACATGCATCAAAATTTATAGAATTAGGTCAAGAATTAGTATTCAATTGCAAATGTATCTTCTTCTTCATGATCCCTCCTTACCAAATGGATAAAATTAAGGCACGACCTGTGGGCTGGACACGACGACTGTGGCTGTGCTGGCCAGCATTGCCATGCTAGCCAGCACAGCCGTTCTGGCCAGTGCACAACCATAGCTTCCGTGTCCAGCCCACATGCAGATCGTGCCTTACTTTTATCAATGCATTTTGGTAAAAGGGGAGCAGGAAGAAGAAGAGGTGGAGGAAGAAGAAGAGGTTAGGTTGGAGGTAGGTGATCATACCTATGAAAAGCTTAAATGTTGTAGGGAGTTTCCTTGCCAGTGAGAGCAGGAGCAGCAAGCAGTGAAGTAGGCGACGACCAGTGAAGTAGGTGGCGACTAGGTTGGGTTCGGTGACGGTCGTCGGAGCAGCGGCGGTCAGAAGGAGTTGGGGAGTGACGACCAGGGGACCAGAGCGGGGGCCAGAGAAGCTGCATCTAGAAGGAGTAGGGGAGTGGTGAATAGGGGACCAGAGCGGGGGCTATAGCAGCGGCGGCCAGAAGGAGTAGGGGGAGCGGCACACAAGGAGCAGGGGAGCGGCGACGACGCGCAAGAAGCAGAGGAGGGGAACCGACGGTGGAATCATGAGACCCTAGAGCAGCATAATCCACAATGAAACAGAGAAAGGGGAAGAGTCAGGCTCACGTCGGTGCTATTAATTGCACCATAGGCGTTGGTTGTGTAAACAACTGACACCTAACATCTTAAGTGTCAGTTGATAGTAACAAACCGACGTCCAATTGGACCCTAATTTTTTTGGCGGGGACGACGCGCGCACCCTTATCACATCAGTTATGCTAAGACAACCGACGCCCATATTAGAACTTTTGGCGCAAATTTTATCTTCATTTAGCGTCACTTATTAGGTAAAACACTGACGTTGTATCTGATACTTTGGCGCAATTTTTTTTGCTTGAAAAAATTGGATTTTGCCGGCTACTTTAGGCGTCGGTTGCTTTTCTTCAACCGACACTAAATGAAAAGTGATACCCGTGTCTGGCTAGTCTTCAAATATAGACGTTGGATGTCCTTATTAACCGACATTTAATGTTAACAAAATCAGTTTTACCAAAAAACCGAGGCCTCTAAAAGCGGCGTTGAACGCTATTTTTGTAGTAGTGATGGGGCGATGAGAGAGAGCTCACAAAAACCATCAAAAGTGTCAGGGATTCCAAGGTCATCTCCGTGTTAAATGAGAAGTTGGACCAAATTGCTAAAAAAATGTGTGCTAATGATGGACCATCTTCAGAAGGAGAAGAAGAGGAATGCAAGTTTGTGTGCCAACAACAATAGTATAGGAACAATGACTACTCATGAAGGAAGGATCATAAGTTCTTATGGAAGGATGCCAACAATTTCCAACAAGACCCATCTCAGGCACAACAACCCAAGCCACAATATTTTGGTAGCCAAGCACAATATTAACAAGAACAAATGAAGATTGACCGCATTGAAAAAATTCTTGGAAAGATGGGTAGCCAAAATGAATTGCTTATTGGTAAAACTCAGACAGAACTCCAGAACAAAGGGGTATAGGTCCACAACATTGAAACCCAAATCTCTCAAATGGAAGCGGATGTGGGAACATTGAAGCAGCCAAACCAACAGTGGTTCCTATAAAAAACAAATGTATATTATGGAAATCTAAATGTCAAGGTAGTTCTACTCTACAGTGGTAGGAAGCTACTGAATGATGTACCATCAAGTTTAGATGCAGGTGACGTTATAGGAACAACAACTCATACTGTGATAGTGGATGCAGATGAACCAGATGTGTTAGCACAGGAGAAAAAAACTAAGGAGTAGGCTGATGAGGTGGAGGGAACAAGAACAAAAGTTTAGTGGATGCAACTCCACCCATTGAAATCCTTCAAGGTTGGCACTATATCTCCTGTCAGCCCATCAAGTTTAATCTCTGGCATATCCTTTTCCTCTATGTCCCCTTCATCGAGCACATGAGCTAGAGGTTCCTCTTTGTCTTATTCTACCACAAGAGAGTGTTCTGGTTTGCTCTCGGGTTGTTTCTCTGCTCTATCAGGAGTGTCGGTTGCCCAACCTTCCTTCCAAGAAGATGCACTAGCAGTCTCTTCTGGATCAATCCACATGGTTTTAAGTTTTTCCCTGCAGGTTTTCTTTTCAGGTAGAAGTATTTCTTAGTGAAGCCATCGTGGTACTACATTTGAAGGCATTGTTGGGTCGTTGAAGAAGCGGCGACCATAGATAACCTTCATTGCATAGACACCACGTAACCCATGTAGATCTTCTATGCAGAGGTCTTCCAATGGAACTCCCTTATTGATTGCTTCCATCATTCTGAGAACTATGAAGGTGCAATCCCCTATTCTAACCATTTTTTGAGGGACCTTTTTACACATAGAGAGTTCCTTCGACATCCCTTGGTGTCTGTTGTCTGCCATCTATATTTCCCACAACAGACGTAGTGGAACCTTCAAGATATCCCTTGCCTACTTGTTTTTATATACCAGGGACGTGCTGTCCAATTTGGCTGCGCAATAATTTAACACTGATGTACATCCAATTCGGATGTACAACAATTTAACACTGTTATACGTCTCTCATATAGGTTGATGAAAATCAGTGCCTAGTGCTTTACAGTCCTTATAGATAGGACTACAAATTTTGTCTCCTCCCTGCTCACTACATGTTGTAGTTCTTTCACATCAACAACTTTGTCATTTTTATCAAACAGTTGACCTGCTAAATGTGTGATGACGTTGGATATGGGTTGCATTTTGTTAGGATGTAGAAATTCTTCAACCAGAGTTGTACAAAGTACTTTGAACAACTTCTTATGTACTCATGATCATTTAAAAAAGATCCCTCTAAAATGATCCCTATTAAGTGACCTTCATTTGTTGTGGTAGAGAATATTAGTTCCTGGAAGGTTGTCATCGAGTGTGTGTGGTAGGATATGGACATCTCTTCATGTGATTCTTGATAATGTGGTCATATCCATGTTCACCATCTTGTAGGGTAGAGGAGGAGCAACACCTAATGATACATCAAGGACTGGTGCACTCTGCTTTCTTATTGGCACATTAATGAAGAAAGAGGCAAGCCCACCTTCTTCGTCTTCTGAGGTACTGCCTCCTACTGTCTGCAATGTGGTGGGTGGTACCTCTGTAGTGGGAAGTTGTACCCTAGTCTCCAACGACATTTGGTTTGCTGCCTTGCTTTCATTATTCGTGGATATCTTGGTAGTTAAGTCTTTTATGGGTTGGTTCTGTTTTGACGACTTCTCTAATTCTATAGAGTTGAGTGCGGCTAATGTCACAACCATTTTTCCATAATAGAGTGAATCATTTTTCTCATATTATGCCAGGTCTTTGAATAAATCATTGTAGATATCAATTCTAAACGTCATGCCATCCAAGAACTTATTGAGATATCTATTTTCTCATTATGTGAGATCTTATATGGAAGTGTTTTCATCTCTAGGATGATCACTTGTCAAGGTTCCTCAGATGCAATCTTATCCACTTCTGGGATACTGTTTAAGTCAAATATTTTTTATAATGCATTTGTTTTCTTCATCTTGGCATCTTGATGAGGTTCTAGCTATTGTGGTGCTTCTTTTACAGGTGGTTACACCCTTGGGGTGATCTTCACATTGGCACTCTCATCCTTTGAATATATTCCCACACATGTCCCTACTATGTCATCATCGTCTTTGTCTGGGCTCGAGGGGCTTGAGGAAGCTTGTGATGGGGAAGGACTGGTTAGATGCTTCAACTTCTTTCTTTGCTGCCAACTTTCTATCTCTTGGCGTTCAACATCAAGTTGTCGACATTCTTCAGCTAAGCACTGGCGTTCCTTCTTTCAGTCGTCTAATGCTTCTTCATACCCCTTCCACATTAGTTGTTTGTCTTCTCTCATGACATCTCATTCCTTTCTGAGGTCTTCCATTTCTTTAGTTAGAGTCTTCAAAGCCCCCATCATTGCATTCTGGGTATTGATGACCCCTTGCATGAACTGGGGGAGTGCCTCATTCCTTGCACTCAAACTTTATACCTGTGTAGTTAGTGTACACAAGCTAGAGGCAATTTTTAAATTAATTTTAGAGGTATGATGCATGTGTAACCACATGGTATCAAATTTGTTCCCTAATATATCAATAAATGTTTGTGGGTATTGGTGTTGCTACTCTGCAGGCATTGTAGACGTTATAGGCACCTTGGGTTGTAGAGTTGGCTTATTTCACATGAGATTGACGTGGGTTGCTTGGGCAGAAGTGCTCACCTCTAATTTCTCTGGTACTTGCATTACCACTTCTGGGATCACATGATTGGGTGCAACCTTAGGGTCTTTGCACGCTTGATGGGGTTCTTTCTCGAACTCTATATGTCGTTCAACTTTGGTGGCTTTGAAATGCACCTGGTTGCCTCCTTCATTCATTTCCACTTAAGTTTGTTTCCCTCATTTACTGCCATCTCTACTGGAATCTGTGGTGAGGGTAGATTTGGGGTGACAGACTTGTCTGACATTTTCTTCTTTTCCTCTAGCCTTTTCATGTCCATTTCTAGAGTCTTATCCCTCATGTCTGTCTCACCATTAGTTGATGATGGGCCGGCGGCTATGCTGATAGCACATGAGTACATCTTATCCACATCCTCTTGTGAGAGTCACAACTTATGGGCATCATAGTATGCCATCTCTGGAAGGGGTAGAAGTACCTTGGAGCTGCTTTGTTTGTAGAAATGTTTGCTGCGTTTTTGTGCCAGAATGCCACTGTTGATGAGGGACATACTATCAATCTTAGTATGTCCCCTGGTCTTCTTGTATTTCATCAATAGTTCTGCATCGATAAAGCGATAGGCTATTCTAGTAATCTGGCTTCCCATGTAGAATTACTTCGTCTACTTTGCTTCCCCTCCCACTGTGGTTTATAACCTTTTGATTAGTAGTCTCCAGATGTTCATCGGTTTCTAGTTGAGTATGGACCATATTAGAAATAGGTCCCCCTTTGTCACTCCTCTAGTTTTTGATCTTGTGAATACTATGTTGGCAGTTATTTTCTACACCACACAGATAAAGTAGGAGGTGATGAGATTTTCCTTTGAGTTCTTTGAATTATGCTCATGTTCTCCGGTCATCTTCTCCCACATCCTATGACTGCTCTGATGACATATTTTTTGCCTGTCACAACTGAGCAGGCTTGTGTTTCCTTAGTTGTCTTGGTGAATATGATATTTAGCATGGACTTAGTAATCATATGAGACTTCCCTTCTATTCTTACTTGTAGTTTGAATTTGTCGCCACCCTTATTGCGTTCACCTTCACTAATGGGGATCTTTTCTAATGATGACATGAACTCTACAATCAACTGAGTTAATGAGGGAGCTTCTGATGTACACATGGTTCGCAGATTGGCATCTTCCAAGAAGTTGATAACCCTACCATAAATTCCCATTTTCTTGAAGCCCTCGACATCCAAGTATTGCATCGGTTTGAACCCTTTGGTTTGTAGTACATAGTCAAACTGTGACTGGTGTGTTTGATATCTTGGTATGAATGTTGGCCTCTGCTGGTTGAGGGCCTTATGTTCTTCCTCATCTACCTCTTTAGGGGCTACTTCTTTTTCTTATCCCTTTGACTTCTACATGATAATTAATTTTCTATTCTTGCTGCTCTTTGCATTCTTGGTTTCAGATTTGCATTTCTCTAGCTTCCTTAAATCACCTTTAGAAGGTTAGTACTCATAAGTCTCTGTTCATGACATTTCATGAGACTCCTCGGACTCCTCTGGCGTCTTGTGGGCCAGGATGTACTCATATGTCTTCTTCATTAGCTCCAACTGAAGCTTCTTTGTTGGTGAGAGGTTTGGGTTATCCTTCAGTGCCTTAGTTATCTTCTCTAAGTTCTCCTCTACACCCCTCAATGAAATTGATTTCTTCATCAAAGTGTCCTCAGTCGAAGTTGACATTCTAAAAGTTTCAACATTAAGATTGTTGTTAGCAAGATTGTATTTTATACTTTATTTATAACATGAGTACTTAATTCAATTTTTTTATTTGTTTATGCTTGAAATGCATGATATGTCACAACTGCAACATATATTGAAAGCACTACCATAGTCGAGGAGGGTTTCGTGACCGTGGAAGACGATTATCAAAGGGAAAGGAGTGTTGCGACCGCTGTGGGTGTCGCGATCATTGTAGATGTTAGATTTGATCAAGAGGTGTTCATACACACAAGGACCACGTTGTGGCTAAAATTACACATGGTACCATGACCGCGGTCAGGGAGGTACCTACTCGATCGTGACTGTGGTGGGTCACAGTGGGTATTCCTGCCCTAACCCCGATCGATCAAAGGTGATATCGCCAGAAGCGTGCAAGAATAACACCACATAAGGTTTCAATCATAAGTTGAAAATACCAAAGAAGCCGAGAATAAGGGGAAAGCATCAAAAAAACTCTGGCAAAGGAGTGAAGATGAACATGGCAATTTTGGCAATTATTTCCTCATAGAGAAAGAAAAGCCTAGGTTTGTATACTCCAAAGAGGTGAAGAAACCTTAAAAAGGCAAGAAATTGAAGCCGCAATGATCAAAAGGAACTCACAGATGGTACCTCAGTGCTGTTAAGGATTTGAAATGGTGGCAAGGAGGCTGCGATGGAGGCGGTGCTATTGTGGCGAGAGCACAACATCGGTAGAGGCGGGCTCACAAACAACATTCTTTATTGTTTGATCATCATTTCAATGACTCACATCTTGCAATGCTTCAGTTAATCTTCTTCTAATGTTTGGGAGTCGGAGAGTAAAGGAGAGAAAAAAACCATGTAGTGAAAAAGGGTTTTACTATATACTCGAGAATAGCCGCGACCGCGGTCGAATAGACTACCTCGATCATGGTTAATTTGATTTTTGACCTTGCCATGATTGTGGTCTTAAGGTATGTAAATCTAGTGCCTTGACCACGATAGATGTTGTGACTACAGTCGGAACCACAACCGCGGTACACACAAAACTTAGTTAAAAGAATCGATTAAAACACCTAATCTCATATTAAAACTTTTGTAAAAAGAAAATAATTTAAATACTACAATTATTCTTCTTCTGGATGTGAAAACCCAAAATAGTTAAAAGGGGAGAGGTACATAGCCCATAGACTAAAATAGAGATAAAGAAAAACATGAACTGTAAAAAGAAAGCAGCAAAAACTTGGGTTGCCTCCCAAGAAGTGCTAGTGTAAAGTCTTTTATCTTGACTCTCTATCTCATTCCGACGTCATCTTCTTTCATCTGATGCCGATACTTTTTCATTCGTTCCATCTGCTACAGGACTGGGTTCTCCCAAACTCAGCTCGGTATTTCTTACAAAAGCTTCATTTTCATAATATATTTTTACTCTCTATCCATTCACCTTGAAAGTGCCTATTTTGTCTCTAGTTATTTCCATCATCCCTGAAGGGTATATTTTTATGACTGAAAGGGGGCTACACCATCTTGTTCTTAGCTTTACAAGGAACAACCTGATACTTGAGTTGAATAAAAGAACTTAGTCTCATTCATGGACGTCCTTGCTCTTCAGGTGGGAGTCATGTCATACCTTAGTTCTTTGCTTATAGATCCTCATATTCTCATAAGCGTATAGTCTCAAATCCTCAAGTTCTTAGAGCTGGAGAAATCTATTATGCCCAATTTTATCAAGATCCATGTTTAGAGATTTGATAGCCCATATGGATTTGTGCTCTAATTCAACAGACAGATGAAAAGATTTCCCATAAATCAACCAGTAGGGTATCGTGCCTGTAGGTGTCTTATACGCTGTGTGGTAAGCCCATAGAGCATCCTCATGTTTCATAGACCAATCTTTCCTTGTACGACTCACCGTCTTTTCTAGGATTTTCTTGATCTTCCTATTAGATACCTCAACCCGCCCTGGCGTTTGGCGATGATATGGCATTTAAACCTTGTGTTTTACCCCATACTTCCTTAATAGAGCTTTGAATTGCTTTTCCCTAAAGTGCAACCCTCTATCTCTTATAAAAATGCATGGTACTCTGAACCATGGAAAGATAGTTTTCTTAAACAACTTGATTAGTTCCTTAGAGTCATAGGTTTGGGTGTCAATAACTTCTACCCATTTAGAGACGTAATCGAAAGAAACATGTATACATTGGTTCCCTTTTGTTGATGGAAAAGGTCCCATATAATCAATCCCCCATACATCAAAAATTTTGACTTCCATCCAATTGGCCATCGACATCTCATTCCTTCGGCTGATGTTTCCTGTAAGCTAACACTCCTTGTAGGTCATGACAAATGATGCAATATCCTCAAAAAGAGTCGGCCAATAAAATCCTGATTGTAAGACTTTTGCAGTTGTTCTCCCCCCCCCCCCCCCCCCCCCCGTGGTGGCCCCCATAAGGTAATGAGTGGCATTTTTGAGGATTTGGGGTACTTCTTCTGGTATGCATCAATGATATAAGTTGTCAGAGCATCTTTTGAACAACATCAGATCACCCCAATAATAGTTTTTTAACTCGAAGCATAATTTCTTCTTATGATTATAAGTGATCTTTGGTGGAAGTTACCTATAGGATAGATAATTGCAAATGTCTGCGAACCAAGGCAGGCTCCACTCATCTGATTGGGCCATAAGAAGAGCTTCATTAGCATAGTTGTCATTTAATGGCAATTAATTTTATTCATCAAAAACTATCCTTGACATGTGGTATGCAACCAAAGTTTCTTTTCGTTTTTTATCAATGATCTCATGGTCGAACTCTTGCAGTAATAAGGCCCAACACAAAAGTCTCGGATTTGCATCCTTCTTCTGCATGAGATATTTTATAGCTCCATGATCAATGTACACTTTTACTTTTAATCCTACCAAATATGATCTGAACTTGTCAAAGGCAGATACAATAGCTAGCATTTCATTTTTAGTTGTGGTGTAATTCACTTGGGCCTCATCTAATGTTCGGCTTGCATAGCAAATCACATGGTGCCTCTTATCCTTCTTCTGTCCTAGGACTGCCCTATTGGAAAAATCACTGGCATCACACATAATTTGAAAAGTTACCTCCCAATCTGGTGCTTATAGAATTGATGTTGTTGTTAACACCCTTTTGGGGGCCTGGAAAAGCGTCTAAGTATTCACTAGTGAACTCAAATTCAACATCTTTAATTAGGAGATTTGAAAGGGGTTTAGCAATCTTTGAGAAGTCTTTAATTAACCGTCTATAATATCCTACATTCCATAAGAAACTCATTACTCCTATAATGGATTTGGGCCGTGGAAGTTTCGATATGGCTACGATCTTGCTCAAGTCCACTTTGATTCCTTCCTTGGAAACTTTATGCCCTAAGACGATACCGTCTTGGACCATAAAATATCATTTTCCCCAGTTCAGGACAAGGTGTTTTGTGTCACAACATTATAGCACCAAAGATAGGTTCCTTAGACTTGCCACAAAATCCTCTCCATAAATAGAGAAGTTATCCATGAAGACCTCCACTATGTCTTCTAGGAAGTCCGAATGCATATATATCATACAATATTGGAATGTTGCTGGTACATTATACAACTCAAATGACATTCTTCTGATAGTGTACGTGCCATAGATGTAGGTGGAGGTTGTCTTTTCATGATCATCATGATGAATCAGTAATTCATAAAATCCTGAATACCCATACAAAAAATAGAAGTAATCAATGAGGGCTAATCTTTCTAGAACTTGATCGATAAATGGCAGAGGGAAATGATCCTTTTTGGTAGTAGCATTTATCTTGCAATAGTCAATGCACATATTCCAACCTATTACCATTCGTTTTGCCACTTCATCACTATCCTCTCCTCTTATCACTGTCATTCCACCGTTCTTAGGTACCACATGGATGGGGCTTACCCAGTTACTATCACTTTTTGGGTAAATGATCTCGGTATCCCGTAGCTTAATAACTTCCTTCTTTATGACTTCCTTTAGCATTTGGTTCAACTTCCTCTGTGGTTGAGCTAAATATTTAGCTATTTCTTTGAGATGTATTCTATGCATGCACAAGGTAAGGTTGCGACCTCTAATGTCTTCTACCGAATACCCTACAACCTTTCTATGCAATGTGAGCTCCTTTAGCAACCTTTCTAGATGATCATATGTCAAGTTGGCATTAGCGATCACATGATTCCTCTCTTCTTTATCTAGGAATTCATATTTCAGCCCCTCTGGAAGTGGTTTCAATTCTAGCTTTGGTTTTGGTGCTCTCTTTTCTTCAGGTGTTTGCTCAAGTGAGGCGTACTTTGCGGTCTCGATTGTCTCTTCATCATCACTAAATTCTTCTTTAGGTTGATTCTGGTAATCCAAGATCTCTATGACCTATGGGTCTTTGACACAAATTTTCCGTGCGTAGAGCGCAAGTGTACGTGTCAATGTAATATAGGCCTTTGTGAGGTCCGAGCCGAACTCAGGGACACTGAATTATCGGAGACTACTTCTAACTACTTGCAATCAGCTAGACCGGTTAAAAAGTTGGAAGTTGTTGTAAAATTAAAAGAAAATAAAATGAAACAAAACAAAATAATCGATTAAAGGTTTAATTTAATCAATTCAAGTGGAAATCTTTAGGATTGCGGTTTCACCGCGGGTCATCATTGTATGAATTTCTTTATAGTCACTCAGATTCATCTCTCTATCTGGGTAGTGGCCTGTAGTCAGAATTGCCCACTGTCGTGGTACAATTCACTACCTATGTCTAGGTCGGTTCCACAGTCGTAGTAACCTATACCCTAAACTAGTTGCATTAATATCGACCTCTGGGTATCCACCATTAACCTAACACCACCTTGTTCAAGGGATTTGTCAATTAATGTGAAATTCGTCTCTTTTCAACCGTTAATTCTTCTTTCAAAGTAATTAAGGGCATTAGATTATTATTATGGTGATCAAGCATAACAATATAATTTAGAAAACGAATTCATACCATGGATTTAAGATATTAATGATGAATTACTATGACAAAATTGTCATACAATGCTTCCCCGGGCTACTCCCGGTCCTAAATGTTGGATCCTAGATGGGTGACTTAGGTGCTCTAGAGGGGGGGTGAATAGAGCTGAAAGCACTTAAACATAATTCATTAAACCTTCAAATTATATGACAAGATAAGGTTGCTAAATAGGTAATTTGAGTGCAACTAAATCATGCATAGCAAGGATAAGAGAGATTGAACATGCACCAATTAGACAAGCTATTTAGAGTGGTTCCACACTTCAAACTAGAAGTGTGTCAGTCCACTTGCCTAGAGAGGTCAACCTCTAGGACTTCAACCAATTGCACTCTTATATTCATTAATAAGACATACAATACATGACCAACAAAGGACTTACCTATCCAATACAAAGAGTCTTCAACCTTACCAAGGACTTACCCACTTTGCAAGAGTCTTCGGCCTTCTCCAAGGACTTACCCACTCTTGCACAAGTCTTCGGCCTTGCAGGAATTACCCACTCTTCTTGGATCTTCCGCCTTTGACTTCACCTTCACTCGGAGAAGCTTTCCACCAAGGACTAACCCACTTGAGCTTGAGTCTTCTGCCTTCTCCAAGGGCTTACCCACTCTAGCTCCAAGTCTTCAGCCTTGATCTTCACCAAGGGACTCCTTCCCTTGTTCTTCTTCACCTCTCTTGGACAAGAGAGAGAACCTTCATATAGAGTTTGCATGGAATGCTCAACCTTGGAATGAAGTCCAAGGGGTCCTATTTATAGTTGGGGATGCCTCTTAGCCTTTGGGAACACTTAGGAACGAAAAATAGCCGTTTTACAAGTTGCAACAGATCTATTTTGGGTCCCAACAAAGTCTCCAACGGTTGGATTTGCTTTTTCTGCATTCCAGTACAGTCTGATCGGCCGAGTTTCTATAAAGGCAATTCGGCCGAACCACTAAAATACAAGGCTGAAAGCTAGACTGTCGGCCGAGTTTCCTTTGAGAAACTCGACCGATCGGTCCATTTCCAGACTTGGACCGATTAGTGGATCGGCCGAGTTTCCTAGCTAGAACTCGACCGAACGGTGGATCGGCTGAGTTTGTAACTCGGCCGATTCCAACAAAAATCCCAGAATATATGGATCGGCCGAGTTTGGAATTCGGCCGACAAAATCCCTATTATGGGTATTTTGGAATTTTCGTTTAACCGTACAAATGATGGATTTTTTTGTCCCAATAATTTTTCTAAGCTTAATTACAAGTCATACAATCATTACAAGTGATTACAAAGCAATTCTAAGGTCATTTACATAGAGATCCCAAATTGCACACTTGTAGCTATTTTGACTTGTCTTTTCTCCAATTTGATATGCGCAAGTTAGGGCATTTGGAGTGTGTCTAAACCTAATCTGAAATCACTCAATGTAGAAGCATTAGACACCAATATGTGGAATGGTTAGTCATCATCAAAACAAGGGTTTAGTCAATTTAGACGTGAGTCGACATTGACCTAATTGACCTTGAGTCAACATTCTCCCCCTTTTTGAAGATGACAAACCATTCCATAAATGTATTGAAAGCTTGTACGTAAAATCATACCTTCAGAGAAACCTAGGGGTTTCAATAGGATTGATCTCATATGCTCCCCCTCAATTGATGCGCATGGAGTTCTCATACTCCCCCTCAATTGATGTTATTTCTCCTGCATGGTTAGCTTTCATAACATTTATAGAAACTATGTCTTCTACTCATATATGTTCTACACATATATGTCTTCTCCCATTTACCTTCTCCCCTTTACATGGACACGCTTCTTTGCTTCATGTAAGACATGCCTTCTCCCTGTTGTCAAAAGAAGACATATCTTTCTCCCCCTTTGTCATTTCAAAAAGGTGGGGGTGTGAAGAAACTAAGAAACACCACTTGTTAAGAGAAAGAAGATAACAAAAGTTATATAAGGAGAGTAGAAGAGCACAGATAGGGGCTTGTCCAAGCATAGAAAGAAAAGCAAGTTAAAGCATATACTTGAACATCCCAAAAATGCAAGATAAAGTGCTGCAGAAAAACAATAAATCACAATTTTGACCCTCAAGATGACGGAATTTGACCAAAAACCATCGGAGCTCATGGCAAAGCGATGAGTCTTGCTCAGAAGGGTGTTTCTGCATAAAAAACACTATACTTGCAGCAAAACCTGAAATTGGAGCAAAACCTGCATAAAATCCAAAAATACTCCAATTTCTACATATAATGTAGCTCTATGTGCCCTGCATCACAATGTTATGCAAGCAACTCAAGATAGTAGATATGCAATTCAAGGAACAATCTTGAGCATGTATGATATAAGATACAAGCATAACGTATAGATGATCAAAGATGGCAATTATTGACAGGGTTAGAACTACATGTATATGAACGACTAGTAGATGATATCACAAGTTAGGACTACTAGTAGGATCTAGATCATAGCAAGAGATACCACAAGATAAAGCAAGCTATGAGTAGATATAGAGATATATCCAAACAAGGAGATATGCAAGTTTAGAAACATGAAAGGATATAACTCACTAGATATGCATCCTTACCATAAGATGATTACCCCTAAGAACCTCAAGGTTGTATCAAAACAAGATATACACCTAGATAGATGTAGCAAGTTAGAGCACAACGGAAGCGATTTTAGACACAACTAAGAGATCCAAAGAGATCATCATCAAAACCTGCAAAACAACTCAAAGCAAGTAATTGCAACATATAGATATACCAATTTAGAGCAATTAGAGAGATAGAGTTGTAAGCAAGATAGGCAATTTAGAACATGGCAATATGCATATATAAAGGTACCAAATGGAGTGCCAAAGAATAAGGCTATTGATTGAGAAAATCTAGTTGAGAGGGAAATTCTCATTCAATAAGCCAACTGTATACTCTGTGAACAGTGTTTTCGGTCGAGTTCTGTGTATTGGCAACTCGGCCGATCGCAGCTGTTGGCAACACCCATTGGTGCCTATCGGTCGAGTTTTGGACAGGACAAAACTCGGCTGACAAAACTACTGTAGAAAAAGCACATATTTTTCATAAAACATATCTAGAGGCATGCAAAAAAAATACAAACCATATCCAAACATGTCTAAGCAAGTTAGTAATGCACTATAGAAGCATTAGAAATGGTTTTTGAGCAAGAGTGTGAAGAGAAACACAAAATGCCACTTTTGACTCAAAAACCATATGTATAGTGCATACTAACTTGACAAAAACAAGTTAGAACAAGTTATAAGCAATAAAAACATTACCTTCATGCTTACCATTTCTTTTCCACTTGTTGTCACCCTCTGCACATCTCACCTTTCTTCTTTCATGTGGATTGAGAAGTCAATTTGCAATTCAATGGCTCATGTCAATCCATTTGCAAGTACCTTCAAGAAGAAAGATGAAATGGTCCCCAATCATATTTTTGGGTCCGGAGGGGTTAGTTTAGCAACCCAAGTCCTATTGCTCTTGGGTGCTTTCCTAAAAGGACAACAAGTAGAATAATGACCTAATTCATTGCAATAGTTGCATGTGCCCATAGTCTTGGAACTAGAGGATTCTCCATGGAATATTGCAGGTCCTTTATCTTTGTTGTTCCCTTGACTACTAACATACCCTAAACCATGTCTACCAATTTGTTTAGTAGTATGGTCTAGGATTTGATTAAGATTCTTTTTACCAACTAAGAATCTTTGCAAAGAAGATCTTAAACTATCATTATCATGCTTAAGAGAAGCAATAGTAGAAGACAATTGATTAATGTTATCTCTAGCATGTAGAAGATCATTTTCTAGGCAAAGAGTTTTAGTTAAATAAGAATCTCTATCAATATGAAGAGCAGCAACATCATTCTCTCTATTAGTAGAACTAGAACAAGATTCATGCCCATTGATTTTACCAAGCAAGGAGGCATTCTCTAGTTCTAATTCATGCAAAACAAAATCTTTGTTTTTGTTTTCAGATTTAAGAACATCAATGCATGCATGAGATAATCAACAATTAAAGTATGTTCTTCATTAGAATTAGGCATGAGAGGTTGAGCTTCTAGAAATTTAATCTTATCAAGTAAACTAGCATTTTCAAGTTTAAGAGAGTCTACTTGGCTAAGACAATCATTTTTATCAATAAGCAAGCAAGAATTTGCATATTCAAGATCATCTAGTTCTATATGCAAATTATCAACAATTTTAGCAAGCTTTTTCTTTTTCTTTTTAGAAGACTTAAGAGATGCACAAATATCATGAATGAGATCAATCAAGGATTCTTTATCTAAAGAGTCTAGATTTACCTTATTTGAGTCTTCACTTGTTGATGCTACAAGAGCAAAATGACATTCTCCTTTATCACTTGAGCTTGATCTTGATCCTTCACTTGAATCTTCACTTGAGCTTGAGTTGGAGGAGCCACTTGAGCTTGATTGCCATTTCTTCTTGTGAAGATGGGTCTTTTTGCCTTGTGGGCAATCTTCCTTGTAGTGACCCTTCTTTCCACATGTGAAGCACCGGATGGAGGAGGATTTGCCTTTGTAGAGTCGACCTTTGGAGTACATGGCATCTTCTTTAGCTTGAGAGGATGGAGAGACTTGTTCCATGATAGCTTCAATTTGAGCCTTCATTTCAGCCTTCTTCATTCTCTTTAGCTCTTTCTTCTCTTGTCTTTCTACTTCCTCCCTCTTGTCAAGTGTGGCTTCATGTGCTTGTAGATTTCCAATGAGCTCTTCAATAGGAATATCCCTAAGCGACCTTGCTTCTTCAATGGAAGTCACCTTGGATTCCCATCTCTTGGGGAGAGTTCTAAGGATCTTAGAGTTGATCTCTCCACTAGACATAGGATGTCCTAGAACAGCAAGACCATTCAAGATGGTGTTGAGCCTTGAGTACATGTTGGCTATGCTCTCTTCCTTACCCATCTTGAAGTTCTCAAGCAACCCTTTGAGCATGTAGACTTTGCTTTCCTTCACTTGATCTGTCCCTTCATAAGTGATGCAAAGCTTTCTCCATACCTCATAGGCCGTCTCACAAGAGGAAATCCGGTTGAACTCGGTGGGGGTCATGGAGGCATATAGGATGTGCATGGCTCTAGCATTCAAGGTTGCTTTCATCAAGGTGGCTTCATCCCATTCTTCAATGTTTGTCTTTGGTAGAATGTATGGGCTGTTCACCATTTGCCACATATCGAGACTTGATCCTTGGATGAAGAATTGAAGTCTTCTTCTCCAATAGAGGAAGTTGCTCCCATCAAAGATTGGAAGGCTAGTCGAGAGTCTCCCTCCTAGGTAGTCACCCATCTTCTCCTACTTGTTGAAGTATGCTTGGAGAAGACCCGCTCTGATACCACTTGTTGGATCCTAGATGGGTGACTTAGGTGCTCTAGAGGGGGGGTGAATAGAGCTGAAAGCACTTAAACATAATTCATTAAACCTTCAAATTATATGACAAGATAAGGTTGCTAAATAGGTAATTTGAGTGCAACTAAATCATGCATAGCAAGGATAAGAGAGATTGAACATGCACCAATTAGACAAGCTATTTAGAGTGGTTCCACACTTCAAACTAGAAGTGTGTCAGTCCACTTGCCTAGAGAGGTCAACCTCTAGGACTTCAACCAATTGCACTCTTATATTCATTAATAAGACATACAATACATGACCAACAAAGGACTTACCTATCCAATACAAAGAGTCTTCAACCTTACCAAGGACTTACCCACTTTGCAAGAGTCTTCGGCCTTCTCCAAGGACTTACCCACTCTTGCACAAGTCTTCGGCCTTGCAGGAATTACCCACTCTTCTTGGATCTTCTGCCTTTGACTTCACCTTCACTCGGAGAAGCTTTCCACCAAGGACTTACCCACTTGAGCTTGAGTCTTCTGCCTTCTCCAAGGGCTTACCCACTCTAGCTCCAAGTCTTCAGCCTTGATCTTCACCAAGGGACTCCTTCCCTTGTTCTTCTTCACCTCTCTTGGACAAGAGAGAGAACCTTCATATAGAGTTTGCATGGAATGCTCAACCTTGGAATGAAGTCCAAGGGGTCCTATTTATAGTTGGGGATGCCTCTTAGCCTTTGGGAACACTTAGGAACGAAAAATAGCCGTTTTACAAGTTGCAACGGATCTATTTTGGGTCCCAACAAAGTCTCCAACGATTGGATTTGCTTTTTCTGCATTCCAGTACAGTCTGATCGGCCTAGTTTCTATAAAGGCAATTCGGCCGAACCACTAAAAGACAAGGCTGAAAGCTAGACTGTCGGCCGAGTTTCCTTTGAGAAACTCGACCGATCGGTCCATTTCCAGACTTGGACCGATCAGTGGATCGGCCGAGTTTCCTAGCTAGAACTCGACCGAATGGTGGATCGGCTGAGTTTGTAACTCGGCCGATTCCAACAAAAATCCCAGAATATATGGATCGGCCGAGTTTGGAATTCGGCCGACAAAATCCCTGTTATGGGTATTTTGGAATTTTTGTTTAACCGTACAAATGATGGATTTTTGTGTCCCAATAATTTTTCTAAGCTTAATTACAAGTCATACAATCATTACAAGTGATTACAAAGCAATTCTAAGGTCATTTACATAGAGATCCCAAATTGCACACTTGTAGCTATTTTGACTTGTCTTTTCTCCAATTTGATATGCGCAAGTTAGGGCATTTGGAGTGTGTCTAAACCTAATCTGAAATCACTCAATGTAGAAGCATTAGACACCAATATGTGGAATGGTTAGTCATCATCAAAACAAGGGTTTAGTCAATTTAGACGTGAGTCGACATTGACCTAATTGACCTTGAGTCAACACTAAAGATAATAGGGATTAGCCCCGCATGTTCTTCTCAAAGAAAAACATGGTAGAGAAAAGGGGAAACATGGGGAAAAACGTGATTGAGTGGTGAAACCCCTGAAAGGAGAAGATCCAAGTGTTCCTTGGCGTAGAATATGCGATCTCCCACCTTTCGGTGGTGGAAAACGTCTTCCTCGGCGTCCGGAACGACTGGGGCATGCTTCTGGGCTTTGTCCTTCTCTCCACACCTTCTCGGGACGTGTGCATCGGCTAATGACGTGATAGATTGCTCTTGGCCACTGTCATTAGGTATAATCACCGAGTTAGGTCACCAAAATATCACAGCCGTCGGATTTAGATCAATCTGAAACCAACTTGTATCTGACGGTGTCGATACTATCGACGCGGGTCGATAGTATTGACCTTGCGCGATATCGGCAATTCTTCTTTCTCTTCGTTGTTGCGCCTGATGCTAGCTCGATACCATCAATGCGGGTCATTGGTATTGACTCTCTTAGGCGTCACTTTTGTCTTTTTCCGTCACTAGAGCTCCTCGTGTCGATCGTATTGACTTTAGGGTTGATAGTATCGACTGTCTTCTCGGCAGCAACCTGATGGTATATCAATACCATCGACTTCTGTGTCGATAGTATCGACTCTGCGATGCTTCTTTCGGCTGGCAACCTGTGGTTGTGTCGATGGTATCGACCATTGTCGATGGTATCGACAACAACAGATATTCATTTTTCCTGAAATTGCAACACAAAACCACATAAGCCGGAATAAAACATATTATTGTAATAATTTATGCTCAAAATACTGAAATAAGGGAGATTTGACATAGAGAAGGATCATAGACCAAAGTACATGAATTATGCACTATTAACCACAAAAATGACCAATAAATGCATAAAACACAAGTAAAATATGTCTATAAATGTGACTCAAAATCATCACATCAAACTCCCCTAAGCTTGAACATTGCTCGCCCTCGAGCAACAAAACCTTAGAATATAATTTCTAGGGTCAACTAAAGAACAGATCATCACAACAAACATTACCAAATGATCCCCACTGGACATTCACATTCTGGCCCTCACTAACCACGGAATGATAATTACCCTAAAGGCGATAGTAATCATCCATAAAAGATATCTACCTCAAAACTGATGAACACTATCATATAAGGTAGTTAACATAATAAAATTCGCCGGTTCAGACTCTGTGCATCTTGTTATCGCTTATTCTACGTTGCTCGCCCTAACTACCATCTGCATGGAAGCAGCTCTCCTAATATACACAAGTGAGGAGAAAATCATGGTGGCCTAGCAACTCGAGCAACGGGTGGATGGAATGGGTGGCTCATGGAAGAAATGGAAGCATTATACGGTTTCAACATGCATAAAACAAAATGCCCTAAATGATGCATTTGCACATGATAATGCCCTAATGCCTATAATTGAGTGGAATGATGCATGCACTATATCCCTTCTCAAGATGAAAAGGAATATCTAAAGTAGCTACATCATGTACTTACTCATCTTAAAATGTAGGTGAGACTATGTTTCTTTCTCCCTCTTATTCTACTTGCTTCTCAATACTTTCTCTCTTTTTTTTCTTTCTTTTTCCATTTTTTTAAGAGATTATATCCATAAATGACAATGAATTATTTGTTGGGCTCACTTTTTCTGCATAGCTCAAATATTTGAAGCATTTATGAATGTAGGGAACAGATTAATCACCCTTAAAAAAAGAAATAAGATACATGGTGTACTGTATGCATAAAAGAATTACGAATGCAGCTAAATGACACGCACCAACAGATAATGTTCATGTATAAATACTCTTTGTTTTTTAATTTTCATGCAAGACATGTGAGAATACTTTGCAATGCAAGACCTATCTACATGAGATGCAATCAAAAAGGTTAAAACCGTAACGTACTTCCAATTCTTATGGTGGATTGTGAAAAACAATGAGGTGGAAAGATCACAAGACTAATTGACTGAACCTTTGAAAATTATTATGTGTCCCTCCTTACTGACCTGTGTAGTAGTGAAGAGGTTTCTCTCTTACTTGAAATTAGAGTGTCATTATCATTTGGTCAGTTTAGGCTCACACAACCAATTCCGTCCACTTTTCATGAATCATTAGGAATGTACAGTTGTGATTTTTCTATTTTAGAGTTGACAAAACCAATCATTTTCTTAAGTTATGTGCTCAAAGTTGAACAACACAAGCTTGTGAGCACTCAATTTATTTTTAAATTTTCCCTTAATTCCCATGTACAAGCAATTGAGATGACACAAGACTTAAGACATCCACAATTACACCAGATAGAGTGTGGATCCTACAAATTAACAAACTAAGATTGCAAAAACTAAATGACAAGAAACAAAACAATAAAAACTAAAAAGTAAGAAAACTAAAGTATAGAGTTGTTCCAACACCCCCCCTAAGCTTGAATTCGACTATGGCCTCATAGTCAAAAACAATCTTAAAGGTTGGAACAGAGATACCGATTACTCTTTTGGCAGAGGCGGGTACTGTGGGGCTGTGGGGTCCCAAGATGGGTATTGCCCCTGAAAGCTCGGATCATACTAGGGCATGGGCGGAGGTTGTGGATACCCCCCAAAGTAGTTCTCGCTCCAGTAATGATCATAGAAGGGCTGCTGCTGCATCTCCATCCTATGCAACCTGTCATGAATCTGCTGTTGGTTGTCAAAGAGGAGGCGCTCATTTTCAAACATAGCCCTCTGGTTGTCAAGCAGGCGGTTTGTTGTATCATGAATACCGGCGTATGTCGTTGTATGATGCTGCTGCGTCTGTTGTATATCCTGCATCATGGCATACATACCTTGCATTGAGTAGACATCCTCGCTTTGCTGTGAGGGCGGTGGTGGTGGTAGAGGCTGGTAAGAAGAAGATGCACCCAGATGCATATGAGGACGCTTCTTAGGTGCCACTCGTGCACGAAGAGGAGTGTAGGCCTCCTCCTCCTCTTCAACCTCATCGTCATCATTGTTGTTGTCGTCGTTGCTGCCGTCTTCATCTGAATCAGCAATGGCTATGATTGGCCATCAGAAATGCTGCATACCCTCAATATGGAAGACGGGGTCTGGAAGTGAACACTCTTGATATGCTTGGTTGACATGACAGTGTGCATATTCCAAGCCATCTCAAAGAAGGATGAGGTTGGAGCGGTGCATATGTTGTAGGTTCACTTTGCTCCTGTTGGAGAGAGGAGTTAGCTGGGAGAAATTCAACCCAATGTAGGAGGCCAGTGGTGTAATGAGCCCTCCAAAATGAATTGGAGCCTTCTGTGTAATCCTCTTGACCGCCAACACGTGCTACAAGAAGAATGTTCCCCAATTGCACTCTTGCCTCTTCAATAGTTTATGCAAGAAAAACAGGTCTGTCTCTTGAAACATGCTAAGAGACAGATCTCCCCTAGCAAACAGAGTGGAGCAAAGCATACAGTGAAGAATCCGCACAAACAGGTGCTCGAAATCTGCTACCGCCGCATTGTGGTAGCTCACAGATTTTCCCGGCGGCACAGTCACGAGCTCGGCGAAGATGGAATCATAATCAGTCCGGTTATCTGGTCGTCGGTACTACTCTCGCCAATGATTCCAGTTATAGATGGAGTTGAACTGCTTGAGGGTGCGTGTGTAATCATTGTTATACATCCAGAAAGAAACACGACCGTTGATCCATTCACGGTCTGTGGCGATGATGTCGTTCGGCACGACGCAGATGTCCAGCGACGCCATGAATTCCGCCACCAGCTCCTTGTATGTCATCCATTCGCTGGAGAACGGTTGGCCTTCGGCATGGAAGTCCATCTCATCGGGCCTCCTTCCCGTATGTCATTCTTGTCCCTTAAGCACGTAGGTTAGATTAGCATCGAACCCCAGATTACATATCATATTGCGGTTGACGTAACGGGTCAGCTCGATCTTTCTTTTCATTATCTCCTCGTAGATCTTCCGAACCTCCGCAGAAGGATGAACAATCTGCGGGCACAGAATAGAAGCAGTTGGTGGACGAACGAACACCGAGATCTCCATTGGTGTCATGCGTGAAGAAGATGCGCCGGCGGTGTGCACCATTGTCGTAGAAGAGAAGAAAGATTAGAAGACGGAGCTCGGAGAAGGTCAGAGAATATTATCTCCGTTCGGTGAAGAACGCACTCTGTGGATGCTCGTAGCCGGGCTTCAATTTCTCACAAGGATGCTCGACACAAGTAGAGAAGGATTGCTCTGAAGTTGTGATGTCATCTGACAATAATCCCTCCCTTAAATAACCGTTGTCGGCGCTGATGTATTCCCATCGATACCATCGATGCGGGTTGATGGTATCGACTCGCGTAGCACAATCCGTACTGCCGCTGGTATCGACGGTGGTCGATGGCTAGATGTGGGGGCCCGAATCGATGACGTGTCGATACTGTCGACGGATGTCGATGGTATCGACTCGTCCCACGGATCGACTCTCCCAATGCAGTGATCGCTGTAGATTTTCTCTCGCGGATCGGTGACGGGTCACGTCGATACCATCGACACGTGTCGATGGTATCAACCTCTAGTTAGGGCAACACCCTCGCGAGGCCCGGCCGCCGCTTTCTGCCTGTAACTGGGTCGATACCATCGACAGGCCCGTCGATGGTATCGACTTCACTGAGATGATTTCTTCTGAATATCTCCAGAGATCTCGCGAGTATCGACACCCATGTCGATACTATCGACCTCATTCTTGCGATCAACCTATTGGTGTGTCGATACCATCGACAAGGCCGTCGATGGTATCGACGCAGAGCGATTTGTGTCGTCGCCAACCTGTACCCAACTCGATACCATCGACACAAGGGTCGATGGTATCGACTCTGCCTCAGTCCTGCACATTGCACAAACGATCACGGTACCTTTTTTTCACTAAAAACAAAGTCATATCAAACCAAAGTACGGATGTGAAAGAAACTAAACTAAACTACTGATGGTTGGGTTGCCTCCCAACAAGAGCCCTTATTTAACGTCTTAGGCTAGATGACATTGAGCTCCTCATGCATCAGGAAGTGCAATAAGTTTGACCTCATTCACTTTCCTCGTGTAATCTTCACCAAAGTACAATTTCAACCATTTTCCGTTGACCAGGAACATTGTCTCACCATCACGCACCATGATTGCGCCATGTGGCCTGACCTTCTCTATGGTGAATGGTCCACTCCATCAGGATTTTAATTTCCCGGGATGCATCTTCAGCCTGGAGTTGAACAACAGTACACGATCTCCTTTCTTGAAGACGCGCATCTGAATATGGCGATCGTGAATCGACTTTGTGCGCTCCTTGTAGATCCGCGAGCTTTCATATGCATTCATCTGCAGCTCGTCAAGTTCATTAAGCTCAAGCAACCTTTTCTTTCCCGCTTCATCATAACTCAAATTTAATTTCCTCAACGCCCAATGCGCTTTGTGCTCCAATTCCACCGGTAAGTGGCAGGCCCGACCATAAGCCAACCTAAAAGGCGTAGTGCCTATAGGTGTCTTATATGCCGTCCTGTATTCCCACAAAGCATCTGGTAGTAGGGTACTCCAATTCTTCCTCGTGGAAGCCACAATGCGCTCCAAGATCTTCTTAATCTCCCGATTGGAGACTTCCACTTGCCCTTGAGTTTGCGGATGGTACGAGGTACCAATGTTGTGTTTGACCCTGCACTTTCTCAACAGTGTCGCGGACTTTTGATTCCGGAAGTGTGTACCCCCATCACTAATGATCATTCTTGGTACACCGAACCTATAGAAAATATATTCTTTTACAAACCTGCACACTACATCGGAATCATTAGTCCTTTTGGGTATTGCCTCTACCCACTTCGACACATAATCAACAGCTAAAAGAATGTACAAGTTAGAATTTGAGGACACAAAGGGTCCCATAAAATCTATACCCCACAAGTCGAACACCTCAACCTCTTGAAATACATTGAGGGACATCTCTTGTCTTTTTTGAGATATTACCCGCCCTTTGGCAGGAATCACATTGCCGCACGAAATCGTAAGCATCCCTGAACAAAGTAGGCCAATATAGGCCACTTTCAAGTACTTTGGCTGCAGTGCGGGAACTACCATGGTGTCCCCCCATCGGTAGTGTATGACAATGGCGAAGAACACTTTCGTATTCCACTTCCGGTACACACCTACGTAAGACACCATCCCTGCACTGCTTCAAAAGAATAGGGTCATCCCAGAAATAATAACGTAAAGAATGGAAAAAATTCTTCTTCTCTTGGTACGTCCAATCATCTGGGATAATTTTGCAGGCAAGATAGTTAACAATGTACGAAAACCACAAGTCTTTTGATTTCACTTTCAACAGTTGTTCATCTGGAAATGTCTCGGTAATGGGTATGTGCAAATCCTTTTCATCTATCCTCTCCAACCTAGACAAGTGGTCCGCGACCACATTTTCAATGCTCGCCTTATCTTTAATTTCAATATCAAATTCTTGTGAAAGTAAGATCCACCTAATCAATCTAGGTTTGACATCCTTTTTCTCCATCAAATACTTAATGGCGGCATGGTCCATCCATACCACGACTTTTGATCCAACAAGATATTGCCAAAAATTTTCAAAAGCAAAAACAACGACGAGCAGTTCTTTTTCAGTTGTCGTGTAATTAAGTTGAGCATCATTCAAAGTTTTGGAAGCATAAAAAATCACAATGGGTTTATTGTCCACCCGTTGTCCCAAAACAGCCCCAACCGCGAAATCGGATGCTTCACACATTAATTCAAACAGCTTGGTCCAATCTGGTGTTTGCACAACCGGTGTGGAAATCAGTTTCTCCTTAAGCATGTTGAATGCTTGTAAACAATTTTCATTAAAATCAAACACAACATCTTTTTCTAACAGCTCAGATAAAGGTTTGGCAATTTTAGAAAAATCTTTTATAAAGCGGCGATAGAAATCGGCGTGACCTAAAAACTCCGTACCCCTTTTACCGAATTCGGTGGGGGCAGTTTGGAAATCACTTCGATTTTCACCGGGTCTACCTCCAACCCTTTTCTAGACACTTTATGTCCTAGAACTATCCCTTCGCTCACCATCATGTGGCATTTCTCCCAATTTAGGACCAAATGTGTGTCCTCACAACGTTGCAAAACTTTATCCATATTGTAAAGACACTCGTCAAAGGATGCACCATAGACAGAGAAATCATCCATAAAAACCTCTAGACAGCATTCAACCATATCGGAAAAAATGGCGAGCATGCAATGCTGAAAGGTCATCGGTGCATTACATAACCCAAAAGGCATACAACGGTACGCAAATGTTCCATAAGGGCAAGTGAAGGTAGACTTCTCTTGGTCCTTAGGATCAATCGAAATCTGATTGTACCCCGAATAACCATCAAGAAAACAAAAATGCGATCGGCCGTCTAAACACTCTAAAATCTGATCAATGAACGGGAGATGAAAATGATCCTTAAGTGTAGCAGCATTCAATCGGTGGTAGTCTATACAAACACGCCACCTGGTTACCAAGCGGGTCGTGACAGGTTCATTCCGTAGATTATGAGTAACAGTAATTCCCCCCTTTTTAGGGACTACCTGTGTAGGACTCACCCACTTCGAGTCGGATCCTTTTTGACAACCTCCATCATGCTAGGATTTAGTCGATGTTGTGGCTGAATCACCGGCTTGGCTCCCTCCTCGATCCGAATCTTGTACTGGCACAATGTAGGGGAGATCCCCTTGATGTCTGCAACCGACCACCCAAATGCACCTCGGTGGTTCTTCAACACAATCAGCAGCTGGTCCTCCTCCTCGGCACTCAGATAAGCCGATATAATGACAGGCAACTTTTCTTCCTCAACTACAAATGTGTACTTCAAGTGCGGTGGCAATGGTTTCAAGTCCAAATCAGGTGGGCTGATTAAGGATGACTGAAGTGGTGGTGGGAGTTCGCCAAGGTCTTCATAGTACCTAGCATAGAAGCACCACAACACCTGAATCATCTTGGCACACTCTTGCAGTGATGTGCTTCTCATCCAATCATGTGTTATATTGACCAAGCAGGCTTCAAGTGGTAGTTCTGGATATGCATTGAAAACTGAACTCGCTATGGCCTCATCTTCAGTAGAGGGGGAAATGTCCTCCTCTTCATCATTAGGAAAACTTACAGCTTTGCTAAGGGACACAACCTTGGTCTGCTCCATGATGTCTATAGCCAATGTCCCTCTCTCCACATTAGTCATTACATGAGCCATATCTAAGAATGGCTTCCCTAGACAAAGTGAGATATTGTGATCAAAATGCTTTACCATGCGGCACTGCTCCGTAGCTTTAGATGACGTGGTGCTGGAAGGCATGACCATCTCAAAGCAATCATGAGAGATGCCCAAGGTCAAATGACCTCTCCCCATCTCAAGTATCATGTCAGCTGTAGCTTGGAAGGGTCGTCCGAGTAGTAACTCATTGCCTTGTTCATCTTGCATCTCCATTACGACAAAATCTGGTGGAAATACAAACCGATCTACTTTCACCAACACATCTTCACAAATACCATATGGCTTGACCACATAATTATCTACCAGTTGTATTGTCATGTTGCTCGGCCTTGACTCTTTTAATCCCAGTTTCTTGAATGTAGAGAGGGGCATCAAGTTTATGATTGCCCCAGAGTCACATAACGCTTCACCAAACTTCACCTTTCCAATGTAACATGAGATATTGAAGCAGCCCGGATCATGCCTCTTCGGTGGAAATGTGCCCATGATGAAGGCACTCACTTGTTCCTTAAGAACTACAACCTCCGTGTTAGGGATTTTCCTCTTTTTAGTAATGATGTCTTTCAAAAACTTGACGTAAGAGGGGATTTGCTCTATTGCCTCTATTAACGGGATGTTGACTGAGAGCTTTCTGAAACTGTCTAAAAACTTCTTGAACTGGGCATCCACTTTCCTTGCTTTTGCACTATTCAGATATGGGACCGGGACGGCCTGTGCCCTTTGATGCGGCAACACATAAGGTGTCCTTTTCTATGTCTCTTCCTCAACAACAATAGGTTTTTCAGTAGCATCCGCTACTCTATCCTCAACTGGTCCTGTGACTGAGATTGGTAGCTCCTCAGTGGCCTCACCTTCGGTTTTTGCTTGGGGTTTGCTTGGTTCATTAGCTCTGGGGTTTAAAAGCTTCTTGCCACTCCTTAACAAGATGTCCTTCGCTTGTTGGTTTCCTCCTGGAATATTTGTGTTACCCAGAAAACCTTGTTGCACTGGTTTCTTCAGATTGGCTATCTCAGCTGCCATTTGCACCATAGACGTCTCTATTGTTCTCATCTGATCCCCATGGCTCTACAATGTCTGCTCGAACTGATTCATAAATTCCCCCTATTGCTTTATCTGCTGGCCATAAGTGGTCATTAATTCTTGGTTTTTCTTTATCACTTGGTTGAGCAACTCCGTGCTCTTATCCTCCGCCACCGGTTGGGGTTTTACATCGGGGTCCTGCAAAAAGTTGTTCGGATCCTTCCATGAGAATTTCTCGTCCTTCCTCCATGAGTAATCATTATTTCTATAACCCTGCTGCTGTCACATGAATTTGACTTGAGCTTCATCCTCAGATTCAATATCTTCTTTTGCAAGCAGTTTCTTTCCATCTTTTCATTTAGCTCTTTGATTGCCTTTGACTCCCCTGCTACTCGAACGTGCTCTACGGCATCCCTGTCACCCCAGGATTGCTTCTTGGCCATATTTTTCAAGATTTTCCAACATCTCGTATCTGTGTTGTTAAAAAAGAATCCTGAGCCTGCGGAGTCTAGGTTACTTCTATCATGCTCGGAGAGAGCAAAATAGAAGATTTTGACATGTGTTTCCTTGTCAAGCCCGTGATGCGGGCACCTCCTAAGCATGATATGAAACCTTTCCCAAGTCTCAGAGTAGGTCTCTCCTGCCTTCTGAGTGAAATTTTGGATTTTCCTGATCATGTCATTGGTCTTCTTGGGCAGGAAGAACCTTTCAAAGAAAACCTCCACCATGTGGTTCCAGGATTCCACATATTCATCGTCGAGATTGTGCAACCACTCTCCTGTGTTCCCTTCCAGAGAACTCGGGAATAGCTTCAAATAGAGCGTCTCTTGTGGAAATCTGTCAATTTTTATCATGTCACAGTTTTCCACGAATTGGCTTATATGAGTGACTGGGTCTTCGTTCTTGAGCCCATGGAAAGAATTCGACTTGACCAAGTTGATTAACACATGATCAATCTTGTATGTTGGAATGTTGATCGCCTGCTTCTTGATTGGCCCCTTTGAAGCAGATGAAGAAGAAGCCTTAATCTTCTCCCATATCGTCTGTTCCTCTACCATTTATTCTTGTTCGGATTCATAATCTATTTCTTCCAAGTGGTCTTGATTGTAGTGCTCTTCGTCATCAGGTCTCGATAGTGGAACCTCTGGTGCCTGTTGTGAGTAGTCGGTGCTACGTGTTTGCACCATACACAGTACCTACAAAGTGATAATTTGAGTTCAGTACCTTGCTTGACGATTACAAAAATTAGAAGATATACTTTGAATTTTTGAAATGATTTCAAACTAATAAAAATAAAAAGAAAATGGCCTAGAGTGGCCGCTTGCAGCACCTGTAGTGTTGACAATTGTCGTGTCCCCGTCAACGATGCCAAAAATGTGACACAAATTTTCCGTGCGTAGAACGCAAGTGTACGCGTCAATGTAATATAGGACTTTGTCAGACCGGAGTCGAACTCAGGGACACTGTATTATCGGTGACTACTACAAACTACTTGCAATCAGCTAGACCGGTTAAAAAGTTGGAAGTTGTTGTAAAATTAAAAGAAAATAAAATGAAACAAAACAAAATAATCGATTAAAGGTTTAATTTAATCAATTCAAGTGGAAATATTTAGGATTGTGGTTTCACCGCGGGTCATCATTGTATGAATTTCTTTATAGTCACTCAGATTCATCTCTCTATCCAGGTAGTGGCCTATAGTCAGAATTGTTCACTGTCATGGTACAATTCACTACCTATGTCTAGGTCGGTTCCACCGTCGTAGTAACCTATACCCTAAACTAGGTGCATTAATATCACCTCTGGGTATCCACCATTAACCTTACACCACCTTGTTCAAGGGATTTGTCAATTAATGTGAAATTTGTCTCTTTTCAACCGTTAATTCTTCTTTCAAAGTAATTAAGGGCATTAGATTATTATTATGGTGATCAAGCATAACAATATAATTGAGAAAATGAATTCATACCACGGATTTAAGAGATTAATGATGAATTACTATGATAAAATTGTCATACAATGCTTCCCCGGGCTATTCCCGGTCCTAAAGATAAAGGGGATTAGCCCCGCATGTTTATCTCAAAGCAAAACATGGTAGAGAAAAGGGGAAACATGGGGAAAACGTGATTGAGTGGTGAAACCCCTGAACAGAGAAGATCCAATTGTTCCTTGGTGTAGAATACATGATCTCCCACCTTTCGGTGGTGGAAAATGTCTTCTTCGGCGTCCGAAATGACTGGGGCGTGCTTCTGGGCTCCATCCTTCTCTCCACACCTTCTCGGGATGTGTGCAATGACTAATGACGTGATAAATTGCTCTTGGCCACTGTCATTAGGTATAATCATCGAGTTAGGTCACCAAAATATCACATCTGTCAGATTTAGATCAATCTGAAACCAACTTGTATCTGATGGTGTCGATACTATCGACGCGGGTCGATAGTATCGACCTTGCGCAGTATCGACAATTCTTCTTTCTCTTCATTGCTACGCCTAATGCTAGCTCGATCCCATCGACGTGGGTCGATGGTATCGACTCTCTTAGGCGTCGCTTTTGTCTTTTTCCTTCGCTAGAGCTCCTCGTGTCGATAGTATCGACTTTAGGGTCGATAGTATCGACTGTCTTCTCGCCAGCAACCTGATGGTATATCGATACCATCGACTTCTGTGTCGATAGTATCGACTCTGTGATGCTCCTTTTGGCTGGCAACCTGTGGTTGTGTCGATGGTATCGACCACTGTCGATGGTATCGACAACAACATATATTCATTTTTCCTGAAATTGCAACACAAAACCACATAAGCCGGAATAAAACATATTATTGTAATAATTTATGCTCAAAATACTGAAATACTGGAGATTTGACTTAGAGAAGGATCATAGACCAAAGTAGATGAATTACGCACTATTAACCACCAAAACGACCAATAAATGCATAAAACACAAGTAAAATATGTCTATAAATGCGACTCAAAATCATCGCATCAATCTTCCATTGTAGGGTCTTGACTATTCAAGGCTCGCATAAGGAAATCAACAATCATCTTGTTCTCTTACACCTCTTCACAATATTGATTGTAGATATCCATAAAGTAGATTGAATCAGAGAGAGACGGTCCTCTCATAGCATCTTGTACATGGAAATCGATGTGATCATCCCCTACGCGCAAGGTAATGATTCCTTCTACTACATCTATTAGAGCTCTTCCAGTTACAAGGAAAGGTCTCCAAATATCATTGGATACTTAGAGTCCTCGACTATGTCTGTCACTTCTATGTCACATGGTATAAAGAATCACCTGACTCATATCGGAACATCCTCTACTATTCCCATGGGTCATGTAAAGGTGTGATCAACTAATTCTATTTTCATTCCCATTTTTACCATATCCATTAACCCAATCCTTTACGCAGGAGACAAGGGTATAAGACCAATGCTTGCTCCCAAATCGGCTAATCCCTTCCTTTCTACATTTTCCCCTACATAGAAGGGTATGTTGAATGCCCCAAGATCCCTCTTTTTGGTTGGTAACTCATCTCAAACAAAAACACTTGACATTTTTGCCAATTGCATGATCTCAACATGGTCTCCCCTCCTCTTTGTGATTAGGTCATTAAAGAATTTTGCATATGTCGACATCTCTTCAATTGCATCGAGAAATGAGACATACAAGTGTAGTTTCTTTACTGCTTCTATAAACTTCTTGTACCTCTTCTTTAAATGTATTTTGATCAGTTTGTAGGGCAAGGGAACTTTTGGGGCATAAGGATTTCTATTTGAAAGAACTTCTCTGATAAGATCCAAGTTCTTGACCTCTTCATCCTTCTTCCTTTCTCCATTTCCTACTTTGTGGTCGTCTTCAACTAATCCTTGTCCCTTGAACTCTTCCATTGCAATCACCTTTTTAGATTATTTCTCACCACAACTTCCTTCTTATTTAGTGTTGTTATTGCGAATGTATTCCAACATCCTCCCTGATCAGAGAGTGTGCATCTTTGTAGTCTCTGTATTTGATGAGATCTTCCCTGAAGGATTTTTCATAAGTTTTGCTAGTTGTGCAAGCTATTGATCAATTTTCCTTTAATGGGTTTGCATGTCTGCCATCTGAGTTTGCATTGTAGTTAACACTCTTGAATTGGTGATTACACTTTTAGAAAGTTGGTCATTTACGAAAGCTTGCCTTTTTGAAAAGTTGAACAATTGGGCAATCATGTCAGTTTTGTTGCTATCTTTGGCTTTTCTTGACCCTTGGCCTTGTCCTTGACCCTATTGACGCACATTTTTATTTTGATCCTAATTATTTGTATTCCTCTGATAAGTAGTAGTAATAGTATATTGAGTCGATCCTCCTTTCTTCTCGAATCCTTGAGGTGGTTTAGATGAATTACTCAGTTAATGAGCATTTAGCAACTTCTTTGTTGCCACAGTTAAACTCAGGATGATCTGGTCATTTGAAATTGGAATAAGAGACATTTTCTATTTCTTCTTTACTTTCAGTTTCTTCACTCTCTTATGGTTGTGTATAGATAAAGTTTTCAACTCCATGCCGTCCTCCACTTTTAACACATTTCATGACTTTCTCCATGTGTTTCTTACCCTTTCCCCCAATGTCTTTTAATTGTTTGACATTGGTAGAGATTTTCTAAATCTGAGTTGTAATAGTTTCCAAAGCCTTAGCTTCAATTGATGATCCTTCAGATCCTGCCTTCTTGGCTGATCCTCTGTAGTTTCTATCATAATCCATGCCTTCTCATAGTGCATCCATGTTATCGATGATCTTCACTAGTACATAACCGACCTTTAGTGTCGGTTATTTAAGGCCTTTAGTGTTGGTTTCTAAGAGACACCTATGTGGGTGACGCTAAAAGCCTAGCCGTTACGCGTCGGTTCAAAAACCGACACCAAAACCCTTCACGCGCCACTGAAAATGCGCCAGCAGGGCACTATAGGCGTCAGTTATTAGATAAGAAACTGACGCCATATACCTTCACGCCACAGAAGGGTGCCATCTTGGCACTATCAGCGTCAGTTATTAGATAAGAAATTGACGTCATATAACTCCCAACACGGTCGTGCTGGCCAGCACAGTCGTGGTGTCTGGTCCGCTGCCACGACTGTGCACTCCCAACACGGTCGTGCTGGCCAGCACAGTCGTGGTGTCTGGTCCGCTGCCACGGCTGTGCACTCCCAACACGGCCGTGCTGGCCAGCACGTCCGTGGTGTCTGGTCCGCTGCCACGGCCATGCTGGCCAGCACGGCCGTGGTGTTAAGGAAATTGACATCGGTTACTATTAGAAACCAACACTATAACGATGTGGCGTCAGTTTTATACAAATAACCGACACCTATTTTTTGTTTTTTTTTCTGTCAGTCTACAGACCTTCTGTATGGCTGGTTGCAGGATGAGAAACCTACAGTTCAGTCTGAACTACATGTTTTATGACATCCATTGATATCAGCCAATAACAGGCCACAAACTTGCAAAATTAACAACAAAAATATTCACACATTTAGCAATGCAACCTGCAGTTCCATTTGATTTTCACACATTTAGAAACATTCATGTAGCTAGCAATCCGTAGTTCCATTCATTTTCACGTTCACACATGTAGAAACATTCATATAGCAACCAACATTTTCATTCATTTTCACTCAGACACATGTAGAAACATCCAAACATGTAGAAACATTCACACATATATTATAATTTAGAAATTAATTTACAAAATATCATTCTTTAGTCATTATTCGCTATCAACATCCCAATTACATCTTAAAACCCCCACTATTTGTATGGTTGTTGCCCATTCTTGTCTTACTTCATTTAATTCTCCCGTCGTATAGGGAGCATGTACATCTGGTAAGGCCATTCCTATAGTGTGGTCAGTTTTAAACACCTGTAAAGAGAATGATGTATATATATAATTAATGAGCTATAAATAAAATTGATATATTTCATATTATCTAATGAGACTATATAATACCTTAGCAATACAATTGATGTTCGTTGCGGCATATTTGATAATCACGTGCATAAATCACATCACATAGTATCCACATGCCCATCCATTGTCTTGTGTAGCACACTATAAATTCAAACATACAAAATATTAAAAAATACAACTAATTAAGCATTGTTCACATAAATAATATACACATATATTGCAGTCGGGAACTTACTTTCACGTTCTTCCAAATTATTGGCTGGTTCTTTCTCGTGGGGACCTTTCCTCCAGCCTTTTTGAACTCATCAAAACCCCTACATGTTAATGTAACACAGTACATTGCATAATTAAATAGTAATGTAATGACATATGTTAACGAATATGAAAATGAAATATTTCTCACCGGAATAATGCCATTTTCATTATGTGTCCATATTTTGTATTCAATTTACTCCCCTTAGGATCTAGATAATAGACAGTGAACGTCTCGGGGACAATAACCAGTAACTCCCAATGCATACCACTAGAGGTAAAAAGGTTAAAAATTAATAACTCAAAATCCACAATAAAAATGTAATTTTCTTAAGTCCAAATTATAATAAGCAAAGTAAACTTACTCTACATTGAATGGAGCCATTATCACCATCTTCTTATTTTGAGCAATAATTGTAAAAGCCTCACAGTAGTATTGTTGAACTGATGGAGGGTCTTTAGCTACTAGACTAATCAAAGATGGAATAAAAAATCCTACATGTTCAAATACAAAATATGCACATCTCTTGTCTAAGTAGCTGCAAAATATGTATTAATTACACATGCATTAATAAATAAGAAACCAAATCACCAGATCCTACACAAGGTATATGGATGTATAAAGAACATCTCACCTTATCCATAGCTCTATCACAGATATATTTAGCCAATCATATCAAAACAACTCCAAAATATCTTATATAAATAGTTTGCTTTCGTATGATTGACCTGCAACATCTGAATCTATAGAAATAGTTATAGGGAAATTTATATCATGTTCGCCTAACCATATTGCCATACCCCTACAGTTAGGACCTAACGGGACAGGTAGGTCCTGTGGAACGCAACTGGGTAATGTAGGAGGTGGAAGTGGAGGCCTAGATGTTGTGGGTGTCTTCTTTTTAACCTGTATATATAATAATTTTAGATCAACTGACATCATATACACACACTAACAATTTAACGTAATATAAATTTACCATACAGTTGCAGTAAAGATGACATCCACTTTTAGCCACAATATCACTCTTCCTTCTGCCTCACCAAGTGTTTCACAATTTGGGTGGGCATATGGCAATGGAAGATCCATCCACTTGGGGAATATATGTATCGGGCTCACACGAATCCAACCAGCTGGTAATAGAGACCCGTGAAACATTTCCCCTGGTAGGGATGGGTAAGCCGACGCCTCTACAACGAGATATTCATTAACTTTTAGACGGCATGGCTTCAACCCCTACAAATTTTTGTGTAAAGAATGTTATATACATATATACATATCATCTTTTTTTGAAATGACTACAATTTCATATATACATATCATCTTGAATTAAAAAACTAGTTACTATGTCATAAAAATACTTACAACAGATTTTCTAGGTGGTGGGTCTACAAGATTACTCCCAACCTCTACAGTAGGAGTAGAGCCTGCAGTAGGAGACACCATAGGTACTGTCTGGTAAGTGGCAGTCTAAGATGCCTGCTGCTTTTTCATTGCTTCTTTGAGTTTCCTATCAAATAGCTTATCTACCTATACATGGATAAAAGAAACGTAAAATTCTAATTATTGAATTGTCTTTTACAATAACATTGGCAAGGAAAAAATATGTTACCTCTTCTTGTGAAAGTCCCACTTTTGGGACATGTTTGCGCTGGGATGGCCCAAAAAAAGCTTTGCTGCCCATACCAGCGCCTGCAGCCTTAACACGTCCAGGATGCTCTGGGTTACCCAGAGCAACTGTCAATTCATCCCTTGTGCTCTCAGGGATGAACTTTCCTTGTTTCCTCAGCTCGTGCAATTCCCGCTAATCGCCAAAAAAAAAATTTGTAATTAAGTAAACACCACAAATAATCAATATTTGAACGATTTCTGTAAGAGTTGTATTTTACCATTTTTGCAGTCGCCTCAGCAGTTGCGGGCTTCCTTATTTCTCCCTTCTTATTTTGCCTCCCAGCTATCCAAACATCATGGAGAGGCAGAGGTGTGCTACCTATAGTGGAGGACTCCTGAGTAACAGCAGACTAAGCAGTAGCCTCAGACTGTAGTCTTTGGCGAATGCCTACATACCCCTTTGGACCCATTGTGTGGTCATGCACATTCAGTGCATGCCTTGATCTTTGTGCCTCACTGAGGGCCTAGTTAGTATGCACATTAATGATTTGGTTAGTAATAGTAAATTTTAATCTTGAATAGGTGAATACAACATATATTAATGAGATTGGGACTGACGCCTAATACCTTGAATTCATCAGTTTGTCTTGAAGAAACAAACACGTCCCATTCTTCTTTGTCCAGGAAGTTCCACTGTTCAATGGCTGTCTTCTTCCTCTTCTCAGCTTCTTTTATGTATTCTTGGGTGAGATTTTTCCTATAGTTCCTTAGAACTCTCCCACAGCATTGCATCATGCATTTACGGTGCAGCTTTTCATCAAATTCAAATATACTCTGCAGAATAGAATTTCTATTAACTAGTATCTAAAAAATTAGTAATCTACAAAATAGAATTATAAACTAATAATAACTCACGCATAAATCCTTCCATATTACGTCTTTCTTCTCCTTAGAAACTTTATGCCAAGAATCTATCTTAGAACCGCAATGGCTATGAGTAACATACCCAAGATATGAAACAAATGAATTGCGATTCACACCAGATGCATTTCCTGCATTATCAAAATCCACAACACGTTTGGGTCCATTGCCCTTTTGCGCTATTAACTTCTTCATCATAGTGATGCCCCTTCTCTTGTCAACTTTTTGGTGTTGCTGATCAAGTGCCTCAAGTGCTTTAGATGGTACATGTGCATCATCAACATAAAATTTGACAAAATATACACATTCACAAGATATAACTATAAATGGACATATAGATATAAATATATGATATATTTTTAAAACTTACATTGTGAGGCGGCACATTGATGTCATCACCCTCACGGTAATCATCAGCACGATCATCAGGAGAATGCTCAACCATCTGAAAATTCACATTCACATTGTAAAGTTCACATTGTAAAGTAATTCAAATTGTAAAGCTCACATTGTAAAGTTCACATTCACATTGTAAAGTAATTCACATTGTAAAATTCACATTGTAAAGTTCACATTCACATTGTAAAGTTCATATTGTAAAGCTCACATTGTAAAGTTCACATTCACATTGTAAAGTAATTCACATTGTAAAGTTCACATTCACATTTTCAAGTTCACATTCAGAAAAATAAAACATATAAAAAAATATAAACATGCCTCTAATATTGCGATTTTTTATCAATTAACAATCCTTCATTGTGATCTCTGCGCACATACAAGTCATCATTAGCTTCAATATTTGCTGGTGTTGGCAACCCAACTGAGAATGGACTGAAGTCATCATACTTATCATAGTACTGTTCTTCATCTATAGGATATTCAATGAACTGTCTTTTACCATGAAGAACAATCGACCATTTATCATTTGCAGGATCATCGATATAAAATACTTGTTTCGCATGTGATGCCAATATGAATGGTTCATCCTTCTCACCAATCTTTTCAAAGTTCACTAAAGTGAAACCCAATTCATCCACTATAACTCCTTTGGTGTTATCAACCCAATTACATTTGAAGAGCGGAATTCTGAAATCTATGTAGTCAAACTCCCATATGTCTTCAATGACACCATAATATGACATTTTAGCTTCACGTGGACTCTTATCCGTTGTACTTGCAAAAAACATAGTCGATGCTTGATGGGTGACCCCAGTGTTTTGGACGACACTCTTATCATCTTGGCGCTTTGTGTAATATGTGAATCCATTAATGTCATACCCTTCATAAGACATAACAGTCAATTTTGGTTTAAAGGCGAGGCATTTGATAGTTTCAGTAATATCATTTGGTGTTTGAGATAGTTGATGTAAGACTTTATTTTCAAACCACTTAATAAATGTCTTGTTATGCTCTCTAGCAAGCCACATTGTATTGGCTCGAGGATATTGTCTCTTGATGAAATTCGTATGTTCCTCGATATAAACGTTCACTTCGTCCATGTTGTGTAAAATATACAAGTGACCTTGTTCCAACTACTCACGGCTGATTACTTTCACACGTGATCCCAAAATTCCTTTGCCAAATTGCTCGTCAATATTCTTGTCATTATCAGGAGTGTCATTACCACTGAGAAAGTGATTGAAAAAATCCATAACCTCTCTCGCCACATAACCCTCGATAATACTCCCTTGAAGCCAATAATGGTTTCGAACATCACTTTTAAAAATGCTCATGTATCGTTCAAAGGGATACATCCAATGCAAGAAAATTGGTCCCAACATTTTCACTTCCCTAGTCAAGTGGACAACAAGATGTACCATGATAACAAAGAATGACAGAGGAAAATAAATCTCAAGCTGACATAGGGTAACAACCACTTCTCTTTGCAATTTATCGAGAGTATCAGGGTCAATAACTTTGCTGCACAGACTGTTGAAAAATAAACAAAGTCTGGTGATTGCAAACCTTACATGCTTCGGCAATATAGATCTAATTTCCACAGGCAATATTTGTTGCATTAGAGTGTGAAAATTATGAGATTTAAGACCTATCAATTTCATATCTTTCATTGATACCAATCTACGGATGTTGGATGATTAACCCTGTGACACCTTAACATTTACCAAACATTCACAAAAAGCTTTCTTCTCCTTTCTAGACAATGTGTAACAAGCGGGAGGTAAGTATGTTCTCTGATTTCCCATTTCACGAAATTTTATTAATTCTGACCTTATTCCCATTTCAGGTAGGTCCAGTCTGGATTTTATCCCATCTTTAGTCTTACCTGGTATATTCAAAAAAGTACCAATGACACTATCACAGACATTTTCACGACGTGCATGACATCGATACAATGCCTGACTGTCAAAGAACTCCAATAAGGAAGATCCGAAAATATTGACTTCTTCTTGAATAAATATTTGTCGCTCTGTGTGGCCATAGTAAATTGTGATCTCTTACCAAATTCATTGACAAAGTCTTTTACTCTTTCATAAACAACCTCCCCTGGTATAGGTTTAGGTGCACTCCGTTCCTCATTCAATCCATTGAATGCTTTACACTTCCTACGATACAGATAAATTTTTGTAAGAAACCTTCGATGACTGAGATATACAGTCTTACCGCCATGTTTTAGTCTTATTGAATCAGTGTTTTCTTCACATATAGGACACACTTTAGCTCCTTTGACACTATATCTAGACAAATTCCCATATGCTGGAAAGTCATTAATAGTGCAAAACAACATAAAATACAAACGAAATGTCTCTCTTCGTGAAGCATCATAGGTCATCACACCTTCACCCTAGAGTTTCTTTAAGTCATCAATCAGAGGTTCAAGATAAACATCGATGTCATTTCCAAGTTGTTTAGGGCCCGATATCAACAACGACAGCATTACATACTTATTTTTCATACACAACCAAGGAGGAAGATTGTATATAACAAGCATGATTGGCCAAGTGCTATGTTGGCTGCTCAATGTCTCGTACGGATTCATCCCATCTGTAAAAGCCCAAGTCTTAGATTCCTAACTTCTTCACCAAATTCAGGGTACAATAGATCAATCTTCTTCCACTGTGGGGAATCAGACACATGTCGTAGGATCCCATCATTATTTTTCTTAACATCTGCATGCCACCTCAAATTCTTTGCATCTATCGGATTGGCAAACAAGTGTTGAAACCGTTATATTATAGGTGGATACCACATCACCTTGGCAGGAGAACCAATTTTGGACTCCCCCGAAGTCGTCAATTTATACCGTGACGCACCACATTTTGGACAATCTTTCAAATCCACATAGTCCTTTTGAAATAATACACAATCATTCAGGCATGCATGTATCTTCTTAGCATCCATTCCCATTGGGCACAACAATTTCTTTACCTGGTATGTTGAGATTGGCAGCTCGTTTCCTTCAGGAAGCATTTCATTCAACAAAGACAACAATGACGTGAAGCTTTTGTTGCTCCATCTATTGTTAGCTTTCATCTTATACAATCTCAACACAGCGCTAAGCTTTGTAAACTTAGTACAACCTGTGTATAACGATATCTCAGCATCATGCACAATGTTTCTAAAAATGGGAGGTGGATCGGTGTGCTCTACCCCACAATTATCCAACATTGAATCAACGATGTCTACTGGAACTGGTTCATTCACATCTACGTCATCCTATCCCATTCTTGAACACCTAATCTCACTAGTAAGTGTATAATGTGTATTGGGTTTTCAAGAAAATTTCGGAAGCATTTCCCCACTGTTCTCCAAGTACATATATACTTAGAGAACAAACGGGGAAATGCTACTGAAATTTTCTTGAAAATGCAATACACATTATATACTTACATCCTAAGTGAGATTAGGTGTTCAAGAACAGTCCCAAACCGGGGACTATCCAAGATTTACTCCTGATGAGTAAATCTTGGACGGGTTTCTAGGCTAATGAGTACATATCCACTACATGTATTTGCTCACTTACATTGCATCACTCACAATTAGAGAATTATTAAATAATAAATCAAGAACTCAATAGTGTCAAACATGCAATAATTCACAATTAGAGCGATAAGATTCACTTTGTACAAACATACATGGCATAATTCAGGCATAATAGCAGGTGTGGTCATTGACCCTATTGAACAATATAAGAATAATTTTAGAAGATTAATAACCAGCAGCAACCACGATCGTGTGAGCTGGCACGGCCGTGGCTGTGTTGGCCAACCACACTGCCGTGTTGGGTAGCACGGTCGTGTGGTCGACCAACACAGCCACGGTCGTGCCATCCCACACGGCTGTGGATGCTGTTGGTAAGGAGAGGGAGAAGGAAGAAGAAGAAGAAGAAGAAAAGAGGGTCTACTGTTGGTAGCAACGTGGAGACGGAGGCGGCGGTGAGCACACCACCGGCAGGAGATGGCACGGAGGTAGGCGAGCAGAGAAGGAGAGGCACATGCGTCGAGTAGAGAAGGAGAGGGTGCCAGCGGTGAGCAGAGAAGGAGAGGTAGGCGGCGGCGGTGGCGAGTAGCTGCAGCAGTAGTAGGCGGCGGCGCGAAGGCAGGCGGCAGGTGACGCAGCAGTAGGCGGCGGCGACACAGCAGTAGGTCAGGAATCCTTAGACCAAAATCACGCGATCTCAAAGATACAGAAGAGAAAAGGGGGAAGAGTTCGCTGTATGTGGGGGCTATTAAGTTACTAAACGGCGTCGGTTATTCATAACAACCGACACCTTTATTATTAGGTGTCAGTTATACAAAGACAACCGACGTCAATTGGACATTCCTTTACCCTAATTTTTTTGGCGGGGACGGCGCGCACACCCTTCTCAGCGTCAGTTATTCTAAGAAAACCGACACCATATTGTAACTTTTGGCACAAATTTTATCTTCATTCAACGTTGGTTATTAGGTAAAACACCGACATTATGTCTGATACTTTGGTGAAATTTTTTTTTCTCGAAAAAATTGGATTTCACGGGCTACTTTAGGCGTCGGTTGTTTATTCTAGAACCGACGCTAAATAGAAAGCAATACCCGTGTCTTGCCACTCGTATACGATATATGTCGGTTTGTGTTGTAAACCGACGATGTAGGTTTTAGGCGTCAGTTCTTATTTAATAACCGACACATGGAAAGTGACTTCATAAGCCATTTCTGTAGTAGTGCTTCATGGTTATGCTCGGTTTCTTGTCAAGAAAGTCACTTCCTACGGCTGCCTTTAACGATGTTCTTTCGGTGGAAATCATCCCATTGTAAAATGTGGTCACCAGGAATCCCTTACGGTAGTTATGGTGGGGGCAATCTCTTTGGTATTCTTCAAAATGTTCTCATTCCTCGTGAAGGTTCTCTCCTGGTTTTTATATGAAATAAGTGATATTTTGCATATTACGGATAGTTCTTTCAGTGGGATAAAATTTAGTGACAAAAGCATTTGCTAGGGGTCTCCATCCATCTATGGACTGATGGGGCAAGTTATGATACCGGGATAGAGCTTTATCTTTGAGAGAGAAATTGAATCCCTTGTAATATACGACTTCTTGGGGAACTCCCCTCATCTTGATGGTATTGTAGATTTTTTGAAGGCATCAAGATGGTGGTACAGGTTTTCACTCCTTGAATTCCCAGGGAAGGGCTTGTTCTGGATCATCAAGATTACTATAGGTTTCAACTCAAAATTAGTTATATTGAAGTGCAAGATGATAATTGGGCATCTTTATTCGTTGGCTCTAGTTGTGACCAACTTTCTAACATTTTTTCCTCCCTCATCATCTTCACACTCACCATTCTAATCATCACGTTCATTCTCATAGTGATTTCTATGTTGCCTTCTACGACAATTGTGATGTCATTCTTCCTCACGTTGTTCTTCCTCACGATGAAGACCATTTGAGTGATGGTCCTCTCTCTTTCTTCATCTATTTCATGTGGCAGTGGGTCGTGTTGAACTCTTGCATTTTGATCGTCCCCATTAAGACTGTCGTCCACAGAGGTGGCATGGTGACTTGGAGTTAAGGTAAAAAATTGAACATATCTACTTCCTTCCAGGTTCCCTCAATAGATCACACAGTCGAGTTAGGAAACTAGACATGATAAAATGAACTATTCTATGTAATCGTACGGTGGAAAATTTAGAGTTTTTGTGCAGTCAAACTTATCTCTAAGGTTGAGGCACGGGAGTATAGCGAGTGGACTCGTGTTAGTAGTAGTACCATTTTGCTTTGTCCCCGACAACGGTGCCAAAAAGTTTACCGGCCTGAACCACACGTTCAAAATGGAGTGGATCCAGATTAGTCAGACTTTCAAGATCATAACTCGACATTCAAAACCCTGCAACTATTATACGGGGTCCGATGTAGCATTTGGGTTGGAACCACAGGGACAAGGTCACCAAGTGTAAAGTACGTAGTGTCTCACACTCTTACACTCCTAATGAAGATGTGGGTTAAAAAGGGTGTTCCCTAAGGAGCGATGATGCTCCAATCAAAACAAAGAAAGGTAAAATAAAGAAAAATAAAGATAGGCAAAATATGATAACAAGCGATAAGAAACAAAGATATGGAAGAAAACTTGGATCGGGTTTCACCGAATAAGATCTCTTACAACATGAAAAACTCACACCCCTTCATATACACCTATCAAGATTACAAGAAGTCATCAAAAGATCCATTCCCTCCTCTCTCAAGATAAGGATAGATCTAGGCTCTACGGTAGCCTCTCTTTCGAGATAACAACCCAACAACCACAAAATAAACCATATGACCGTTAGCCTTAGCATTCCAACACTTTCATGCATTCATACTACTCCATAACACTAGATAAGGATGGTATGACTCTCTCAATACCAAGAATCAAAGATCACAAGATGGTAGCTAACTATACATGTTACGACCCCACCTCCCGATAACCCCCAATTAAGGGAGACTAAGAGGTTGAAGCCGCACCCATTAATCCCGGATCAAAGGTTCGACATATAACCATAAACAATTATTAAATTCTAACAGACTATACTGAAAAAGTTAATAAAATTTTTCTTAGCATACCTTTTAAAGTTTAGAACAAACTAAACTTCTAACCTCAGCTGAACTATTCTAACTAATTCCTCCTTGTTCTTTAATTCTTGAATTCACAAGGTGTAGCTTTACTATTTGTTCTTTTCATTGTACCTAAAATGCCGACAAACAAAACGTCGGTCAGCCGAAGCTGGTATGTGGAGGAAACAGATAATGTTCAACTATGTTAACAATATAATCATTCAATTAATCATTTAATAATCAAAATTACATTTTAAACCATACAACTCGATCCATACATATTCTCGAACTCTGGTTTGTCCCTTCAGTGGACATGGATATCACCTCTCTTTTAGGTAATAGAGTCGCATGGCACTATCCGAAGATAGCCCAATATCTAACTCATTATTACTTGATGGTCCTACCTCCATGGTATCCTTGTACTAAGTCAACCATAGACCTGATGGTCCTACCCAATAGGTAGCCATGTACTAGGTCATCCATAGACCTGATGGACCTACCCAATAGGTAGCCATGTACTCGACCTTTCTCTAACCTGATGGACCTACCCATAGGCAGCCATGTACTAGGTTAGCTATTATGCCACAGAGAGAACCAGGATCTGCATTTGTAGACATATATCCTTTGTGATAGTCGTAGCCACATTATAGTTTGCAATATGAACATCCAAACAGTTTAGTTGCATCCAATGCGATTAAACGTCTGAGAAACCATTGGGAAGCTAAGAGGTTATTCATAAGTAACCACATACCTGTTCAGAGCAACTTGAAGTCCAAATATTTAATATTCATTAACAATCGATCAAGCAATCATCAATATCCTGAAATTAATACATAACATCCAAGTGTCATTGTTTTATTCCAAACCTCCTCAAGATCCACTTGGATTCCACTTTAAGATTTCTAGGTCATCCTTTATGGTTTTAGCTTTCATTATGCATTTATTACGGTTAATGTTTGTTTAGTCCACAAACCCTAATTTCAACATCATAGACACCATTAAAAGTCAAATAAATCCAATATATCTCTTTTACACTAAAACTACTATCTTTATCATCTTAGGTCATGTCAAGATCATTAGGACCAATTATCATGTTCATGTTTCTTTGAATTGACAACTCAACAATGAATTATAGTTCGATTCTTCAGGAACCCTAATTACTACAATTCTCATCATTTATGTCAGTAAACCCTAATGTATCATTAATTCCACTTTCTACACTAGGAACCCCAAAATATCCACATTAATGATTTTTTATACTCAAATTGGATTTATAACAACATAACATTGTCTTATTCATGGATTTGCACAATTAAAATCATTAAAAGACATATCCTCCTAAATTAGGATTTCTAAGCCCATTAATGCAAACTTAGGTATATGAAACCCTAATTTAAGCCAATTATGTACAATTATCATCCTTTTATTATAAATAGGTTAATATTCATTCTAAACATTCATAGAACATCATTATCTTCAACTATCATCAATTCCAAGGGTTTTTCACTAATTAAACCAGTAAATATGATAACTTTATACATTTTTCGAATTTCAAGCATATAAACACCAAATTAAATTAATCATGTGCAAATTCTTCCTTTTTGAACATAATGTACCTTTTTACATTTAACAGGTTAACATAAACTCTAATAATCCATTAAACCCTATTAAACACATTAATCATATCAAAATAGGGTTTCTTAATCTTTAATTCATTAAAGATGATAATTTACACTATATTTTGAACTACGATCAGATTCAGGCTACAAAACTATTTTTAATGGGTTCCTTGCTTTTTTCTGATCAAAATACATATATAATTTGTCTTGATCGGAGCTACGGTTCATTAGTTACGAATTTTGCAAAGTAAGCATACCTTTGGCCAATCGAATTGCGCCACGTGTGCGCTTCATGCAATAGCTAGCTGCGTAACCCGGCTGGTTTAAAACATAACCAAATACCGCTTTTGCCCCTGGAAAAACACGCGCTCCTTCAACCCGCGGAGGGGCATCTTTGTCCACGCGCCTCCTCTCTTCTCCTTCCTCGCGCTACCCTAGCGCTGCTTCTCTGTCAGCGCTGGGCGCGATTTCTCCACGCCGTCCTCGACCCCGCCGGTTGCCCAGGAGTTGCCCCCTGCCTTCGCTGTGCTCTCGCGCAGGCAAGGAAGCTTCCAGCCTGCCGCCAGTCGTCCAGGGTTAGGGCAAGCAACCCCTTCCGCCATGGCCGCCCTGCAGTCGTCAGCAGGTGTTGTGCAGGTGTAGGGTGCCAACACGAAGGTCTTCTGGCCCTCTTCTGACGACGCAAGAGCATCACGACCGCCTCGTATGCTCCCCATTGCTCCCAGGTTCACATTACCCCCTTTCGGTTAAGGTTTAGAAAAGAAACAAGAAAGAGAAAGAGAGAGGGGTGCCAAGGATCTCCTTGAACTCGGGCTAAGGGGTATACCCTTATATAGAGGAGTATAGCAATGCCCCAGTTCGCCTATTCATGAGGAAACCAAGTCCCTCGTTAAACATGGAAACCACATACTTTCCTTGTTTTAGATGTAACTCCTCTTTTCTTTATGATAAGATATCCTTTATCCTTGATATATTAGAATTTGAATTTCTTCTTACTTATTCTCTCTTTCCTTGATTTTTAATCTATTGACACGAAATTCTATTTCCCTCAATCAAAATTACTTTCTTTTTAACAATACCTCATAATTCATTAATAATGTATTACATTATCCTCTTATTTTGCCTATTTAGTATTCTCTCTTTCTTTCCTCTTTATTGGGACTCCTTGGATCCCAAGATACTCCATTATCTCGAAATTACTTTTTTTAAGGATACTTATTATCCTTCTAGATGCATTATTTCACATTATCTTGTTTATTTCTTATTAAAATATCTCTTTTGAGGATTTCTTTTTATTTCTCTTTTTATATTCCTCATTGGTATTCCTTTTATCATTAGAAACCTCATGGATACGAATTTTCACCAAGAAAACTCATTTATGCCTCTTTCCACTCATTTTCCACATTTTATCATTATTTTCCAATCTCTTTCTTCATAAAGAAATACTTAATTAATCTTCTCTTTTCTTATTGCCTTCTTTTTGCAACCTTGGACTCCTTGGTACCCAAGGAACCCAAGAGGCACGAAATCCTCTTTGGATTTGCCTTCTAGAGGTTTCTACATATTTCTTTTCTCAAAAATTCAATTATCCATTTACTATTTGAATTTCCTTGTTATTGGGCCCAATAGCCAATGAAGCCCACAAAGCAACCAATCAAGGCTATTGTGAAAGGAATCCATTTATTCAAAACAAATCATATCATTATTTGTTCAATTATCTTTAATATGAGAAATTACATTTCTCACTAATTGAACCCAAAAATTGGGGTTATAACAATACAAGTGAAGCATTAAGAACCAACATATGGAGATAATCTTGATAAGAGCATATATGTATTCAATAGGTAGAAAGAATATACATGTTCGGAGAGCCTTAGTGGCTACTCCCAACCCAAGTATAGATGTTTAGCCACACATGATGACGGGAAGCATAACAACATCACAAAATGATAAATACATCAATAACCACGAAGAGGGGGAGTACAATGTGATGAAGATGATATATCTAGATAGATAGAGAAGACGGCTATACACCACTATACTTCAAATCTAGATCTAGAGTGGGTGGAGAGGTAGAGGCTTATTACTTTAAAGAAGAGGGTGATCAATCTTCTCTCTCCTGTGACTTCCATCTTTAGAGGTCTAAGACTGATAGTAGGGATGTGAGTGACTCTGGAATTTGGCAGCACCTTCATGGTCATTGATAATCTGATGATTTGAATAGTCAGGGTAGTAGTATATTTATAGGTGTTGTCCACTGACTTAACCATCTAGGCCGCTGTCGCGGTATGGCCTCGGTCGAGGCATGGCTTGGGTCGCAGCTCATCCTGGGTCATGGCTTAGTTGTATGCCACGGTCGAGGGCGATCCTTGATTGTGGTAGGGCCTCGATCATGGCACGTTGCACTAGTGTATGGTCATGATGTGAAGAGATGGTGGTAGAGGCATCGACCATGGTAGGGTCCTTGGTGGACTATACAACTATGATCCCGGTGTTGACCACGGCCATGTCTTGGCATGACCCTACAAAAGTGAAAGATGTGTGAAATTGAGATTTTTAGCATAAGGCCTTGAAATAGTTAGAGAAATCTATAAAAGGTATTCTAGGTGAAGCATAAATCATATACACAAAGTGCACAAAATGAGGTGTTATCACAAGGCCTATATTACTTGATACGTTCACTTGCATATAATGCATGGTAAACACATATCAAAATTTTGGCACCGTTGCAGGGAAGACGACAACATAAAACACTTCGAGTATTGTGGTCGGCCACTTTAGGCCAACTCTTTTTATTTTTTAGTGTTATTTCACTCAAAGATAAATTATAATATCATTATTGTTTCCCTCACCAATATCATGTTCTGACAATTATTTTGCTGCTGTAAGGTGCTAGTCCATGGTGCATACCTGAGCCCACGAGTACTGAGAGACATCTTCATCGGGTTTTAGTCAAGCACAACTCCTTCATAGAGAATAAGAATTTAAAAATGCTTTAGATAGATTCAACCAAACTCCACCACCTAAACCTCTATCGGAAGGGCCTAATCCACTTGAGGAACCCAAACCAGCAAAAATGGGTGATGGAGTAGAAGAGGAGATGAACTGGGAGAGGGTCAAGGCCTCTTCATCTACAACTCAAAAAGGACCAATTAAAAGACAAGCCATTAATGTAGGTAGCTACAAGATCAATCCAGGATTGATCTCATTAGTCAAGTCCCAAGCTTGTCATGGCCACAATTCCAGAGATCCTATTACGCACATCAGTAACTTTGTTGAAAACTGTGATATGGTCAAGATAGATAGAGTACCGACAACTGTCATATTCTTGAAACTATTTCCATCATATCTAGAAGATAGCGCAAAGTTTTAGTTTTACAATCTTGATGACGAATGTATTGAGACATGTGATCAAATGATTGATACCTTCTTTGAGCGTTACTTTCCTCCACACAAAAAAATGACATGGTAAAGAAGATCTACAATTTCATATCACAATCCGATGAATCATATTTTGAAGCATGGGAGAGATTCCAAAATATGTTGTGGAAGGTCCCTCATCATGATATTGATTTGTTAGGATAGACAAAGATCTTCTACTATTGTCTACATAAAGGAGAGAGAACTATGCTTGACAATGTAAGAGTGTGTTTCTTCCTCAACAAAAAACTCTCCCACTGTCATTAGATATTAAAGAACATGTCCAAGAACAAGACATGGGGAGATGAGAGAGAGCTCCCAAAAACCATCAAAAGTGTCAGGGAGTCCAAGGTCATCTTTGTGTTAAATGAGAATTTGGACCTAATCGCTAAAAAATTGTGCTAATGATGGACCATCTTCAGAAGGAGAAGAAGAGGTACACAACTTTGTGTGCCAAAAATAATAGTATAGGAACAATGACTAATCATGGAGGAAGGATCCTAAGTTCTCATGGAAGGATCCCAACAATTTCCAAAGAGACCCATCTCAGGCGCAACAACCCAAGACACAATAGTCTGGTGGCCAAGCACAATATCAACAAGAACAAAAGAAGATTGACCGTATTGAAGAAATGCTTGGAAAGCTGGTTAGGCAAAATGAATTTTTTATTGGACAAACTCAGAGAGAACTCCAGAACTAAGGGGTATGGATCTGTGGCATTGAAACCCAAATCTCTCAAATATAACTGGATGTGGGCACATTGAAGTAGCCAAACCAGCAGGGGTTCCCAGCAAACACAAATGTGCATTATGGAAATCAAAACGTCAAGGTAGTCATACTTCATAGTGGTAGGAAGTTGCTGAATGATGTACCATCATGTTCAGATGCAGGTGATGTTACATGAACAACAACTCAGACTGTGATAGTGGATGCAGATGAGCAGGATGTGTTAGCACAAGAGAAGACAATTGAGGAGTAGGTTGATGAGGTGGTGGGAATAAGAACAAAAGCATATATCCCACATCACCAAAGGACACCAGTGACCCCAGTGCCTTTTCTGAACATCTTGAAGGAAACAAAAGTAGACAAACAGTACTAGAAGTTCTTAGATGGTTAGGAAATTATCTGTCAATATTCCACTCATCGATGCAATTGAGCAGATACCATCATACAACAAGTTCTTGAAAGACATAATTACCAAGAAGAGAAGGATACCTGAAGCTGATGTGGTAGTGTTAAAGTAGCAAGTGAGTGATTTCATTTTGGGAGTGCTACCTCCAAAAAAATACTATCTAGGTTGTTTCAACATTACTTGCTTCATAGGGAGGATCAAGTTTGGATAAGCTCTTTGTGATTCAGGGGAAAGCATTGCCCTTGTCAACTTTTAAGAAGCTAGGTCTTAAGGATTCCAGGAAAACTAGTATGACTATACAATTGGCAGACAATTTTGTGGTTAAGCCATATGACATTTGTGATGATATTCTTGTGAAAGTAGACAAATTTGTTTTCCCTATAGAATTCATTGTAATGGAAATGCAATATGAGCATGACAATGAAATTTTTCTAGGGAGACCATTCCAAGCCATGACTGATATGATTTTGGAGATGGGTAGAGGACGTCTGACCATGGGTATATAGGATGACCGGTTTGAGATCAAGATGCCTGAGCATTTAAAACCTATGGGGGATACAACACTGTGTAACATTCTTCAACAAGTGGAGGGAAATATTTCTTTATTTCTGGGGAATCCATTCCTTGACATGGACCATGTGATGACAAAGGTAGAAAAGGACACTTTAGTAGTTGATATCATGGAAAACCCTAAGGTGATCTCATTAGCTAAAGCATGCCTTACCCGGAGGATGAAAAAGAAGATTATGACATGGCTACCATAGAGGTGGCCACTGTTGATTCCTTGTTGCATACATATCTAAAGTTACAATTGAAGGCGTGCGTGATGAATATAGTGGATGACAATACACACAATCACCCTCTAGAAGAGTGTGTATTGATGCTGAAGGCAGTACCCTTTTGAAGATCTTGGACCACCTCCTCCGCCATTGGTCCCATCTCTATTGAGCCCACCTGATTTAGAGTTGAAGCCATTATCGCCACATTTAAATTATGTCTTCCTGGCCGTAGAAGAGAAGCTCCCAGTGATTATATCATCATCCTTGAGTAGTGAAGAGGAGAAGCAGTTACTTGATGTACTGAAGAACAATTGGGCTGCATTTGGGTGGTCGATAGTAGACATAAAGGAAAATTATCCAAGCTTTAGCTAGCACCAAATCCAGATGGAAGAGGGAGCCAAGAAGATAGCTCAACCTCATAGGTGACCCAATCCCATCATGACCGAGGTAGTGAAGAAAGAAGTGGTCAAGCTCCTATTGATAGGTATCATGTATGCTATTTTAGATTCTATGTGGGTTAGCCCAACTCAAGTAGTTCTTAAGAAAGGGGGATCATTATCACAACTAACCCTATAAGTGAGTTAATGTCAACTTCCTTAGTGATGGGGTGGCATGTATGCATAGACTACTGATGTTTAAATGTCGTCACTTTAAAAGATCATTTTTCTTTACCTTTCACTGATCAGAATTTGGAACAACTCACCTGTCATTTGCACTTTTGTTTCCACAATGGGTATTTCGGTTACAATCAGATTTCAATTGAGCCAAAGGATCAGGAGAAATTGACTTTCACCTATCCTTATGGCACTTTTACATATAAACATATGTCGTTTGGCCTTTGTAATGTGCCCACCACTTTCCAATATTGTATGCTTGCCATCTTTTCTGATATGATAGAGCGATGCTTGGAGGTGTTCTTGGATGCTTTTTCGGTATATGGGGAGTCATTCAATGATGTCCTGTATAATCTTGACAGAGTTTTACAAAGGTGCGAGGGAACTCACTTAGTCTTGTACTGGGAGAAGTGTCATATGATGGTAAGTGAGGGCATAGTGCTTGGTCACAAGGTGTCCAATAAGGGTATGGAATTAGACCCAGTTAAGATAGAGATCGTCTCCAAGCTACCTCCACTAACATCAGTGAAGGGAGTAAGGAGCTTTTTGGGACATGGGTTCTAGCGTCATTTTATAGAAGACTTTAAAAAAATTGTTAAAACTTTATCGGAATTGTTAGAAAAGGATGTTGAATTTTCTTTTGATGAACGATGCTTGACTGCTTTTGAAGTGCTAAAGGAGAAGCTTATCTCCATGCCCATTGTGTAGGCTCCAGATTGGAGCCTACATTTTGTACCGATGTGCGACACATTGGACTATGTGGTGGGAGCTGTTTTGGGTCAACATCGTGATAAGGATCCTATATTCATATATTATGCATCTAAAACCTTGAATGATGCACAACTCAATAATACAACCATAGAAAAGGAACTTTTGGAGGTTGTTTTTATGTTTGCAAATTTTTGCCAATACCTAGTTGGGTCCAAAGTGATTGTGTGCACTAATCCCACTGCCATCAAATACATGTTACAAAAGAAATATGCTAAACCTATATTGATTAGGTGGATTTTACTGTTAAAGGAATTTGACATAGAAACTAAGGATAGGTAGGGGTGGAAAATGTTGTAGAAGGCCACCTATCTAGGTTGGAAAGGGTGAATGAAATAGATTTTCATATTCCTACTATTAAGGAATTCCTAGGTGAAAAACTTTTTGCTCTTAAGATCAAGGTTCCCTAGTTTGTAGACATTGCAACTATCTAGCATGCAAGGAGATGCTTGAAAATTGGGACCAAAATAAGAAGAGATTTTTCCTTTCATTAAGGTTTTACATCCGGGATGATCCCATTTTGCATAAATAGTGTAGGGATGGAATTCTGAGGAAGTGTGTACCCGAATGTAAGGTAGAGAGCATTTTATCACACTATCATTCTCTACCTACAGGGGGCATCATGCTAGCTCTAGGATGGATGGCAAAGTCTTAGAGAGTGGGTTGTATTGGACAACGTTGTTTAAGGATGCTCATAATTGTGTTTGATATTGTGATGCATGTCAACGTGCAAGGAAGCAATTTGTGGGGCATTTATTTCATGGGGCATTTATATCTAAACAACATGAAATGCCACTGAATGTATTTCAAGAAGTTGAAGTGTTTGATTTGTGGGGCATTTATTTCATGTATCCTTTCGTGTCTTCTAATTCTAATCTATACATATTACTTTCTGTTGAATATGTATCTAAGTGCGTGGAAGAAATTTCAAATCTCACCAATGATGCACAAGTTGTGTGTTGGTTTGTTAAAGATAATATTTTCTGCAGATTTGGTGTCCCCCGATTGATTATTAGTGATGGTGGATCACATTTCACCAACATGAAATTTGGATCCTTATTGAGTAAATATGGGGTGAAACACTAAGTGGATACTCCCTACCACCCATAGACGCAATGATAGGTTGAGGTGTCCAATTAAGAGGTGAAGAAGATCTTAGAAAGGACAATCTCAACTAATAGGACAAACTGGAGTTTTTTGCTGAATGACACTATTTGGGAATATAGGACATCCTATAAGTCACCTATAGGAACTATGCCATTTAGGTTGGTTTATGGGGATGCATGTCATCTACCAGTGGAGCTTGAGCATTAGGTGAAATAGGCATTGAAAAAGCTAAATTTCAAATTGGATGAAGAAGATAGGAAGAGACTATTATAGTTGAATGAGCTAGATGAACTGAGGATGGATACTTATGAGATTTCTATAATTTTTAAGGAGAGAACTAAGAAGATTCATGATAGGAACATCTTGAATAGGGAGTGTCTCTCGGGATAGAAAGTTCTCCTATTTATTTCTAGACTTAAGTTACATCTGGGAAAACTAAGGTCTAAATAGAGTTGACCATTTGAGATTGTGTAGGGTTTTCCCCAATGTGTTGTGAAGATCATTGATGGGACTAGGTCATTCCTTGGTAATGGACAAATATTGAAGAGTTATTTTGGAGGGGTGGTAGGTAAAAGAATAGAAGAAGTGCAACTCATTGCACTCCAGTACATCATTTCTCTTAGCCTTGTCTAGTCTAGGATGTTAAATAATGACTCTTGTTGGGAGGCAACCCAACCTTTATTTTCTTTATTATGTTCATTTTATCTTTCTAGTTGTTATTTCATGAAAAAGGTACCTTGACTTGTTTGTTGGAATGTGCAGAGCCTACAAAGTCGGTACTACTGAGTCCATTAGTTGGTAGTACTGAATTTACATTAGGGAAATTTCCACAAAAGAAAGGAAAACTCAGTACTACCGACTAGACTAGTCGGTACTATCGAGTCTCTAAAGATTTCTTACGCCTAATTGATAACCACTCGGTAGAAAAGACATCCATGTCGTTACTACCGACTTTTTAGCACCCACAGTTTCGAGACACCGAGAAAGAATCTAAAAAATACCGAGAAAAATGTCCAACTCAATGCTACCGACTAAGAAGTCGGTAGTACCGACACATGATGTCAGGAATCAATGGGTGCTCAATTCAAAAACAAATGCGATCTTCATTGAGTGATCGGTAGTATTGATCCGCAACACCAGTTGGTATTACCAATTAGGACTTGGTACTGCCGACTCTGAGCGATCTTTGCTCCTGTCATCAACAAACATCAGTCATCAATACAATCAAGCCACAAATTCATGTTTACAACTCAGTACTACCAACAACAAGTCGGTAGTACTGACTCTTCTTGAGTCCATCTATATAAGGAGGGGTGAGGAATACATTTTCTTTACACCTTTCTCCTCCATTCCTCCTACAACTTAGAGTAAAGCTACATCAGGCACCACCACTCATCACCATGCCTCTTTTTCTCAATCTTCCTTCTTGCATCAATGCCATGGCACCAAGGAGGGATGCATCTTCATCAGCGGAGCAAGGAGAGTTGGTCCCTCGACCAACCCATATTCAACATCCAAACCCAGAGATCAAGAAGGTTTATGAGGAACTACTAACAAGGAAGATGTTGCCAACATGATATGGAGATCACACCTTAATCGAGCGAGTGGGATTCATCGATGACCTGCATTGTGTATGTTAGCAACAGTTAATGGAGGTGGATGATCCATTCTTCAGTGACATAGCCATCACCTTATGGGCTTTCAGCTGCATCTTCTACTGGCCTCATGTCCCATAATGCTCACTCCCTCTGACTTCGACTATGACCTTGCATGGGAGTTGTTGACCAAGGTGCCATATGGTTTCTGCATCATTTGAAACGTCAACTCCATCACCGATATCAAGCATCCTTTTGCTTAGATTCTACATCATCTCTACATCAACACCATCTTTTCCCGCTCTACCCAAGCCCAAGGGAAGGTGCAAAATACGAACCTCTTCTTCCTTTACAAATTGTTGGAAAGAGAGCTCGTTAACATTGGGTCCTTCCTTCTCCTGCACATGGTCATGGTTAGGCGCATGGTGCAGAGGAAAGTTCCAATTGGTTTTAGGGGATCGATTACCCCTATCGCACTACACCTCCATCTTGACTTGTCTACTTTCACACCTATGGTGTCTTCAAAGAGGTTGGATCTCCATCACTTTGGAAGGTGAGTACCTCATCTTGCACTATAACACGGTGTATGCATGTTTCACTGTGGTAGGAAGGTACCGAAAGTGTAGCCTTCCCGACCCTATTTTCAATCTAGAAGGAGTCAAGCATCTTAGGTGACCAATCGACGATGATAAGGACAACAATCAAGCTGAGGAAGCAACCCATGATGACCATAAGAAGCCACATGATGACGATGTTGCGGAGGTGGAGCCCACCATCCCCATAACGCAGAGCGTGGTCCTGTGCAAATGGGTCAGCACCTATGCTTCCTCAAGCTCATTTGCCCAACCACCTTCTAAGGAGGAGCATGACCCATATGTCATGGAGGGTATGTATGGGATGTTGTAGGACATTCATATAGGACATCAACAACACCATGTGATGTTGGATGGTGTACAGGAGATACAAGGACAACTATACTAGAATCAACATGCAATATATGAAAATGAATGTATTCTCTTGGCCAACCAAGAGAATGTCCATATGCAACTGCAGCGGATGGAGAAATATCAGCAGCCATTAATCGACCATTATTGAAACCAGGGGTACTTTGGAGGATTCCCACAACCACTGTCGATGCCACTGTTAGATCTATCTTTATGTTTCCTCCCCATGACCCCAACATGCCACATCCACCACCTCCTCCGTTTTGAGCATGGTACCACTATTCCACCTCTTAAGTGAGAATTTTGACTATGTGATCATAGTCATATTCAAGCTTGGTGGGTGATGGAACAACCATCTATCTTAGATTTTCATTTCATCTTATTTTAATTGCTTTATTTATTTTAGGTTTATGCAATTATAGGATCCACATCTATCAAGTGTAAACGTGGAGCAGTAAATGCATGGTTTCTTATAATGAATAGATTGTACTCATAGGTGTCTTTGCAATAAAATGGTTACCTCTTTATAGCTTAATTGCAAAAATGCTTTTGCAACTCCACTTGAGGAAGTGTTTGGATTAGTCAGCTTTAGGATGTAGGATATGAATGAACATCTAAATCAATCTTGGAATGTGAATGAAGATGTTGTTAAGACTAAGCTAACCAAACCTTTAATGAGATCGTAAATGGAAATCTAAGAAACAAACCTTAAGATTACCCTGTGTAAAAGTCATTAGAGAGGGACATATCATAATCTTATGAAAGGCATTGTCTCTTAATCATGTGATACCATCAATTTTCCATCCATTTTTGACTCACCACATCAATATGAATGAGTACTCCAATTTATTTCCTTTTGACTGCATGGCATAGGATAATATGCAACATGATAAATTAGCTTATTCTTTGTTGCATTTGAAAAAAAAAGTAGCATTTGTATGCATGAACAATTTTAGTTCCTACCAATTACTTGCATAACAACTTCATGTAGATTACATACATTCCATAGCATTCAAATTTTTTTTCATGTGGATTTTAGTATCAATATATGAAGATTTAAGTGAAGGGACATACCCCCACATCTTAAAAAAAGGAGAAAAAAGAATAGTATGAAATGAAAGCCCAAGCATAAACTCAATCATGCTGAAAAAAAGAAAAAAATGTGGGCTAGAAAAAATAATATGAAGTTCATCAATGTTTAAAGATCCCGAGGGAGAGAGTATGTGTTAAATAATTCTTGAAGAGACGAAGTAATCCACATGGAGCATTTTTTTGTTTTCTTCTGTCAGTCTCATTTATTGATGAGATTTCTTGACACATGCATCATTTGATAGAAAAAGAAAAAAAAAAGACATTAGGAATTAGGATCCATGCATGATATTATTTTCACTATGTAGATTCATCATACTTTTTCATAAATAAGTTGGATGTACTTTTGATTCTTCAATTGCCACCCAATTCATACCATCAATTGATCTTATTGGTAGGCTAATCAAATGATTTGTCTCTTCATCCATTTTTATAAGGCGATCTGCTTCTAAATAGTTTGGTCGCTTTATAGCAGTTATAGGTTCAGTTGTCATTGAAGGCTCATTTAGGGATTGTTTGGTGGACATGAATAAGAAAAGAGTTCATGTATTATGTCATTCTACTGACTTATATCAAACAGATCCAAGTGAGTTTGGCTCAGGAACAAGCAACATTTAAGCTTAGGGGAGTTTGATTCATGGGTTTTTAGTCATTCTCACAGGCATATTTTCCTTGGTTTTATGTATTGATTTGTCATTTATTTGATTAATTATGCATTAAATGCTATCAATAGCTTGTTCTATATAAATGCATAAAATTATGTGATTTTTACTATTTGAGATTGTTTGAAGTTCAGCCTGAGTGCTTATGTACGTTCTTATGCAATTTCAGGTACAATAGAGTTTCATAGACTTGATTATACTGACATCCAAAGTCGATGGTATGGACTTCACATTAGTAGCATATCAGAAACTCACCCAGACTCACTACTACTGACACCAGAAGTAGGTAGTATAGATATCACATCAGAGAGGCATAAGAAATGATTCACAGAAACTCGGTACTATTGAGTACACAAAATCAATACTACCAAGATGGCATCATGGAGACAGAAGTTAAATTGACCAAAAGACTCAGTTCTATCGAGACAATTTTATAGTACCGATGTTGCGGGAGCACATGTTCAACCTAACAAATTGGTACTATTGACTTTTCAGTCGATACTACTGAGTCTGCCTGACCAGGAAAATCCAAAGGCAACTCTTTAATTAAAGGTTGGCGTTGTTTCGCACCCTAAGTGGCTCTTAGGACTTGAGGGGATTACATCCAGACCTAATTACTCAGCCATTTTTTATTGTATGACATCAAAAAGGGAGGAGAGGAGAGCATAGGACCGAAGGCTACATCTGGGACGATACTAGCACCTTTGGTGGGTGATTCTACAACCAAAAAACAACACATTGCATGTACGCCGGAGGGGATCATCCAGATTGGCTATTCTTTGGGGGGTTACAATAGTTTTTCTAATGTTTCCCACATTTTCTCTTTCTCTACCATGTATTTGTCCATGGAGACCATGCAAGGCTAATCCCCTTGATTCCTTAGGATCTAGGAGTAGCCCGGATATGCATTGTACTTGACATTTACACATTAATATCACTTTTATCCCTATTTTTTGAATATAAATCAATGATATTGTCTTTTTCTATTTATGCTTGATCACCATAGGTATATATTTATATCCTTAATCATTTTGGAAGAGAGGTTAAGGGTTGGAAAAGCATAGATTTAGACATTTACTATGCCCTTTGGGAAAGGCAGAGCGTAAATTGGAGGAGAAACCCATTGATTATTTGTAAAGACACCTAACTAATCAACCAATTACTATGGAAATGGGATTGGCATTAGAGTAGATGCTAAATTGAATTGTTGTAGTGGGTAGTTCTTGCTACATGCTCTTTATCCAGCAATAGGGGTAATAGATGTTAGTGTGTAGAGTTAATTGATGTGTTATCTGTGGTGAAACCATAGTCCTAAGGAATTTGCTTAAATCTGAGTTACTTATTCTTTAATCTTATTTCGTTTCTGCATTCACTTTTACTTAATCAACCCAATTCAACTATTTTACTGGCTTAGCTGATCAGATGATAGTTAGTAGTAGTGTTTTGGATTCTGTTTTCCTATGTTGGACTCGGGCATCACAAGGCATGTATTAATCGATACATTTACTTGAGTATAACGCACGATAAACACATGTCATCTATTTCCTATAGTCTAGTGTGGTAGGTCTTTCTCTACTTTTTTTGCATGTGCAAGTATGAACAAATTCAAACTGTGAAGTTGTGGTAGGCTCAATAAATCAGTTATAGTTTTTTTGATGGTAACAACTACTCACATAATTGTAGTAATTTTAAAGCTAATATGTTTGAGGCCTAGATTTAATTAGATTGTGATGAAACGATTATATAAAAATGCCCATATGTAACTATGTACTGAATAAGAATTGAAAATTTATTTGTAAAACCTAGTATGTCGTTTCCCTAGATTTAATTATATTGTGATGAATTGTAGACCCTAACATTATTTTTAACTATGCATTTATTTATATTGTGATGAATTGTAATGAGATTATTATGAATTGTAAACCCTAAAATGCATATATGAGCTATCCAATTAGAAGATTCTAAACCCTAATTTAAACTGTATCATTGTCTTAGAAACCCATCTAAGATTTGCTAATAAGGAGTAAACCTTGGATAATCCCAAATTTGAGATTGTTTGTGAGCACTTCATCTCACTTAAGATGTAAGTGTATAATGTGTGTTCAATTTCAATAAATTTCAGTAGCATTTCCTCGTTTGTTCTCTGGGTATATATGTTGGTGGATATATGCCCATCTGCATTGGTATACTTGGAGAACTGTGGGGAAAAGTTGCCAAAATTTATTGAAATCAAGTACATAGTATAAGCTTACCAGTGATATGAAGTTTGTAAGAATGGGATAGTTGCTACAAATTCATGAATGTGAAAGCTACTTGATCATTAGGGTTCAATTAAAACATTTTGTTTCTAAAATTAACTTATTAGATAGAACCTAATGATTTACTCATCTCCCATCTAATCATAGAATGAATTGATCTTGGATGTCTAAACCAAATTGATGCACTCCAGAGTTTATTAATGGTTTCGATGAGTTTGTAAGCTTTGTAGATGAACATATAAAATAATATGGAGATAGGTTCTCTTGCCCCTATTGGAATTGTAGTAATAACTTAGAAGTTGACATTGTTGACATGTGCAATGGGATTATGCAGTGTTATACAGAATGGTACTGGCATGGAGAGATTCCTAGTATGAGATCAGCAAATGTCGGCAGTAGTACTTATTTTGAAGAAGAAATGGCTGGCGATGTTGATTTGAACAAACCGATTCCAACAGACATGGTTGTTGCAATGCTAGGTAGTAGCAGGGTAAATGTTACAAACCCACCTCCCTTATTTAGAAACTTTGTGCATGATGTTGAGAAAATGTTATACTTAGGTTTTACTAAGTTTATGGAGTTGAGCGATGTGTTGAGATTGTATACTTAGAAGGCTAATAATAGATGGAGTGACAAAAGCTTCACTTCTCTATTGTCTTTGTTGAAAGAAATTCTCCCTGAAGGCAACGAGCTTAAGATCTCAACATACAAAATGAAAAAGATGTTGTACCCAATGGAAATTGAGGCTAAGAAGATACATGCATGCCTTAATGAATGTCTAAGATGTGGGGCATCTAAGTAGAAAAGGACAAATTTGGGTAAGACCAAAAATGGGAGTCTCCTACCTAGGTGTTAAGGTATTTGTCTGTAATACCACAATTTCAATGATTGTTTACTAATACCAAAGATACACAATTTTTATCTTGGCATGTAGAGCTGAAGAAAAATAATGATCGTATGATACTACATATGTCTAAGTCTCCGTAATGGAAGAAGATTAATTTGTTGTATCTTAAATTTAAGGAAAATGTTAGGAATTTTGGACTTGCACTTTATATTGACGTGATGAATCCATATGGAAGATTTAGCAACCAACATAACACTTGGCCTATCATGATTGTTTTATATAATCTTCTTTTGGGGTTGTGTATGAAGAATAAATATGTCATGTTGTCCTTGCTTGTTTTGGGCCCCAAATAACCTAGCAATGATATTGATGTTCACCTTGAACCTCTGATTGATGATCTAACGAAGCTCTAGAGATAAGGTGTGATGACTTGTGGTTCTTTGCATGGAGAGATGTTTAATTTATGTGCTATGTTGTTTTTGCACTATTAGTGACTTTCCTACTTACGAAGACTTCTTCGGCTGCAACATCAAAGGAACCAAGGCATGTCCTATATGTGAGGAAAATACTGATTCAATCTGAATAAAACATGGTGGTAAGACTGTTATCTTGGTCATCAAAGGTTTGTGTCAAATTGCATATTTATAGAAAGTTGTGCAAAACATTCAATGGCTCAACTAATGAACAGAGTGCCCCTAAACCAATATCAAGGGAGGATGTTTAGAAAGGAGTAAACAACATAATAAATCATTTTGGTAATAGACCATGTACTAATCCCATAGGTGAAACTCTTTATTAAAAAGAGGTTGATTTTTTGGGATCTTCCTTATTGGAGTTCGCTGACAGTTCGAAATTATATTGTTGTCATTCATGTTAAGAAAAATGTTTGTGATAGAATTATCGATACTCTATTGAATATACCCAATAAGGCCAAAGATGACATCAAATCTAGAATGGATCTACGTGAAATGGGTATAAGGAAAGAATTAACAGAGAAGTTATCAAGTTTCCCCACACATATCTACCTCCTGCTTGTAACACCTTGTCTACAAAGGAGAAGATAACTATTTATTAGTGCTTGTGTAATGTTAAGGTTCTACAGGAATCGTTAGAAAATATCTGTAGATTTGTATCAATGAAGGATTTGAAGTTGATAGGTCTTAAATCTCATGATTTTCATGCTCAAATGTAACAAATATTGTATGTGGCTATTTGGTCAAGCCTTCCTAAGGATGTAAGTTTGCAATCACTAGGATTTACTTCTTCTTCAACACTCTATGCAACAAAGTAATTGATATCGAGATTCTAGATAATTTGTAAAGAGAAGTGGTGGTTACCTTGTGCCAAATTAAGGAGTATTTTCCCCGTTCATTCTTTGATATCATGGTACATCTGGATGTCCATTTGACTAGGGAAGTGAAAACGTTGGGTATAATTTTATTGCATTGCATGTATCATTTTGAGCGGCACATAAGTGTTTTTAAAAGGTGATGTTCAGAACTATTATCACTCCGAAGGGAGTATCATCGAGGGCTATGTTGCTAGGGAGGTTATGGACATTTGTCATGACTTTTTGAGTTGCAACAAAACTCCTTCTAATACTGTGAATCTGGACATTTATTCCAACAAAGATATTTCAGGAGAACGACAAATAAATATCAGTCATGAGCAGTGGGAACAATCACACTTGTATGTTTTAAACAACATTGACAATGTCAGTTTTTATGCACTGAACACACCAAAAAGTGCAAGACAAGCTCTCCTTGAGCCAATTCAATGTGGCTTGCTAGAGAGAATAATCATACATTTAATAGATGGTTTGAAGAGAAAATATTCAGTCAACTATCTCAAACACCAATTAATGTTATAGAAACTATCAAATGGTTCACGATACATCTTATGAAGGGTTTGAAATTAATGGATTTTCATACTTTGCAAAACGTTAACATGCTAAGATGTCATCTAAAATAGTGGGTTCACCCTTCAGGCATCTTCATTGTATTTTTCTAGTGCCAAGGATAAGAGTCCACGTGAAGAAAAGATGTCTTATTATGATGTCATTGAAGACATCAGAACTGACTACACAAAGATTAGATTTCCATTATTTAGGTGTAAAAAGATTGATAACAAGAAAGGAGTTGTAGTTGATGAACTCAATTTCACTATAGTGAATTTTGAGTGGATAGAAAAGAAGGATGAACCCTTCATCATGAAATCATAGGCAAAACAAATATTCTATATCGATGATCTTGCAAAATCAAATTGGTCTTTCATTCTTTATGGGAAAAGATAGCTCATTTCAGATCCTATTGATGAAGATGAGTACTATGATAAATGTGATGACTCTATTCCATTATCTATTGCCTTACCAAGTGTAATTATTGAATCTAAAATTGATGACTATACACATGAAGGTCACACATAAGGTATATTAGTTTAAGGTATACTACCTGTACTATTTTATTTGTAAATTTTAAGGGAATATCGCATCTGAACAGGCAGTAGAAACAAAAATTTCACTGTGATATTCTCCTCTAATAGATGATTGTGTCAACAACTTTGTAATGAGAAGGATGGTTTATGAGGTCATACCTAGTCTTGGAGCAAGTTTAACAACTATACCCTCATTGCAACATGCGGATTTCTTGAAATCACACTCAAATATTATTTTGTGTCAGCCTTGTGGTTGATCACCACAGATAATAGGTTGTGACGTGGATTATATTATCACACTAACAAACTCACTTAGGGTTGAAATCCCTAAGTTTTTAACTAAAACAACGTGCAATAATACCACCCGCAAGAGGACGGGTCTTATCGCAGTATAGTTGAGGATCGAATCCCAAGGGACAACGTTTTTAAGAATCTTTCTCTACTCGAATCTAGTTGAATCAAGACTAATATATAGAACAAGGTTGGTTGAATTGAGTTTAATTAAACTAAATGCAGGGAAAGTAAACGAGCAGGAAGAAAAGTTGATTAAAGATTAATGATGGAAATCGCTGGGTTGCTCCCGGGTTTCGCCACCACTACGCATGCATTCACATCCAAACAACAAACATCCAGGAAAGATATAACCATTCAAATAGAGATGTTTTAGAACCCCCCATACGAGCGTCAGGTTCACGTAACCGTCAGCTTAGGTATCAGATGTCTCGTCACCATCCAGATCACATACTTACGGCTCCGAAGATATAGAAATCCAAATGAAGTTGTGGCCCCCCTATACGGGCATCGGACACACAGAAGCGTCACCGTGGGCTATATGGCTCGTCACCACACAAATCATACACTTACGACCTCAAGGAATCCCATTCTATTTCTAGTTTGGGATTCAACCACATTAATCGACATTCAAAACCTAGGCATTGAAGTTCTCGCAACATAGGAAACGAACAAAATAAATGCAAGCAGGTGATCAATCCACAAGCACACATCTACGATTAATAATGAAATGAAAGATTATATACATGCCATGGAATATTTAACAAAAAGTTATGAAAGCATGGGTAGTGGGGCTAGTCCCCACACCCCAGCAAATGTAAACTACTCGCTCATGGTGAGAGAAGCAAGAATGACAAGGGAGAGAGAAGTTTCTGCCATGAGCATGGTGAAGAAGAGGATCGCAGCTCTATGGAGAAACGGTCTTCTACAAAACGTCGGGGCAGATCTGGAAGAAGAGAGAAGAACACCACGACATATGGGGTAGATCTCCTCTCTCCACCGTCTTCTTCTTCTCGTAGTCCTCGCTCACAGCATGAGGAGCAGCTCATGGACAAGATGGTGATGGCGTAGATGCAGCAGATCTAGATCTATATCTGTATGAGGTGGCATGTAGATCTGAGTCTTCACTCTATATCTGGGTGAACATGCCGCAAAACCACCACGGGGGTAGGTTCTTGGCTATGGAGATCGTCTCCTTAGGCCCAGGACAGACCTGCAGCCTAATTACATCTGGAGATGATCCTTTGACTGACTGCAGTCGTTTTCTATTTATAGGCAGGCTGGGCACTGACTTAAAATCGCGACCTTCTCATTTCTGTAGCGGGTCGCGACTTTTTCTGCGGTCGTGTCTTTTGATTGCTAACAGTAGGTCGTGACTTTTCTATCATAGAAAGCGGTCGCGGCAAATTGCTAGCATGTCTATATCTTTTTCTATTCTTCCCTTTTGGTCACGATAATTAAACAGGGAGGTCACGATTCTTTGTGGTCGCGATCTTTCTAAGTTGACGTGTCCGCGATCTTCAAGTGGTCGAGATCATGAATAAGGCAGGTCGAGGCTTCATTTTTCCGCGGTCGTGGATTTTGCCGCGATCATGGCAAGGAAACGACATGTCACGATAATGAAGATGGTTGTGGCCCTCTCTATCGCTATGAGCTCTGTCGGGATCTGCTCATGGTGGCGTAGGCACCTGGTCGTGGCGTCGTGGATTGGAGGTGTCGAGGTGTAGAAGACGACGTTGTTGGCAGGGAGAAAAGATGAACCGCAGGTGCAGAGGGAAGAAATAGAGGACCGCGGTCAGGTAGGTGACTTGGTCGCAATTCTGAGGAACTGCAGCCATGAAGATTGGAGGTCGCAGGTTCCGTTTCTTGATGGTAGAGGGCGCAGTGGTTGTAGGACCCGATTGCGGGTGGAGGGATGATCGCGGCTAGCAGAACCGAACCTCAGATAGGTGGCTGAGGTGCCCATCTTTTGGGAGAGCGGGTGTGAGAGGTGAGGAGGAAGGGAGGTCGTGCTGTCGAGCAGGTGGTTGTAGAGGCGCGGTTGAGGTCGATAGAGAGTGGAACTGCAGACCGCGGGCTGACATCGAGGTGATGATCGAGATCGCAGTCGCGATCAAGATCACATCTTGGGCTTAGGCGCTGGCGCCATCTCGATCTGGCGATGGAGAGAGGGAGTTGCGGTCGGTGGAGGTATAATAGAGGGTTGCAATCATGATTAGGGTATGCTAGAGCCCACAATCTGGGAGAAGAGAGAGCACTGTAGCGGTGTAAAAGAGATAAAGGGACCTTTGACTTGCTTTGACCAGACCCAAACCAAGGGCTAACATAGAGGAAAGGATTAGAACATGGGCCCAATGCCCAAATTGACCTGTCAAAAATGATATAAAAATACAATTAAATTCATGACCAATTTGATCGAACCAAGATAAGTCACATATAAGAAGATATGGCCAATAAAAGCTCAATAAAGCAATTAAGCCAAGTAAATGCACATATTAGAAGATAAAGCCAATAAAAAAATGAATGTGACCAAAACTGGGCTAAACGAGATGATTGAACTAAGGTGAATAAGCATTCATCAAAATACCCCAAACTTAAACGTTGCTCATCCTCGAGTAACACAAAATATAAAACACTTGCCAAATGAATACTTTCATCTCATGTGATTGCTTCATCTTCACATCACAATTGTTTCTTTTCTGCTCGGTATGACTAAGTGTCTCAACATCCTGAGATCATAGAACACATTTTACCATATCTTCATTTCTGAGTTCGCTTCCCAATATCACTTTCTCTCTACTTTTTCCAAAAATCAAGCATGTCAGAGTGTTTCGTAAGAGTCTAGAGATGCCCGCAGAACAACAAGTGTGCACCTGATCTAACACTGGTGTTTTTAGGATCAGGGAGGCATTCATTGTGCCTTTAGGTGGAAACGGGAGTGAAGGGTGGTATGGAAGGAAGAAATAAATCTCTCATCTATTCGAATCGAGATTTATATTATATGATTTGCAATTTCATTGATTGCATTTTTGTGTGTGTGAATCTCTCCTCTATTCGACTCGAGATTGCATTTCTTTTTGTGTGCGCTTAGGCATCTTTTCTTGGTGATACACCCCTATTTCGTAGTGAGGGGTATGGAGGAAGCAAAAAGAGAGAGAGAGAGAGAGAGTGTGTGCCACCCCGAACTTTGGGTTTGGCACTATGTTGGCTATTTTAGTTTGTTTTGGATGAACAGAGGGGTAAGAAGATGATGGAAGAAGTGTAGAAGAGAGTTCAGATCAGAGTGCAACTTGATTTACAATTCAGTGCACCGGGTCGTTCTCCTTATCGTACTCTGCTCAAATAATGACTTGATGAGGATCCGATGGAGATTCCATGCTATTGGTCCACTAGTCAGATAGGAAGCACAACATGTTTGATCCCTCTCAGTTTGACAGATACTTGCCATATCTACTCATCATGATGTTAGGATTCATAAGCTTCACACGGTGATTTCTAATCATTGGCTAGTTTCAGAAGTTGTTCTCCTTGAGGCTTCATTTCGAATAAGGGGGTATAATGATTCAAAGTTGCATGGAAAAATAGGATAGCCGGCTAGGTAAAGGCTTTGATTGAAACAAAAGTGTAAAAACTTCATCAAGTTTCTATACAAACATCTATGAAAACTTTTTGAAATTTTGAAATGTTTTTGAAAAAGTTTGCTCAAAATTGCAACAAAATTTCAACGATAAGATCTCAAGTCTGAAACGGATAGGAGAGGGTGGAAATTAGAGTATGTACCACCCACCCTCCACCCCGAACTTAGAAATTTGCTCGTCCCGAGCAAACTCTAAATCTGAGATGGAGGGGAAAACTCGTGCCGGTTGGTCCACCAGATGCGGTTGCATTCCTTTCGGCGACGCGTCCTCCATCTGAAATCTCAAAAATGGAAACTATCAGAACTTAAGACTGCATCTTGCGATGCATTGTCTACCAGGTGCAAAATTTTCTAAAAACAAAACTAAAAGTAAATGCTAAGTTAGAGATCGGGTTGCCTCCCGACAAGTACCTTTGTTTTACGTCGATGGCTCGACGTGATTTCTTTAGTTTTCTAGTAGATATGTCGATTTGGAAAGATTCATCAATTCATCAGTGCTAGTATCAGCTGTGGTGAAATATCTCTTCAAGCGTTGGCCGTTTGCCACAAAATCACATGACTTCTCACTCCATAAAGTAAATGCACCATGTCGATAGATGCTCTTGACAATGTATGGTCCAGACCATCGAGAACGGAGTTTTCCTGGGAATAACTTCAGTCTTGAGTTGAATAATAGAACTTGGTCTCCCACTTGAATTTCCCTCCTCTTCAGATGACCATCATGCCAAAGTTTCGTGTGTTCCTTGTAGATTCAAGCATTCTCATAAGATGTCATTCTGAGTTCATCCAACTCTTGAAGTTGTAGAATCCTGGCTTTGCCTGCTTTCTTCATGTCAAAATTCAGCTGTTTGATTTCCCACCATGCTTTATGTTCTAGTTCCATGGGAAGGTGACATGATTTTCCATAGATGAGTCTGAAGGGTGTTGTTCCAAGAGGATTTTTGAATGCAGTTCGGTAGGCCCATAAGGCGTCATTGATTTTCACTGACCAATCCTTTCGGTTGCATCCTACTATTTTTTCCAGGATAGCCTTGAGTTGATGGTTCGAAACCTCTACCTGCCCACTTGTTTGTGGGTGGTAGGGGGAAGCTATCTTGTGTGTTACACCATATCTTCTCAACAATGCTTCGAAGCTTCTTTCTAGAAAATGAGAACCTCCGTCAGAGATCACAATGCGTGGAACTCCAAAATGGGGAAAATGATATCTTTGAACATTTTTATGATGGGTTTTGAATCTCTAATAACCATTGGTATTTCCTCTACCCATTTGGAGACATAATCAACCACGACTAGGATGTTGGAAAATCCATGTGAGGATGGGAATGGACCCACGTAGTGCACTCCCCAAACATCAAAAATCTCAACTTCTTGCCATAGCTTATGTGGCATCTCATCTCTTTTCGTAATGTTTCCCATTCTCTGACACTTGTCACATGATAGAACAAAATTGTAAGCATCTTTGGATATGGTTGTCCAAAAGAACCCACATTGCAGAACCTTCAAAGAAGTTTTCTTTGAACTCATATGGCCTCCGACTGGGCTTGCGTGGCATTGCTCTAAAATAATCTGGGCTTCTTCCTCAGCGATACAACATCTGTAGAGACCATCAGCACATAGCTTGAAGAGGTACGGTTCATCCCTGTGATATTGCCTCACATCATGCATGAATTTCTTTAGAGCATTGCCAGTACACTCAGGGTGAATGACACCAGCGACAAGGTAGTTCACATAGTCCGAGTACCAAGGAGTAGCTTCTGAGACTTTCATAAGCTGGTCATCTGGAAGAGAGTCGTTAATTGGGATCTTCTCAGTTTCCAGAGTGTGGATACGACTTAAGTGGTCTGCTACAACATTTTTTGTGCCTCTCTTATCTCTAATCTCAAGATCAAATTCTTGCAATAGGAGAATCCATCTTATTAGCCTTGGTTTTGCATCTTTCTTTTTTAGAAGATAATGAATAACAATGTGATCGGTGTAGACAATCACCTTTGAACCAATAAGGTAGGATCTAAACTTATCAAAGGCATAAACGACTGCTAGGAGTTCCTTCTCAGTAGTTGCATAGTTCCTCTGAGCCTCATCAAGGGTCTTCGATGCATAATAGATGACATGATGTTTCTTCTCTATACATTGGCCTAGGATGGAACCCACAGTGTAATCACTGGCATCACACATAATTTCAAATGGGTGTTCCCAATTTGGAGCTCGGATGATGGGAGTTTTTGTAAGGGTGTGCTTTAGGTTGTTGAAACTTTTGATACATTCTTCATCAAAATAGAAGTCAGCATCCTTCAGCAACAAGTTTGTCATGGGCTTGGTTATCTTGGAGAAATCCTTTATAAACCTTCTATAGAAGCCCGCATGACCAAGGAATGCGCGGACTTCTCTTATATTGGTAGGGATCGACAGTTTGGAGATCACTTTGATCTTGGCCTTGTCCACTTCAATTCCTCGATTACTGACTCTATGGCCAAGGACAATACCTCCTTTTACCATAAAATGACATTTCTCCCAATTAAGCACTAGATGTGTTTCTTTGCATCATTTGAGGACAAGGGAGAGGTGCCTTAGGCATGAATCATATGAATCCCCATATACAGAGAAATCATCCATAAAAACTTCCATAATTGTTTCGGTTAAACCAGAAAATATGGCTGCCATGCAGTGTTGGAAGGTTGCAGGCGCATTACAGAGTCTGAATGGCATCCTTCTAAAGGCATATGTTCCAAAGGGGTAGGTAAACATAGTTTTATCTTGGTCATCGAGATGTATAGGGATTTGATAAAATCTAGAGTAACCATCGAGATAGCAAAAATATTCCTAATGAGCCAATCTCTCTAAGACTTGATCTAGGAAAGGCATCGGAAAATGATCCTTATGTGTGGCCTTATTCAATTTTCTGTAATCGATGCACATCCTCCAACTGGTTACTGTTCGGGAGGGGATGAGTTCATTATCTTCATTCCGTATCATAGTAGTGCCACCTTTCTTTGGAACAACATGTACAGGACTCACCCAAGGTGAGTCAGATATTGGATAGATGATTCTGGTAGTGAGCAACTTTATGACTTCATCGTGGACTACTTCCTTCATATTAGGGTTCAACTACCGTTGATGCTCAACAGTCGGCATGTGGTCTTCAATCATAGGGATTTTGTGCATGCAAAGCACTTGACTGACCCCGGTGAGATCGCTCATCTTGTAGCCGATAGCTTTCTTTCTTTCCTTTAATTCTTTCAGGAGTTTATCTTCTTGTTCGGTCGTTAGATCAGAATTTATAATAACTAGACAAACCTTGAGATCATCCAGAAACACATACTTAAGTCCCTCGGGCAGGGGCTTTATTTCAGGGGCTTCTGGCTTCTCGCATGGCTCTTCAGTCACATTCACAGCTTTGAGTTCCTCAAACTTAGCTTCAGGATCTTCGTCTACAGAGTAAAGGTGAAGGATACAATCTTTAACTTGTTCACTGATGGAATTATCATTAGATGGGTTTTTTTAGAGCTGCTTCTAAAGGATTGTCCTGTTCATACTCCTCTTGTGTGAGGAGTGACATTTTCTCAATGCAATCAATCAAATAGACTTCTTCCTGCATGCTCGGTCTTCGCATGCTTTCGAAAACTTTGAACTCGAGGGTTTCTTTCCCTAGTCTGAGCAGTAAGGTCCCAGCTTCAATGTCGATCAAGGCTCTTGCAGTGGCGAGGAACGGACGGCCAAATATAAGAGGGTATCTGGCGTCTTCCTTTATGTCCATGATGACAATGTCACAGGGGACATAAGAGTCTTTTCCAACCTTGACAGGGACATCTTCAATGATTCCTAAGGGAAGAGTCATGGAGTTATCTGCAAGTTGTATGGTCATTCCCGTTGGGAGAAGTTCTGCAAACCCTAGCCTCTTACAAAGGCTAAGTGGCATGATAGAGATGCTAGCACCGAGATCGGCTAATCCCTTCTTACATGAGGAGTCACCGATGTGACATGAAATCCCAAAGGATCCCGGGTCTTTCTGCTTCTTGGGCATCTTGCTCTGGATGATATCAGAAGTAGTTGATGCTAGCTTAACTATCTCGTATTCTTCACTTATGTACTTCCTTTTGAGGAGAGACTTTAAGTACTTAGTCCAGGCTGGTATCTCAGCCAACGCATCTAGAAAGGGTATATCTACATGAAGCTTCTTCATAGCATCTTTGAACTTGTTGAATCGAGTATCGAGCTTTGTCTGCTTCAAACGAGATGGGAAAGGAGGACGAAGCTTGTATACTGGCACATCCGACTCAGGTGTATCTTATGACTCTGTAACCAATGGTTCCTCCACCCTTACTTTGTCTGTCTTATCAGTGGCTAGTTGTTCCTTCGGTTGAGACTCAGGTATTTTATAGTCTTGGACATTCACAAAGTCATCATCGTTTGTCTCCGCTATTGGTATCTTAACAGGGGGGTCAGAATAGTCTTTTCCAGACCTGGTGGTGACAACCTTCAATTGCTGTGGGTGCTTAGGATTGTTCTCTGGTTGTCCGATAAAGGTTCCAGTAGGTGGCTTCATGCTAGCTGCAAGTTGAGCTAGTTGAGATTCAATAGCCTTTTGATGGGCTTGCTGGTTAGCTATCATAGTCTCTTGCGACTGCAGCATCTTCTCAATAGTTGACAATTTGTCATCAGGATGGATGGGACTGACTTGTTGCCCTTGTTGTTGTTGTTGATAGGGGACTTGGTTGGGGTTCTAAAACTGAGAATTGTTCTGATAATTGTTGTAGTTTTTATTCTGGTAGTTTCCTCTAAAGTTTCCTTTATTCTCGAAATTTGGTTGTTGGTTATATTGAAATCCTGGCGGACCTCGTTGTTGAGTATTTGAACCAAGTTATCATGAGTTTTCCGCTCCAGAAGGGTTTCCATATTTAAAACATGGATGGTTCCTATTCTGATTCGGATTATAGTACCCTTGACCAGGGATGGTGTTGACATCATTCAGATTTTCCATTTGACCATTATCTCCTTGGGCACATGTATTTTTCAAAAAAACATCATAGAGAATGTTACAGGCTAGAGTAGAGTGATCAGTTCCTTTGCATGCTTCACAGAAGAGTGAATCTGACTTAACTTGCTCTTATTGTCAAGGGGGCGAATGTCTTCTTTCATAGGCTGTGAGAGACAATTCTAGATGGTCTTGCTTTGCAACTAGGAGATTGAGAGATATAGTGATAGACTTGTACTCGGATGTTGATTCGGCCATAGCTACCTTCAACACTCCTTTGCCAACATGTCTACCCCAGTTGGCTTGGTTTTCAGCTCCAAGGGTGACAACCTTCCATGTGCTATCATAACTCGACGCATGAAGTTTCCTCCTGATGAGGAATCCAAAAACCTCTTGATATCATCATCCACATTTCAATGAGTTGATTCTTAGGAATGCCATGATGTGGACACTTACGTAGAAGCACTTTGTATCTTTCCCATGCTTCAGCAAGGGATTCTCCAGGGACCTGGGTGAATTGCATTATTCAGCCCCTAATTTCATAGGTGAGAGAAGGTGGATAAAACATTTCTAGAAAAACATTTTGAAGTTGTTCCCAAGTGGTGATGGGTTCACATGGTAAGGAGTTATACCAACTCATGGCTCTATCAGCAAGAGAGTATTTGTAGAGACTGAGTCTGATGGAATCATCTGTGACTCCATTTTTCTTTGTCATGGCACATAGATCTATAAACCTCAGAAGATGTTCTTGACTATCTTCTCCTTGCTTACCATAGAAAGGATTGTTCTGAAGTAACATGATCCAATGTGCTCAGATCTCAAAGTTGGGAGCGTTGATGGGAGGAGGTTGCACTGGGTGATGAACGTCAGTAGCTTTAGGGATTGAGAACTCCCTAAGGTCTTTTTGTAATTCTGCTTGTTGAGCTATTGCTTGAGCTGCTTGGATTTCTTCTTGAACTGCAGCTTGGGCTTCTAGCATAAGTCTATCTCTTTGTACATTAAGGGATTGAGCTACCCTTCGAGCAATTTCCTCTTCTTGAGCCATTCTTGCCTGGTTCTCTCTGTACTGATGGCGAAAGCTTCTATCTATCTCAGGGTCAAAGCTAGCAGAGAGTCCAGGACTGTCTGAGCGGCGCATACACTAGACTTTGTGGGTACCTAGGATAAAAAGATCTTTTGCTGGTAAGATGGACGGAGTAGAACCAAATTCAAGTATATATGATCGATAGTATCAAAATTAAAAGAAAAACCTAAATTAGCCTCAAAAGAACTAGATTTAACTAGACGATTCCGTTGTCCCCGGCAACGGCGCCAGAATTTGATGCGGCTTATATTATCACACTAACAAACTAACTTAGGGTTGAAATCCCAAAGTTTTTAACCAAAACAACATGCAATAATACCACTCGCAAGCGGATGGGTCGTATCGCAGTATAGTTGAGGATTGAATCCCAAGGGACAACGTTTTTAAGAATCTTTCTCTAGTTGAATCTAGTTGAATCAAGACTAATATTTAGAACAAGGTTGGTTGAATTGAGTTTAATTAAACTAAATGCACGGAAAGTAAATGAGCAGGATTAAAAGTTGATTAAAGATTAATGATGGAAATTGCTGGGTTGGTCCCAGGTTTCACCACTACTACACATGCATTCACATCCAAACATTAAACATCCAGGCAAGATATAACCATTCAAATAGAGCTGCTACAGAACCCCCCATACGGGCGTCAGGTTCGCATAAGCATCACCTTAGGTATCAGATGTCTTTTCACCATCCAAATCGCATACTTATAGCTCCGAAGATATAGAAATCCAAATGAAGTTGCGGCGCCCTATACGGGCGTCGGGAACACAGAAGCATCACCGTGGGCTAGATGGCTCGTCACCACACAGATCATACACTTACGACCTCAAGGAATCCCATTCTGTTTCTAGTTTGGGAGTCAACCACATTATTCAACATTCAATACCAACGCATTGAAGTTCTCACAACATAGGAAACAAACAAGATAAATGCAAGAAGGTGATCAATCCACAAGCACACATCGATGATTAACAACGAAATGAAAGATTATATACATGCCATGGAATGTTTAATAAAAATTTATGAAAGCATGGGTAGCGGGGCTAGTCCCCGCACCCCAGCGAAAGTAAACTACTCGCTCAAGGTGAGAGAAGCAAGAATGACAAGGGAGATAGAAGTTTCCGCCATGAGCATGGTGAAGAAGAGGATCGCAGCTCTATGGAGAAACAATATTCTACACAACGTCGGGGCAGATCTGGAAGAAGAGAGAAGAACACCATGACAGACGGGGCAGATCTCCTCTCTCCATCTTCTTCTTCTTCTCGTAGTCCTTGCTCACAATAGGAGGAGAAGTCGTGGACAAGATGGTGATGGCGTAAATGCAGTAGATCTAGATCTAGATCTGGATGAGGTGGCTTGCAGATCCGAGTCTTCACTCCAGATCTGGGTGAACAGGCCATAAAACCACCATGGGGGCAGGTTCTTGGCTATGGAGATCATCTCCTTAGGCCCAGGACAGACCTACAGCCTAACGGCGTCTGGAGATGATCCTTTGATTGAATGGAGTAGTGTTCTATTTATAGGTAGGCTGGGCACCGACTTAAAATCGCGACCTTGTCATTTCTGTAGTGGGTCGTGGCTTTTGCCGTGGTCATGTCTTTTGATTGCTAACAGTAGGTCGCGGCTTTTCTATCACAGACCGCGGTCGCGGAAAATTGCTAGCAGGTCGCTATCTTTTTCTATTCTACCCTTTTGGTTGCGATAATTAAATAGGGAGGTCACGATTCTTTGTGGTCACGATCTTTTTGAGCTGACGTGTCCGCGATCTTCAAGTGACCAACCCAACTTTTCATATATATGTGACCTCAATATCATATATGTGATCTTCAACTAGACCAAGCTGTTTGAGATATATGTGACCTCAATATCATATATTGATTTGCATGTGCATGCACATGCTTTTCTCAGTCTCGTTTGTCAAGTTTCCTTTATATTTTTTTTAGAAGCAAGATCATTTAATTGAGCATATAATTCTTCATTAGTTTTTGAAACTCATCTACCATTCTATTCATCCCGCTCTCCTCATGCAGGCAAATATTGAACGATGGATTATAGGATACTCTAGCAGAATTAAACATGGTAGTACTACTACCATTACAGAGGTCCTTATTATACCACATAGTAACTTCCTCCAGTGGTCTGGTGTAATGAAAATGACCAGACATGTTCCTTAGATGAAACTTGGCCAATCCATCGGTTGCCATATTGCTGTTTCTTTGAGCAAATTGTAGCCGCCAACCCGTGTTGCTGTCCAATTTGCATTGTATAGCATGGACCAATCTAGTGTACCTAGGATAGGAGCTTTGGTCCTATTTTATCATCTTCACCACCTGACGATAGTCTATCTCGATCTACACCTATATCAGATTAAGCTTAGTCTCTCTCTACAAAGCAAATTGTATCACCTGCAATTCAGCGTGTAAAGCGGACTCAGTAGGAGCAATCCTTTATATTAAACTCAAGTAGGAGGGACAAATCCCATCTACATCACTCATAGTCATTCCCATGGGTCACAGTACATCATATAATCACCTTTATGTCAACTCTTATTCAAGGTCACAGTGGATGATGTCAAAGTACACCGAAGGACATTTGATAAGTGTAATGATTTTTAGTGTAATAACCACAATCACCACCATCACTATGAGAGATGACTATGACCACCAATTATGGTTTTCATGTATCACTCTCATGGTGGGTTTGTTCGATACACTATTCTCCAACAAGTATCTATATGCTTGGTTTGATATCACACATCATGAATGATGAGATTTTGTCATCAACCAACCTAGAATCTAGTCTTATGTGTTATTGTTGTCTATCAGCCTTCCACAATAACATCTGACTAGGGACATAACAATAAAGTACATACTCTTAACATTTGTATGATCCCATCATTTAGGTCATCAACCCAAAGACATACATAATTGAGTAATGTCATTCTTTAGACACTCATTATGTTTCCTCATTATCTCATAACTGAGTCAAACACAATAAATATGAAGATTTCCTTTATTATCAATCAAATCATTTACATAATATTCCATTATAATCATCACATGATTGGCTCACTGGACATACATACCAACAGACTCCCACTTGCACTTAGAACCAATCACCCACGAATCTTATTCTTAGTGATCTAAACATGCCCATAATGTTTTTGCTATGTAAGTGCTAATACAACGAGTAACAAACATTTTCATAGTCGATATATTGCATTGTTCACATCTCTTCATTGTACGATATTTCATATAAGATGGAATTGTCATAGTATGCTATCTGAGAATCCTTTTGCAACTAGTATTTCCATTGTTTTCATGGTATTTCTACTGTGTCATTAATGGTTGGAACATCTTAAAATTTCATGTATATGAACTTCTAGATTCATACAATATCCACTCATGTGTTCATAACACTAGCACATATGACTTCTATTATAGAATTAAATAATGGTATGTAGTTCGAAACCTTTTCCAACTCACAACTCCTCTTTTAAGATTAAACACAATTTTTTATTGTGATCATTCTCCATCATTTTTGAAGCTTCCATCAGTGTAACCCCTTACACCCAACTCTTCCTTATTGCCATAGTCTTGCAACTGATCCTTTAGTTCTTCTCAAGTACTAACAAAAGTTCATTATGGAATTCCAATTACCTTCATTGGAATATGACTAATACCAATTTGTCAAGTCCAATACATAGAAAATTATGGGATGAGTACATTATATTGCAGATCCAAATGCAAATTCATATGTTATCTTACTCATGTATATCCATTCCTCATAAAAATCATAACATACAATTCTTGAGAGAATAATCCCATGTACAATGGACACATTTCTTTCACTGAATCCTTCATGTTGAACCCTTTCAGCTTATTTTCATTATATGTGCTCATACTTAGGTTAAGAAACTTTCCAAAACTATCTCTATAGATCTCAATTACTATCACATAGAATGATTCACCTAATCCTTCTTTAGGAAGGTGATTTCCATGCCATGATTCAATACTTGGAGTTTTGAGATGTTACTCCCCATCAATATGTGGAATATTCATATATGCTTCCACTAAATCTTTTGTAATCACATATTTCATCTTTTGTCTTGACTAAAGTCCAACTCTTTAACTTTCTTATCAAATTAAAGATTCCTACTCTAAGATGCTTGTTTCAATCTTTAGATTGAACATTCTAGCTCATAGACTTTATTTGCATTATTGGAATTATAAAACCTTCAAGCTGTGTTACGTACACATTCTCTCTATTACTTCTATTAATGAATGTGGTCTTAATCTCCATATGACAAATCACAAAGTCTTATTAAGCTGCTACAACCGACATGTCAATTGGTGAAGGGATCTCATCATGTTCCATGCTTTGAACTGGTTTGAAAACCTTTTCAACCAATCTATCCTTTTATGTTATCCATGTCGGTCTTCTACTTGAAGGCCCAACTATACATTATGGGTTTTATCCCTCTAGGTGGTAGCACCAAGGTCATACCTTGTTGATGTTCATGGATTCCATTCATCTCATAGAGTGTCATACTAGAACTACAAGTTGTGTGTAACATGATGAATTTGAGACTCCACAACAATTTTTTATTTTTCTTGTTCCCATTACACCTGCTTAGGTTCAAATATTTTCTTTCTTATCTTGAAACTTTTGAGTTCTACTTTTTCTCCCACTGATACTTTTGGAACTCAGGTATCCTAGTAACAAACATTTTGCTATTATATTGGGATCAAAGTTGTAGTCAAGAAGTTAACATTTATATGGTCTTTTTGATAATTTTTTCCAAGAAACTATTTTATTATACAAGTTTCAATCCTTATAAAAGACATATCGGGACATTCCCATATCATATCTCATATGATATCTTTTGAACCATTTTAGGTGGTACATTGTTTTAGTGTTAAGCATATATGTATGAGGAAATTAGAAGATTAGATTAAATGTCACATCGTGACTCATCAAGATGTGACTCCTTCTTTCTCATACATCATCATGTTTCAGGTGGATTTTGTTATAATACACTGTCACAATTTTTCCAGAAGGTCCTCTAACTTTTGATGTATTTTAACATTTGATCATTTCAAAGTCTCTTAATACTTTTATCAAAGTTATACTTCATGTATAATCTTCTTGAACACTTTAAGAGATTCATGTTTGTATTTCCCCAAATACAAACCCCATATCTACTGAGATCATTAGTATATATAATGAAGTGCAAATAATTACCTTAGTATTTATTCTAAACGTCTTTGTACATCATTATGCACAAGTCCTATTAGAATGCTTATTCTCCCACTACACCTAGTGAGAGGTGGTTTGTCACGTTGCTCATATAAGGTTTGCATGTTTCTTATTCATTCAATAACTAAAAGAGTCTAAATAAACATCAACATGTATTCTTGAAGTGCATTTCTCATATATGTTCTCTAGATGACAATCCTATAGATTGTTTGAGTTATCAATCATAATCATTTATGTATTTACATAATAGACATTCATATTTAGATCCTTCTATATAAAGATCAAAAGACATTTAGGGCATTGCCATACAAGATCACATCTTTGAATAGAACCATTGCCAACTCTTTATTCATTATCATCCTTGTCCGTATATGATGCATAAGGTAAAATGTTTCTATTATTGGCATAATGAAATGGTAGTTCATATAACTCTATTGGATGCCCTATGGGCTAAGATAAATTTTAAATATAGACTTTAGTTTCAGCAACTTTTTCTCTGCATAGTCCATCCCTACCCTTTCCTGAAGGCTTACTTCTTATTAGATCATACATATCAAACAAATGTCAGATCTACATGGGGTATCATATACCCAAAATGAAGAAGTATTCAGATTCATCTTATAACGTATATACCTAAAGTGGAGATCTCTATATCCTCCTTATTCTTTAATTCCTTCTGGTTCAGGGGGCAATTTCTCTTCCAGTGTCCATCTTGGTGATAGTGGTGACTCTTGCCTCCCTTATTCACTCCTCCCTTTGCCTTGAGTGCCAAAGACTTGGGATTCTTACCATCTTTAGAACTCTTCTTAGCTTTGTCTTTATCTTTATACTTTCTCTTTGATTTGTTGATCATCATAATAGACTTGGGATTGTCTTCCTTGATTTGTGACTCATCTATTTTGAAGATGCCATGTAACTCTATCAACGATTTTTCAAAGTAATTCATGTTGTAGTACATGGAAAATTGACTGTATGACTATGGTAGAGACTATAAAATCACATCAGTGTCCAACTCTTCACTCAAAGGGAATCGCAGTCTTGAAAGTTCTCCACATACCCATTGAGATTGAACACATGAGGACCTAGTGGATCTCCTTCTGCCATATTACACTTGAACAATGCCTTAGAGATATACAATCTCTCATGTATTGCTTGATCTTGGAACATGTTCTTAACATCCATCTCAATAATGTCCATGTTCTCATGTTGTCTTTGCAACTCATAGTTCATGGAGCACATCATTAGGCACTTTAAATCAACATCATCCTTAGTATGCTTCTTGTAAGCACTCTTGTCAGCCATAGGTGCATTGTGAAGAGGTTCTTTTGGTTGTGGTGTCTCCAAGACATAGAGCTTGTCCTCTTGTGTGAGAACAATTCTCAACATCCTGAACCACTCATAGAAGTTATTACCATTTAACTTATCCTTTTGAATGACTAATCGTAGAGAAAATGTGTTGTTGTGTGTTGCCATTTGATTCTACAAGAGAAATTTGTAATTTCATCAAAAACTAATTTTTGTTTTGAGTTGATTTGAAAATTGACAATATTCAATTTGGCATTTAATTAATTATCACTCTCACTATTTAACATAAAAGTATAGCCCTCATGTATCAATTCAGAAGATTGTAGTGTGCAACCTTCTAGTGAGCAAGATCCAAAATAATTAATTATTACCCGGTCAACTCTAGCGTCCATAATCAATTATAAAGGTAGGCAACTTTTTCTATTTGCATCACATGGAATTCTTTGATAGATGATATGTGCAACTCTTTTCCATAGTCATTTGCATGCCTCTAGGTTCTTAATCTCATTAAGGACACCCAATTAAGCCTGACACAAAAGCCAACATGATAGAATATGCACCCTGCTTTAGCTGGACCTACACATGTACCATCACATTTCCATGAAATGGACGACACACCATGCTTTGGTGTAACCTACACTTGGTCAATTAAGTTTTACATGTGTATTTCTTATGGAAAGTATCTAAGATTTAATATGTTATTAAGGGAGTTTGTATTTATAAATACATATACCTTATCCGATCACCACAGATATATATAGTACATATCATATACACACTATATCCCATAACGAAACATGCAATTAACATAAGTTATGGTTATTACCACGATACTATAATTCCTTAGAGCCACAAGGAATTATCACTACCTAGGTCTACATCTCATGCAGAAATCTCTTGTTGATGAAGATATGTACTTGCCAATCTGGGTTGATCAATTCAACCCTTAAACCGGTCATCTTGCCTGTTGGCTGATCAGTTGGTCATCATATCGATTGTATGATCTGTAATCCACCCTCTTCTGGATCTTCCAATTGATTGGTCGGGCCCACCAACCAATTGGTTTGGCTCATCCTCGTTGGTCCTCCAGTCAGTCAGCTTTCCTTTTGAGTTGTTCAATTTTCTTGGTGATGAGCGTCTTCATCTTCATTGTAATAAGATATTAAACTATCCTAATGTTGTTATATATTACATGATAATGAGGAACCCTTAGTTACAATCAAGGGTAGCATAGGTAGAAAATAATAATAATTGTACAATTAGAAGATAAGGTAGAGGCTCAGTATGAAAACTGGGATAAAACCAACCATACAACCATGCAAAAATATAAAGGGTTATTGGCCATAACCATGATTTCATTCCACCATCAAAACCCATGTATAAATTGAATTTATACACACACACAAATATATATATCTATATATATATATATATATATTCAGATGTAATGTGGTGTTTAATCAGATATGCACATTAATCTGTTAAAGAATTCACATCCTATGCAATAAATAAATGATGAAAACCAAAAATCCAATCATATTGATTATCCAAAAACACTACAATAACCGCAAAGTCCCCCCTTATGATTTTGGGAAAAAAAGGGTTGTTAGGGAAATATGGCATCAAAACATGCACGGAAAAAAAAAATTAACTTCCATATTCCCCTTTAACAAATGATTGCATCAACAAGTATGTAATCGGAAGGATGGTTTATGAGATCATACTTGGTCCAGAAGCAAGTCCAGTGACTATTCCCTCATTGCAGTATTCGATTTTCTTCAAGTTGCACTCAAACAATATCTATGTCGGCCTTCTGGTTGATTGACACGAATAACATGTTGACGTTGTCCTCCTAGTGAGAAAGGCTCTACACCTCTAGAGTAGTACACATGGACAAATGGGAACTCTTGTCATTGTAGTAGAATGGAAAAGGAGTTGTCCCTTCACGTTGGCCTACTAGTCACCAACTTTCTCTCCTGCAACTATTCTCCCTTTCTATCCCTCCCTTTATTGGGTAGGACTTGCTCAAGTTCTCTGGGTTACCAATACCAGATAAGACAAACAATTGCCAAAAGCAATTGGGTTGTGTCTGAGAAGTCCCCATTACTTCTCTATTTGTAGGAGGGCCAGGGTTCCCAATTTAAGTGAGAGCGGAAGGGACTGGAATTTCATCAATTATCACAATGTGTGAGTGACAAAATGGTCGGTTCACAAGTGAACTAATCTGTTGGCATGTGAGATGATTGGTTCACCTAGTGACTGGTCATTTCATCATGTTTCTAGATCAGAATTGTATTGGCAATTCTAATCCAATTAATGCACAACATGACATCATCACAAATCCTTGATGACATTGAATTGATCCATGAACCGGGCATCTCACTCCATGAGATAGTCATTTCTCGACCTTGAGCTGATCGGTTCACTAAGTGAAATGGTTGGTTCGAACCCATGGTCATTCATAATTCAACCAATGCAATATTCAATCAAACTGACACTTTGACTGTTTGGTTCAACACTTGAATCAATTGGTTCAGAGTCTAGTGAGTTAATTCATTGCTTAAAATAAATACCTAAACACTTTACCAGTCAATTTAAATATTATTCACGAATAAACTCCTATTCTAACTATATCCTATGTGTGTGACCCTATAGGTTCAAAGTTACGTTGGTAGTTAATGTCCATAATTGAATTATGACATCACAAGCAAAGATCAGCGTCTAGTCATCATTGCTACCCAAGTTATTGGAAAGTTGGAGAAAAACTTCACCCTACAATATTTTATTGGTGTTACAGTGATTGTCTAATTTCTTTGTCTCTGATATCCAAATTGAACAAAAGGGATGGAAATGTCATCCTTTCAATGTTCAATTCATGTTCCTTGAACTAGAGCAGATTGTCTTAGATATATATGACCTCAATGTTATATATTGACTCATATGTGCATGCACATGCTTTTCTTAGTCTCACTTATCAAGTTTCCTGGATATCAAACTCCAATAGGAGTGACAAATCCCATCTACATCACTCCCAGTCATCCCCATGTGTCACAATGCATCTGATCATCACCTTTATGGTAACCCTTATTCAAGGTGGCAATGGATGATGTCAAAGTACACCAAATGACATGTGATGAGTATAGTGATTTTAGGTCTAAGAACCACAATCACCACCATCACTATGATAGAAGACTATGACCACCGATTGTGGTTTCCATGTACCACTCTGAAGGTAGGTATGTTTTATACACTATTCTACAACACGTATCTATGTGCTTGGTGTGATATCACTTATCATGCCTGATGAGATTCTGTCATCAACCAACCCACACTCTAGTCTTATGTGTTATTATTGTCTATCAGTCATCCACAATAACATCTGACTAGGGACATAATAAAAATATACAAACTCTTAACATCCACACGATCTCATTATTCTGGTCATCAACCCAAAGACATATGTCATTGACTATTGTCATTATTTAGACATTCATTATGTTTCCTCACTATCTCATAACTAAGTGAAATAGAATAAATCAGAAGATTTCCTTTACTATTAATCAAATCCTTTGCATACTACCATCACATGATTGACTCTTTGGGCATACCTACCAACAATATTTGTTTTATATATCTTGTTTATTTGTTCATATGTAATCTATCTTTTTAATATGTGAGATGACTTCTTAATATGTCATATGGCTCTTTCATATGTGATCTGACTTTTTAAATGTGATCTAACTTTTTTCATATGTTTATTTTGATTTTATAGATGGCATCTAACTAGAAGAACAATGATCCCAAGCATTTGGTTGTTGAGTGGGAGGATCTTGTTGAGCATTCTGATCAGGGTATTGATGGTGATGATAAATCAAGACGTAAGAGAGGGACAACTTTGATTAAAATTGCAACAAATAGGGAAGGGGGGGAAGGGCGTTATTGGATAAAATGAAGTAGGCACGCCGATTACTAAAGAGTTTGTCAGCTACTGTTGGGTCCTTGCTTGAAGCAAAGTGCCTCTCCTTGTTGAGGATTGGAGACAAGTGAGTATGTCTAATAGAGACCTCATCTGGAGATAATTAGAGGTGATATCAATACATATATGTTGTTATAGTCTTTTTGTATTCTTTCTTTCACATTTCTAAACAATAGTGAATGTTGAACCTTCTTAGAGCCAGTATGATCTTGATGAAAAACTACACCGCAATTCTATTATGCAGCTCGGCAGGAGAAGACATAGAGATTGGAAAACAATACTCACTAGAGACTACATCTTTGGAGACAAAAAGGATTAAAAACCCACTCTTAAATTGAACTGGATTGATAAAATTGATTGGAAAGAGTTTGTTGACCAGAGAAAAACAAATGCATCCAAGGTATTGAATAAATTACATTTTTATGATTTCTTATGGTTATTTAACAATATGTCTTATTGAATTACTCGAGCAATTCATGAAACTAAGAAAGTTAGGCATGACAAGAATGTACACAACCACTGGTTGAATTCAGGTGGTAATATTTAACATCGTCAGATGAGAGAGCAAGAGAAAGTGCCTTATGCTTCAACGCCTTCCACTACTGAGTCTTCTAGTGCTTCTGGATGGTTGTCTCCCTATATTGAGTTTACAGATGTGAGAAAAAACAGATTTAGAGAAATCTTTATCCAAGCAACCCAGAAAATGGAATAAAAAATGATAAATTTCTTGGTCTCATAACATGTCCATGTTCTTTTGTCACTGGATTGTTAAGATTTATAGATTATTCAATTTTGATGATGAATATTTGGAGTTGGGTGAGCAAACAAAGGAGGGTAAGTTCACCCCTCAGGGCACATACGATGAATTGATGGTTTCTCTATGAAATAAATATCATCCTAGATGTGTTAGGGTTGTTGGAGCTAGGTATGGGATAAAATCCTTTTTGACGCATCCTTGAAAAAGCACAAATATGTAGAAAGGGGGAATGGACACAGATGAGGTTCAAATATTGATAAATGTAGCCTTGGAGGAGTTTAAGGCTTCTCAGGCAGTGCAAGCTCCTCCGATAGTCATGAAACCTATACATCATCACACAAGCATAGAGTGTATTGGCAGTAGTCCTTCATATCTACATGACACGATTGGGGTAAGATTCAAGTTATATATACATTGTGATTAAATAATCCCTCAACCCAATATATTTGTTGGTCATTTTAAATTTGGTGTTTCATAAAATTATAGGTGGCTAGAAAATTCCATCTTGCCATTTATGTTCCATCATACAACATCATGGAAGATGTCGAGGGTTATTCACTCTCTAATATGGTTCATGGCATTTCCCTTCCCACTGATCACATTCATGTAAGCATCATAGGTGTCTTTCCGACAATAAGAGACACACCTATCACATACGAGCACATGGATGCCACCATGGTTAGAGAGGTAGAAGGCATCTTTACTGAGTGACCCAAATGACTCATTGTAGTTTTTGAGGTATGGCAAACGTATATTTGAAATTTATATAAATAATCAAAACCTAATATGAGAATAAAATCATACATCTCATAATAGCTAAGAATCCCCCTATGGTTCTGAAGCCTTTTCCCCCACATTGTATTCCACATGAGTTATTCGTCTGCTTAGGCCCTAGTTGTAAGATGTTGACAAGATGGTTATACAATATAGAGCAATCAGATACCATGATGATTGACCTTCGGGAGGAGATCGTAGGTATATATCATGACATTATTATTGCATTGACAGACATTTCTAAACTATTCTAGTATCAATGGATGGACACTATAAGGAGTGGGAGCCGAGAGGGGATCCAGTCCCTACTAAATAAAAAAGGAACATCCCATATGTTTTATAAGAAGTAGTGCCCAATAGGGAACCACTCTTTACTTATTAAAAAAAATGCATAAACCCCATCAATACAAATATAACCAAGTAAAGGGGGTGCATAATATTTTCTCAAATCAATGAATACAAAAACATAGTTTGTGGTAGAGGAAAATAAAAATCTAACTATTATATAATTTCATTGTTCAACTTACATTGGGCCTTATAGGCAAAGACTAAATTTTGAATCTAATTGTCAAGATAATATTGTGGTGAGCAACCTTCCTATCTCAAAACTCATCCTTGCAATTGGTCCTGACCAAGGTCCTCCGTTCCCTAAATCTCAGGTTGTACTAACTCTGGGTGGGTTGAAAAATAACACCCAAGAAGAGAGAAAACAAAAGGAAGGGATGTTAGCAAAAATTGAGTATGTGTACAGTAAAAATTATTGGGTATTAATTAAATGCAAGACCAAAGTTGTATAACAATGATATCAATAAGAAGATATCAAAATCGATTAGATTGTCAAGAGGATGAACATGTTCAAAAGATAAGGAATTTATTTTCAAGAACATGAAAGTTAAAAGGAGTCTTGCCATATGTTTGTATATTAACAATAACACAAAATAAATAGTTTCATGGTGATAAAAGTACTGACTAGAATGTACTATAAATTAGGGTAGGTACCCATCTGTATTCCATACCAAAAGTTAGGAGGACTAAAACCTTAGTGGAAAATAAAAATAGTATATTGTAGGGGAATGAAACCCAGTGTATAATAAGAACCAATGCCCATAACATTATAAGTGGTCGGGGAATAAAACCCAGTGCCTATCAGGTGTCACTACTTCTAGTTATGACAAGTCAATTATCCATGAAAATGGGTAGGTAAGAGCAAGATATATTTTTTTCAATGCAAAGGATGATAATATTCAATATTTATCAAATGGGGTCAATGAGTCCAAGCCATTGGTAAGATTAGGTTATAAGACCATGAATGTGGTATAAATGTTAACAAATCAAGAAAATATTAACAGCTGAAGAGTACTTTCACAAGATGATAAGGTTGTCCATAATTTAATCTCGGCCTCATATAGGAAAAATATATTTAATCATGATATTATGCCCTATTTAAATCGAGTAGATGTACATACCTAGACTTGAGTATTAAGTCAGTGATCAAATCCTACCCTTCTAAGTCTAAAGTCAACTCAAACGTTCACATATGATTGGGTCCATCATTAGGGTTTAAGGTCTACATTTATGTATAGTAAACCTCTAGAAAAATAAATCCATAAAAAAACCCTAGGTTAGCCCTTGTTATTGACCCTATGTTGAGTTCAAGGTTTCTTAAAGATAACTTGACTCAAAATCACAACTTTATGAATTATAACACTATCTTTAGTTATTATTTACATCATAAGTAAAATAAAACCCTAAAAATCCAGACTTTAAAAGTTGATAATCAAGTGATGAAAACTGTATCAAAAGTTAGAGAAAAATCTAATAATTTCAGAACATATTTTTTTTTATAATTTTTGTACCTTCCAATAAAAAGTTATAAAATTTACAAGAATTATATCATTTACTAATTTATTGATGATAATTGATATTCAAATTACTTTTTTACTGTCATATTATTACTTTAGCTTAGGTCGTGTTAGGGTATCATAGTCTCAAGTTCATTCACACCATAGTATGACAACTTAAAATGAAACCACTTTGATTTACCAAAACAACCATGCAAAGAAAATATAAGATGAGATATTGTGGGGGTAAAATTGTAAATTACCCAAGGAGGGTCATATTATTCTTGAGAAAAACCCCATGGGTATGGCCCTACTTATAGAAGCTTGGGTGAAAGATCGACAGAAATGAAATCGACAAATCATACTCAAAACCAACTTGACGAAGGCAAAGAACTTACATTGAGATGACTTACCCTAAAAGTAATTTCTCTACAACATGAGGAGATAGAGGAACCATGCTCTGAAAGCCAAGGTAGAAGAACTACTTGGTGGTGACAAAGCAAGAAACATAAGGAGAAACTGACGGTGCCAAAAGCTTGTATATGATGGGGTAAAATCGTAGGATAGGTTAGATATATCTAGGATTAGGTTCCATGGTGTATGGAGTAAGAGATTCATGGTAAAATTAGAAGAAAGTTTTCAAGAATCATGGATATTTTATTAAAAGATGAGATCTTCATCTAGTTAGATGCAGAATTCAATTTGTAATCCAATGCAACTCGTTTCATGAAGTTTTATTGAGAACGGGGGAGTTATGCCCAAAAAAATGGACCCTTGTAGTTGGTTCACTGTTCACGCATGGACTGGAGGTAGAATATGACATGTGGATCACTTGGTCTGCAACCTTAGTGGTCGGAGGCCACCGCGAGTCCAAGAACCAAATGGGCAATTATTAAATGCCCAGAACTATGTTATTTTGATGTAAACAATCACAAAATTTTCCATGATCATTTGAAGGTGCATTTAAAGTCCAATTAAGCCCAAATTTGGTAGGTTAGCTAATTGAGGGACAAGGAATTTTATTTTTCTATTATTTTTGGCATGTGATAAATTAAAACCATCAAAACTTAACTTGAAGCCTAAGTAAATTTTTGGCATATTTATTTAATCCTTTGTCATAATATTCTCAAATTTTGCATAAGATTCTCTACTACCCATATATCCATGGGAATAATCTAGAAGATTAGTTTGCAACTTAGATCCTATAATATGGTAAATTTACATAATTAGTCTAGAATTAATATATTATTCCGAATTTTCTTGTATTAATGCCTCAAATATTTTTTTTGGCTAAAACTCTTCGAATGAAATATTATTAACATCCTAGTACAAACCAAATTAGTAGGAGGGGTTCAAAATAAAACATCATATTATTTCCTAAAGTTTGGGTTCATTACAATGCTCCACCCCTAAACAAGGATTACATCCTAAAAATCCAAACATCATAAATTGAGAGTCAACATGATACTTCTATATTGTGAGTATAGTTTTATTGTTAGGATTTGTGCAACATTTTCTCAAGGGTGCCAGATATGTCTATCCAAGGTGGTCCACTTGGAAAGGTCTACTTAATTACCCTAGTTAGGATGTAGTTATGGCATATATTTTAGTTTGATGAATTTCCCAAAAGTTAGGTAATGTGTTTTTAGTCTAATATATTTAACTCGTTTTCTAATTCTTAAAGATTAAGGCTTTAGGACCCTTCCTATAGAAGGAGATTATAAAACTCAACAAGTCACTCTAAATGGGTAGCATGAGGTACACCAACTATTTTCCAATAGATCTTTTCCAAGTCAATGTATTAATTGGTGTAACAAGTTGGTCTTTTGAAAACATAGGCATAATATATAAGGGAAAGGGTTTCAAAATAGTTAGATTGTTGATCACAATTATTCTTTGATAGCATCTTGTAAGGAGTGAGACCCGGTAGGGACCACTCCTTACTTAATTCAATAAAATAGATTGCATAAACCCATCAATAAAAATATAATCAAATAAAGGGGGTGCACTATATTTCATCAAACCAATGAGTACAGAAACATAGCTTGTGGTAGTGGAAAATAAAGATCTAACAAATACAGAATTTCATTGTTCAACTTACATTGGGACTTATGGGAAAGACTAAATTATGAATCTAATTTTTAGGATCATATTGTGGCGAGCAACCCCCCATATCAAAACTCATCCTTGCATTTGGTCTTGAGCTAAGTCCTCCCCTCCCCAAATGTTGAGCTGTGTTAACTCTTGGTGGGTTGAAAAAAACACCTAGGAGGAGAGAAAACAAAAGGAAGGGGCACCAAAAAAACTAAGTATGGGAAGAGTACAAATAATTGGGCATTAATTAAATGTAAGAGAAGAGTTGAATAAGAGGGATGTCAATAAGAGGATTTCAAAAGAGATTAGATTTTTAAGAGGATTAACATGTCAAAAGATGAGGCAATTATTTTCAAGAACATGATAAGTTAAAAGGAACCTTGACATATGCATGTACTAACAAAAAATAAATAGTTTCATGGTGATAAAAGTACTGACTATCATGTACTAAGAAGTAGGGTAGGAACCCTATGTATTCAATGCCAAAGGAAAGTAGGACTAAAACATCAGTGCCAAATAAAAGTAGTATTTTAGTGGGGAATAAAACCCAATGCATGGTAGGGGAATAAAACCAACGCCTAATATCATAAGTGGTAGGGGAATAGAACCCAGTGCCTATAAGGGGAATAAAAACCAATCCTTGTATCATTATAAGTGGTAGGAGAATAGAAGCCAATTCCTATATGGTGTTACTACTTCCAGTTATGACTAGCAATTATCCATGCAAAACCAGAAAAGCAAGAACAAGATATATTTGTTTCAATACAAATGATAAGAATATTAAATTTTCATCAAATGGGGTCAAAGGACCCAAGTCATTTACAAAATTAGGTTAGAAGACCATCAATGTGGTATAATTGTTAACATATCAGGAAAATATGAACAATGATGAGTAATTTCACATGATGATAATATTATCAAGAATTTATTCTATACCTCATGTGGGAAAAAGATATTTAGTCATGATATTATGCCTAATTTGAACAGTAGATGTACATACCTTGAGTTGAATATTAAGTCAGAGATCCAATCCTACATTTCCAATTCTAAAATCAACTCAAAACTACACACATGATTGGGTCCATTAAGTAGGGTTGAAGGTCTACATTTATGTATAGTAATACTCCAGAAAAACAAATCTATCGACAAAATCCTAGGTCGTCCCTTATTATTGACCTAACATGGAGTTAAATGTTTCTTAATTATATATTGACTCAAAATCACAACTTTATTGATCATAACACTGTCTTTAGTTAATATTAAGATCATAAGTAAAACAAAACCCTAAAAATCTAGATGTTAAATCTTGAGAATCAGGCGATGAATACTATATCAAAAGGTAGAGAAAAATCTCATAATTTTGGAACATATTGTTTTTATAATTTTTGAAGATTCCAATAAAAAGTTATAAATTTTACAAGATTTATATCATTTACTAATTTATTGAAGATAATTGATATTCAAATTACCTTTTCACCCTGTTATTATTACTTTAGCACTTAGGTCATGTTAGGGTATCACAGTCTCAAATTCATTCACATCATGGTGCAACAACTTAAAATGAAACTACCGGGATTTACTGAAACACCCATGTGAAGAAAATATAACATGAGATATCATGGGTGTGAAATTAGAAAATACCCAAGGAGGGTCATCTTCTTCTTGACTCAACCCTGTGGTTGTGGCCCTTATTATAGAAGATTGGGTGCTATATTGGGGAAACTAAATAGACAAATCAAACTCAAAACCTATGTGATGAAGGCGAAGAACATAAAGTGATATGACTTACCCTCAAAGTAATTGCTCCATGGCATGAGGAGCTAGAGGCACCATGTTCTGGAAGTCTAGGTACAAGAACAACTTGGTGGAGGCAAAGTAAGCAGTACAAGGAGAAATTGATGGCGCCAAAAGCTTGTATATGATCGGGCTAAACCCTAGGATAGGTTAGATATTTATAGGATTAGGTTCCATGGCGTATGGATTCGAATATTCATGGTAATATTGGGAGAAATCTTGAGCTAATTATAGATTTTTGATTGAAATACGAGATCTTGGTCTACTTGGATGTAAAATTCAATTTGCAATCCAATGCAACTCCTTACGTGAAGCTCTGTTGAGAAGCTAGGGAGTTATGCCTAAGAAATTGGACCCTTTCATTTGCTTTATGTTCACGCATAGATTGGAGGTAGAAGATGAATCACAAATCGCTCATCCCACAGCCGGAGTGGTCGGAGAACGCTGCTATTATGAGAACCAAACATGCAAGTATTAAATGCCTAGAACAATATTATTTTGATGAAATAAATGTGCAAAATATTCCATGATCATTTGAGGGTGCATTTAATGTCCAATGAAGCCCAAATTTGGTAGGTTAGCTATCTAAGGGGCGAGGAATCTGATTTTTCTATTACTTTTAGGGTTTCAAAAATCTAAATCCATCAAACTTTACTTGAAACCAAAGTAATTTTTTTACATATTTATTTATTCCTTTGTCGTAAAATTCTCAAATTTTGTATGAGACTCTCTATTACCCATATATATCCATGGGAAAAATGTAGAAGATTTGTTTTAAACTTAGATCCTTCAATATGTTAAATTTACATAATTAGTCTATAGTTAGCATATCATTCCAAATATTCTTGTATTAAATCCACAAATAATTATTTCCTAGGATAAAACTCTTATAATTCAATATTATTAACATCCTAGAATCAACCAAATTAGTAGAAAATGTTCAAAATAAAAGATCATATTATTTCCTCAAGTTTGGGTTCGTTATAGACATATCAATGACAGAACTTATTATTGGATACAGTGATCCTGAATACCCCATCATATGTGAAGAATATGAATTTTTTAAGTGTTTCCTATAATTAACTTTTTATTGAATATAAATTGTTTAATCATTTGTATTATGGGGCTACTGAGTTGGGAATAATAGACTTGGTATTTCTAATGACATCATTAATTAGCGATGTATTTAGAGATCCGAGTGACGTCAAAGATTATGAGAGTATCACGATGTAGTTTTTAGTGCTTCTAAGACTGTGATCATAGTTTCCTTCAATGTCGTGTAAGTTTTGGGCTTGTTGTTTATATGTCTAACTTATACATACAATTTGCTATAGAATTTAACTTTCATTTTATTTTCCTTCTATTCACTCAAAAATAAGCATTGACAGTTGTTAGTGACTGTTCCTGAGACTTGAACTGTGTATTTGTTTGGTCCTTCGGGTAAAAATGACACCAAATGAGGGACACCCAATGGAATTTCCTTTTCACGTGTACATATACTTTTTTTCCTACTCAACATGTTTGTTAATGTGTGCATCATATGGTAGTTTAATAATGCAACATGTCTGATAATTAAACTTATACGGGTATAAAAACATTCTATAGCGGCAGAAGAAGAGTAGATAAGAAAAAGAAATCAATAACTTGGAAGTTGATGCAGTCTTCTCATTCCAATTGCATATATATTACAAACTCTGCTTAATTACATATATTAACATAACTGTAAATATACACAATCCTATACAAGATAATGAAAGCAAATATGCATATTACATGATGTTGTACATGTGGACGATTGTCACGCGCGTGCAAGACAAATGTATAGAGAAGGTAATTCTATTATTCTTTGATCATATTAATGATTTAGTCTCATTTGATACTACAAACAATCCAATCAAGTTAAAATTACATCTCATTCTCTTTGTAGTTATTTGAAACTACTAAACTCTATACATTGGAGTAGATGAATGACCTATAAGAAAAATGGAATGACTGCTTCATCAAAGATGTGTATCTGACAGATGAGTGGGAGGGTTGATTGATATTTTTGTAGCTCAAACATTGATGTCAAATTTTTATTTATTACATTATTTTACATTCAGGAATTAAAATCTATGATGGTAGTTGATGTTGGGATGTATTGATGCATATGTGTGTGTGAACTAAATGTGAAGTGAATGAGGAAGAGGATGATGTGTATATCTTCATATGTATGAATTTGATGTGTGGTTGAGAAATCAATCAATTGAGTTGTGAGTTTTTGGATATGTGTGTACATTTGAAGTGAAAAATGAAAAATGTTGAGGTTTGTTGGTATGTTTGTGCATATTGTATTAAATGCAAGTCTATTTGTATATATATCTTTCTTCTTGTAGGTTTTTTGGCCTATTGTTATGCTGCAATGTTGTAGAGGCATGCTCTTCTAAGGAACTAATAGTTCTAAAGAACTACATGGAGTAGACAGGATAGCAGCCAGACAGCTAGTATGCAAACCTACTCTAAAAAAATGGATGTTTATCATCGGTTAATTATAAACTACCTATTACATATACTTTCTATGGAAGTCACTTACAACAAACTGACGGACTATACCTAAATTTTTTACCATTCAATCACTAATAAAATTGACGTCACACTATTAAGCATTGGTTATTTCTCATTACTCAGCTGATGAGGAATTGTCAAAGGAATTCCCATTTGCTACATATTTAGCTTAAAGGAATTGGTTGTTTTTTAGATAATCGATGAGGAAAGGTCAAAGAAAAACACATTTTTGTCTCCCACTGTGTGTTACATCATCAGTTTTTATGTAACGTGGAACCAACGTCATAAAATATTGTCACTGGTTTCTCTAACCGATATCGAATGGCTTGTGTTTTAGCATCTCCCATTTAGTCATCGATGGATATCTGATGTCGTATGCCTGAAAAGACCGGCGTGATATCTCATTTTTGGATTAGTTGTTACTTGAGCTTTTAGACTATCAATTTAAAACATATTTTGATAAGAACTAAGCCATTGATTTCTAGTAACATTATATCCATATAATGTAATGCATTAAATAAATTGTTTGAAAGAATCATATTAAAAAAATACAGATTGTGTAAAAACCAAATACTATAACACAATGCATGGCATGCAAACATGAAAACCCTAACGAAAGTTCAACATTCTAATGATGATTCCAAGTCACTAGTTAGTAATATTTTCTTAGTGTACATGAAGACTTTCTTGAAACACCTTGTAGATCAATTTTAGAAAGAATGTTGGTTGTTGTTGCTCACAATTTTGTGCATATAATCTAGTACCATATAATTCAAATACGATTATGTTTTAGAATGATACATTTCCATAATTAGTTTGGATGTCTAAACATCGGTATATGCTTATCGTCTTTTTGAATATCCCCAATAATAACATACTATGATTTTGGAACACTATTGGTGCCATCATTAATTACATGAGTAATGTATCAAGTTAAAGGAATTATGCTTCCAGAAATATACATAGATCTAAGGGAATAGTATTTCCCCAATGAATTGATAGTGCAACTTGTATCTGGCGGTCCTCATTAGAATTATAAATAAACATTGCTTCTCAAGAATAGACAAATATTACAAGTGTCACACGGATTGATTCTTAATTCCTTAAATTAAATGAACTGTTGTGTATATTGATATCCTTGTATTTTTTCATATCTTGCACACCATCTAGAATATTATATCCTTACCAATCTATTGACAAATCCATCTAATAAGTGCACTGTATAAATTTCACTAATGCTTGATTTTATACTGATATTATTTGACTAACACATGCCCTATTATATTCCTATGTGATATGTCCCTAGATAAATGCATGGAAATGGCCTACTTTGGCAAATGTTACTACATATGGAATAATTCTGATTTTAATCATCAAGATATGAGATACATAAGTACTCAAATGATTTTTATGAACAAACAATAAACCTAAATTTTACCCTCACCATATATTTCTAGTGAATATATAATCTAATTACCCATCCTTCAACTACTCTGAATTACAATCAAATATTTCCTTAATAAATAATTTCTGTTATTTTTCTCAACTTTATGGCTACATATTTTTCACCTTCTTTTTTCTTGATCATTGTATTTTTGTTAGGGATTTGCAACACATTTTAAAGGACCTTTCACTTGACATCCACTTTTCTCTTAAGTGTGTTAAGGAATCATATTTTTGAATTGAATATAAAGGTTATGACCTTTCACGAAATTTGTACAGAATGTAAATGTTTTGATGTATGTTTGTAGTTTTTATATATGTAAAAGTTTCCTTGAAAACTTTAGATTCACATCGTGTACTCTCGAGGATGCATATTTTTTTATGGAATAGTAAGGAACATGTTTTCTCCTCTTGATGTGCCAAGTTACCATTTCTTTTATTAAGTGGGAATATCACATCCAAGTGGAGTTTATATAGAATATAAAATTCCTCTATAGCATATTTTAACAATTGAAAAGGGGGTAGAAGAAATGTAGCAACAAAGAAATTCCTTATCTAAAAGTTTCAAATCGATTTTGCGACTCACTTTTCTTCACTTTACAAGATTTTTGTTCTCTATTGAAAACATGGATGTTGTCCTTTTTTTGCGATAAAGATAGATCTTGATTTAATAACTCCAAATTCATCAACATAGGGGAATAAATCTGATTTCCACCTCACTTGGGTTCAAACTACTTTCATTGATTGAATTACTAGAAACTCCCCATTTCAATCTATGATTTCATTATATATTTTAAACGTGTTTTCATCCTATTTTTTAAAAAAGTTATTAGAAAAAATATTTCATTATAAAGAAATGGAAATTGTTTGTCATGGGTAAATAGACCAGTCCCTATCACCAAACCCCTATAGGTTTTAGCATAAAAGAGAGGGATGTTCCCATCCCTTAGTGGAGCAATCAAGCACAAATATTCCAAATGTAGATAGAAAATTCCATTTTCAGAGGTCCAATGTTGTTTGTCAAAGTTGTTTTTTTCTATCTCTACAAAAGGGTGCAAAGTCAACTTGAAATAAAATATAACATCCTTTGAAGAGAAATAAAATCTAAGTTAAGGATCTAAAAAGTCCCATTATTGTTACAAGATACCATTATAGAGTTTGATGCATCGTCACATAGTACAGTGATAATCATGTCTTCATCACCTTACATTATCTTAATTATGAAAAGTAATAGTAGAGTATGATGCATCATCACATAGTCCAGTGATAATCATGTCTTCATCACCTTGCATTATCTTAATTGTGAAAATTAAGAGTGTAATATCATTGAGATTGGACAAATGTAGGTTTTTAAAGTCATAATAAATGATCCCCTTTTTATTACCAAAATGGTATAGTTACTCAAATTATTTGAGAAAAGGAGTGTTTTACCATTTTCCACAGATAAAGATGTCTTTTTAAATTTTTGTGTTAGAGAGAGATAGATATTGAGTTTAAATAATGGGAGCCACATGACCCTCTATCTAATGGCTAGGCCAATTCACCCACGATGGAATGTATGGTAATGGTGGATCTCAAATATAATTTTTCTTCATGGTAGGATGAAAATTCTGACGGTCCACACTCTTCATCTCTAGTGATACCACCAATCACACAAGAAAGAAGCAATGTGTTAATAGGATGGTCACCAACTTGAGGTTGACAAGGAGCCTGAGGTGTTAGGGTTCCATAGGAAGTAATTGATTGACTTTGAGTGGGGTGTAACCTCACAAAATCACATGTTCTCAAGATTGTGTTTGACGCAATGGGGGGAGAAAACTCCCAACTAGGCTTGTATGAAAAAGCACAATGTAGAGGAAGGGGATAAAAGTTAGCCAATTTGTAGTTTGGTTTCACTAAAACATGTCAAGGAATATCAAGAGGAGTAAGGAAGAGGTGAAAGGAATAGTATAAAGTGAGCGGGTGTATAGAGTTAAAGGTTCTACTTTGACCGCAACCCAAGTGAGAGTAGGTGGGAAAGAGAAGTTTAAAACTCCAACTTAACGCCTCAATTTTGTTCAAATGTGTGAGGTCAAGATGGGAATCTAGAGAGAATCTTGCTACAAACTAGCATATAAGGTGTAGAGAGCCTGACAATTATGCATGGATCTACTTCTAATCAACTTATGAAGAATCAGAGGTAGATGACGAACCTAACCGTCCAATTGGTCTACGAGTCATGGGAGCCTTGATCAGGTGCCCCCAGTCACACACACTTTTGCTAGGGATCCTAAGTGCAATATTTTATGGCATTGGCACTTCCCTTTAGATTCTAGAACTTAAAATTGACATTCTAGTTAAAAAGAAAAAATAAGGGAAAAGTGAAAAATAAAAGGAGACAAGGGAGTTTGATATTCAATTACAATGAAGAACAAGTTGAACATATGTTCTATAAACTTCTTGAGATTTGATCATAGGTTTATGATTATATCATCTTCAAGTTTAAGAAGTTGATGTTGATGAGTAAAGGTGATCATAGTGTATAACGAGATAATCGTAATAGAGTTTCATACATATTTAGTGTACATTTGTCAATATGAACCCAATACTTCTAATTGAAGAGTAATATAATATTTATATAAATGATGAAATGAGGGTTACATCACAATATTAGATATTTGAAGTAATGGAAATGTAAATAAAGAAAAGTCACATGAAAACTCATTTCATAACTTTTTTATCCCAAGATTGTATCATACAAACCTATTTTGATGATAGAGTATTTTCCATATTATACATTTGAGAAGTTTATTAAGTGTTTCCATAACATTTATGTCATATAAATTAAAAGTATAACTTATAAGTCCAATGAAATTAAACTTACATGTGTATGACAAATGTGTTGTAGTAATATATTATAATTCTTTTCTTGTAAATTTCTAAAGCAATAATTAAGCAAAATGAACTAAAACACCTATCAATATAAGTGACGAAACTTATTTTATACTATATTATTTTATGTCTTAACTTTTCTATTCTTTCATGGTAGTTCGGTCCACCTTCCACATTGCATAGAAATCAAAAGGTATTATGGATGAAATACCAAGCTTAATAATGGAATATGATTTTGATCAACATCATAAATTATTCTGATTTGTACTAGAATTAGGAAATATGCCTTTCATTAAAAAAAACATTACTTATCATATTGACATGGTGTATGATTCCTTAATTGGAGATATATATTGTTAACTTTTAGGGGTATTAATGTTTTTCATGATAATGAAGGAACAAATATTGTAAAGGACAAATCATAAACTCGAAACCATATTCGGGTACAGTTTATAGCTCTTCTTATTTGGTGACCTCATTATTATCAATTAACTTTTCATATTTCTTTTTATTTTTATTTTCCTATACAAGGCAATGGCTAGGCTTGTTAGTAATTTACTATATAAAGTAATTGTATATCAATTCCAAGAAAACATCTCTAGAATCACATACATGTACCCACAATAAAGAAATTTATTGCATGTTAATATTTTGATCGAAGTTGAAATGTGAATATATATATATATATATATATATATATATATATATATATATATATATATATATATATATTTCACATTTACGTAACCATCATTTTATTTGGTTCTTTGAACTCATCACTATTCATTTGACACCTAAATATGGTATGGGAAGATGTGACCAATATATTTATAAAGGATATTGATTTACAATTTAAGTAATTGTAATATCTGCAATTCTCTCATCTAAAAGAATTTGTATTATAATGGAATAATGTTATCTTTTATTCGTAGTTATCAATAGAGATTGTTTCTTTTCAATTACTAAATACAATGTTTTATATGTGAACCTATTTATTTTACATTGGACTTATCTTGTACTCTTAATTATTCACTAGACAATGTCAAGTTTTTGTGAATTTCGTACTCGGTGACTCATATGTTAATCTATTTATTAGGGGAAATCCATTTATTTGTCTTGTTTAATTTTTTTATCAGTGTGACCATTTCCTAAAATGGATGATAATGAACTATTTTTTGAATCCAACAAAGACCACGAATTTTTTTATGTGAATTAGCTTGAACCAATTGATCTTAGAATAGATGCAAATATGTTTCGAAAGGCAATGAACGTATTTGTGCATGTTACTACCACTTGTATATGAGTGGATGTGGTTTTTTTGTTCCTGTAGGTACCTCCAGAAGACTTATTAAAACAAAAAGTCTCTATATATGCAAACTAGATAAGTCAATCATACATGTAGCATTGTCTTAATCTCTAAAACCAACCAAACAAACCACATGCCCTACTCAGTTAAAAGAACTGCAATTGTATATCTAGTTCAAGAAGACTATCTAAATATGGTCGATATCTAAATAATGGGCATCATATATCTAATTTCTATCCAGAAATAGTTTTTTACTAGGATAAAATAAAACACATCATCTACTACAGAATATAAAATTGGCATTGTAATTACAATGTTGATATTGATTATTATCATTCAACCAATGTTGTAAATATGGAGTATGAGCTTTTTAATTTATATGATAATTTTCTGTAAATCTAGAAAGTTATAGGTGAACTCTTTTAAGTGGAATATAAAAGATGGGTGATCAACCATATATATGTAGTCGTGAAGCAAAAATTTTGCCATTGCATTTTGACATCTGACGTCATTAATGATAAAAAACTCGTCTTTGGCTTGTTTTCTTAAATTCCTTATCTTAAATTTATATTATTGTTAATCAATGAAACTTTTTTGATCCTAAGATTTAGTAGTTTGATATTCAAGAAGGTTTTACCCTAGTAATTCTTCAAGATAACATTGAATATGATTTTCTTCATTATAGGAAATTATGATACGGAGAGACTGAATGGGAAGAGTCCCTAAAAAGGTGTTAGTTTAAGATCATACTAATGATGAGATTGGTGACAATGATGCATGAGGGTGAGAGTGATTCTTGAGTTTGACTTAATTAGATTGATCAATTAATGTTTTTTGGTTGATCATGGAAACTCCTCATGAAATTTTCAAACGCCTGTATTTGCTTATGTGAAAATCTAACTCTGGGGAGTTATACATTATAAATGGACTAAGTGATAAAATATTGAGATTGAATAAAACTCTAGCCCAACTACAGGGAAATTATGCTTGGAGATGTCATATAATGTGCTAATTGATGTGTTTACATGATTGTTAATAGTCTTATGTTATTTGTTGTGTTCATTTAAAAAATTGTCATTGGGCATTTGCACAATGTATATTTTGATAAAGCATATTCGTTGATGTATATTCTAGAGGATTATTTCCCCTTATAAGAATGGAATTTTGGTGATGCCTTTGATGGTTTCAATTCTTATGCATTGATGGGAAGCACCTGACGTGGTTTCTCCTTAAGGCCAACACATTCCACAAAAACTGAGTGAGATGATAACAACCTTAGGTAAGGCTATTATGAATATTAATTTTTTCTTTACACATATCAACATATGTTTCTTGATGATATAATCCAATAACATGTTAAGAATCTATTTTGCATCTCATTTCCATCTTTTGTAGTTGTTAGGGAAATTTGTCACTTATGCCAATCTTTATAGTTTCTAAGGTGGTGTGATAATTCTTTTATTTATCTTATGTAGCATACCAAAATTTCAATATGAATGATTATGGTTGAAACATAGGTCACATTATGTGAGGGGTTCATCCAACCTATACCTAGCTCGATGGATTCGAGATGTCGTAATGCTTCTTCAACTCGTTCAAAAAGCAAGAAAGCAAAGGATATCTTGGTGGTGATGCCCACCCAGATGCAAGACACCTCCCAGATCATGGATGAAAACTCCAATTTGATATACAATGATGAGGAGGTGGAATAGGGGGATACCCAATTTGCCCCAAATAGATCTGAAGATCATCCTAGAAATCTTGTGGTGATTAGGAGGGAGTTGAAGTTAGGAGACCTACACAGATCCAAATTTGATGACTCAAAACTTATACAGTAATCCATAGATATCATTGCATGATATTTAAGAGGTGATTTAATCCAAAAAAGAGGAGAACAATATCGAGCTTTCTTCTTGTTCAAGGCATGACTATGAGGATATTTACAAAATCCCATATCAATACTGACAATTATAAGGCCCACCTAGAGTTATTTCTGATGGGCTAACTACATATCTAACCTAGACATTGGAGTCAAATGTTGATCTACAAGGTGTCTTGCATTAATGTCTCCCCTAAAATGATTGTGATTGTGTGTTCCAACTTAGAAGGCTTGGAGGTATGTTGTTTGCAATATATGACGATTACAAACCCAATAGGAGCAAAAAAATATGACCTACCTTTGAGACTCCATGACCAAACCCTAGTTGGTCATGAAGGATTATAATGTGGTCAAAAGAGAGGATGAAAAAGTAGGTTGATGTGAGATCTCTGATGATGTTGTTAGGGATTCCATCTACACAACTTTGGACATAGGGCTACTTGACCTACATGCACTTGAGGGTGTTATCTCATGGTACTACCACCAAACACCAGATACATTGTAGGTTGGATCGGGCCTAGGTAAATGAGTCTTAGATGGAAATATTTCCAATTTAGTAATGTAATATTTCTTTATCACATCGTAGTGATCACAAGATTCTATCAGTCTCTATCTTTGAGTACAACTATATAGAAAGAACCCATTTTGGCCCCTTTTAAGGATAGAATGGGGATGGATTAGGTGACATTTTAGTGGGTGCATGGAATGTGTAGGTATACATTAATCCCCTCTGCATTGTTTCTAGAAGTTGGCATTGCTAAAAAGTGCTCTCAAGTAGTGGGTGAGCTAAAATCCAACCCAAAAAACATTTGTAAGTTTGTAGATGTTGAGTAACAAGCATCCACGCAGTGATCCAATGTGACCCTCTAAAGGAGAACCTCATCTCCAATAGGTGTGCCACTAGGTAAAGGTTGGAGGAGTTGGACCGAACTCATGATGTATAGTACTATCTTGTAGGGAAATATGACATCAGACAAGGCAGCAAAAACAAAATTTTTACTAGCCATGTTTCCCTTGAATAGTTGATCATGTCAACAACTATGTAATGACAAGGAGGGTTTGCAAGGTTTGTACCTAGTCCTGGAGTAGGTCTAGTGACAACCCCTTGTAGTAGCATGCACCTTTCTTCAAGGTGCACCTAGATGACTATCAGTGGTGGACTCCTAGTTGATCACCACAGATGGAAGTTAACTTCATTCTCCTACTAGTAGGTAATAATCTCCTCACCTCTATAATAGTCTACTTGGACCACCGAGAACTCCTGTTTCTAGATGAACAGATAGGAGGAGTTGACTCTCCTAGTCATTATGCTAGTCTCGACTTACTCTCCCAATTGTCTCTCCTTATTGTTCCTCCCTTTGATGGGTATAACTTGCTGGTGTTATCTGGTGACCACAACCAAAGAAGACAACAATTGGCAAAGATTATTGTTGTGTCTCTAGAAGGCCCTAATACCCCTCTATTTATAGGAGGTTTAGGGTCAGGGCTTCCAATCTGAGCATGAGTTGAAGAGATAGAATGTCATGAATTTGTTGGAGCCTGTAACTGTTGAACCGATCAGTTCACTGTTGAATCGGTTGGTTCTCTAGTCCCTTAACAACTTCTAGATAGGTAGTTGGCTCATTATCAATGACTGACTTATCGCCTTCTTGAGAAATTAGATAACCAAATGTATATGGCTCAAGACGTGTCCTACTAGATCTTCGAGGCACCTATGTCATGTGAGGAATTCGAGATTCCATAGTGGTTTGGGACTCTCTACGTTCCTCTTGTACCTCTATAGGTTCAATGCTTTCTTATTGGTCTTCAAACTCCTTGAGTTCTTCTTTCCTCCCATAGATTCCTTTGGAGATAAGTTCCTTTTCTAGGATTGCAACATCTTTGGCAACAAATACTTTATTGTCAGATGTAGTATAGAAAATGTATCATTTAGTTTCCGTAGGATATCCCACAAAATAACATTCATCAGATTGGGGTCCAAGCATTTTGGGAAACTTCTTTCTCACATAAGCTTCACAACCTCAAATCGTCATAAAAGAAACATTGGGACACTTCCCATACCATTTCTCATACGGTGTCTTTTGAACCAATTTAGATGGTAAATGATTTAGTGTAAATGTTGTGGTTTCAAGAGAATATCCCCATAAATAAGTCAAAACTTCAGCCAAACTCATGATTATTGCACGATATCTAGCAATGTGTGATTCATTCTTTTTGATACACCGTTGTTTTGTGGTGTTCTAAGTGGATTCAATTGTGATATTATACCATGAGATTGTAGAAGGTCCTCAAACTATTGGCTTAAGTATTCTCCACCTTGATCAAAATGAAGTGCCTTAATACTTTTACCAAGTTGATTATCTATTTCATTCCTAAAAACCTTGAAATTTTCTAGAGTTTACGATTTATGTTTCATCAAGTAAACATAATCATACCTACTCAAGTCATCAGTAAAGATAATGAAGTACTGATAACCTCCACTAACATTTGTTCTAAAAGGGCCACATACATCATTATATATGAGTCCTAATAGATCAGTAGCCCTCTCACTATTACTAGTGAAGTGAGTTTTGGTCATCTAGCCCAACAATCAAAACTCACATGTCACTATTGATTTGAAATCAAAAGAGTCTAGATAACCATCTTTATAGAGTCTACATATGCCATTCTTGTTTATGTTCCCTAGACAACAATGCTAAAGGTATGTTTTGTTTGAGTTATCGAGTTTTAATCTTTTGGTATCCAGGTTATAGAAATGTGTCTTTAGATCTAGCATATAAAGACCATAATAAATTGGGGCACTGTAATAAAAGTTCACATCATTTGAAATAGAGCATTGACCATTCTTTATATGAAATTCATGTCCACCCTTGTCCATATAAGATATAGAAATAATGATTCTATTTATGGAAGGTACAAAATAGTAGTTCTTTAACTCTATTACAAGCCCCATGGGTAGAGATAAATTATAGATTCCAACTATAGTGGCATCAACTCTTGCTCCATTTGCAACGCGTAGTTCAACCTCGCCTTTTGTAAAGGCTTACTTCTTTTTAGATCCTACACATTTGATCACATGTGAGATTCGCATGTGGTATCTAGTACCCAAGATGAAGAACTAGACAAATTTATCTCACTAAACATATATAATTGTAGTGGTGATCTCTATTCCCTCCTTCTTCTTCCTCAGTTCCTCTAGGTTGAGTGGGCAATTTTTCTTCTAATGTCTAGGTTGGTAATAGTGGGGAAAATTCCCTCCCTTGTTTACCACTCCCTTTGCTTTGAGTGCAGAAGACTTGGGCTTCTGGCTAGCTTTCAAACTCTTTTTAGCTTTGTCTTTTCCTTTTGACATTCATTTTCTTATGATCATCATCAAATACTTGGGCTTGCATTTCTTTATTTGCATTTCAGTTGTTCTCAACATTCCAAGTAATCATGAGAACAACTTGTCAAAATCATTCATGTTGTAGTTCATGAAAAACCAATTATATGACTTTGGTAGTGGTTGTAGAATCATGTCACTGGCCAACTCTTGACCCAAGGCAAATACCAGTCTTGCAAGGTTCTCCACATACACAATAACTTAAGCACATGGGGACCTATTGGATCTCTTTCTACCATTTTGCACTTGAACAACACCTTGGAGATATCATATTTCTCATGTATTGCATGATCATGGTACATGTTCTTAATATGTGTTACCATATCAATCACATCAATATTCTCAAGTTGTCTCTACAACTCATAGATCATTGTACACAACATCAGGCATTTGACAACTACGACATCCTTAGAGTGCTTCTTATAAGAATCTTTGTCATCCTTAGGCATAGTGGGAGCAGATTCATCTGGCTCTAGTGTCTCCAGGACATAGAGCTTACACACTTGTGTGAGAAAAATTCTAAATGTCCTAAATGAGTCATGAAAACTATTCCCATTTAACTTGTCCATCTCAAGGACCGATCGCAAGGAAACATGCTATTTGTCATCATTTCATTCTATAAGAGAAAATTTATGGTTTGTCAAAACATGTCTGACTTGATTTGATGAAATTTTAGGATATTTAATTAGTCCTTTATTTTTGTTATTTCTCCCACTATTTTGTTCAAATTGATAGCCCTCACATATCAATTTGGAAGATTGTAGCATACAACCTTCTATAGAGCCAAGACCCTAAACATTTAAATTATTACCCAACCAACTCCAACGTCTATAACTGATTATTAAGGCAAGCAACTTTTTCCAGTTGTATATTATGCAATTCATGGATAGATGGTATAGAAAACTCTTTTCCATAGTCATCTGCATGCTTCTAGGTACTTAATCTCATTAAGATCACCTAGTTCAGTCTGACCCAAAACCAAACATGATAATAATACACCTTTCTTAGTAGGCCCAAGTAACTACCATAACACTTCCAAGAGATAGACAGTGCACCATGCTTGGTGTGCCCACATATAGTTGATCAATATTTTCATGTGTTTTACTTAAGCAAAGCATCTAAGACTTATTATGTTGGATTGAGGAATTTAATTATATAAATATATATATACATATCCAATCACCACATACTTATAGCATGTATCATATGCATGCAATATCCCACAAATAAAAAGCATGCAATTATAAGCACAAGCAATGGTTATGTCCATATCTAATGTCATTCCTTGGAACCACAAGGAATTAAAACTACCTAAGGTCTACATCATATATAGAATGCTATTGTTGATGAAGATTTGTGCTCTAGCCAATCCAAATCAATCAGTTCAACTCTTGAATAGGTTGGTTTGCTTCTTGGTTGGTCTTTGTGTCTGTCTTTCACTTGATTTTTGCAGATGATATGATGATCTTTGTAAAGAGGTCATTGCATCAAATTATCACTCACTTGCTTCATTATATTCGCTCTTTCTCAACCCTTCAAAAGAGACTGTTGGATTGGTCTCTCAGAATGGTCATATGATCTTTAGCCTAAATGACTTCTGGCCACCTCTAGTCGCTCGGTTGAGACTCCAGCCGATCTGTTCGACTCCTCCTATCCTCAGACCTCCTCATCCTCAACCCAATTGGTTCACCTATTGAAATGGGTGGTTCATCTGGTGCATAATGTGTTCTTTGCTATAACAAGAATTAAAGCTATCTTAATCCTATTTAGCATATTACATGGTAATAAGGAAACTTTGTGTTACATTTGAGGGGAGCTTGGGAAGGAGAGAATTAATACTTCTACATATGAAAGAAAAGATAGAGGCTCGATATGTAAACTGAGTGATAAATAGGAATAAAACCTTCAATCAAGAACACAAGATCGAGGGGTTATTGGCCATAACCATGATAAACATCCACCATCAAAACCAATTTTAAGGGGAAACATGTAAATTGCATATATATATATATATATATTAGTTGGGATCGTATGCGGTATTTTAATAAAATATGCACATTAATTATTTTAAGTAATCACATCATTATGCAATTAATAAATGATAAAACAACAATATGAGCATATCCATTGAATCCCCAAGCATAGTAAATTGAGGTGGCTCGAATACCACTGTTGGGAAATATTGCATCAGATAAGGCAGTGGAAACAAAAATTTTAGTTACCATATTCCATAGAACAGTAGATTGCATCAACAACTATGTGATGAGAAGTAGGATTTACAAGGTTTATACGTGGTCCTAGAGCTAGTCTAGTGACAATCCCTTATAGTAGTGTGCACCTTTCTTCAAGTTTCACCTAGATGACTGTCAGCGGTTGCGTCCTAGTTGATCACCACAGGAGGTAGTTGACTTCATTCTCCTAGTGGTAGGAAACAACCTCCTCACCTCTGTAGTAGTCCACACAGACCACCAGGAACTCCTATCATTCTAGATGAACATACAAGAAGGAGTTTTCTCCCCTAGTCAGTGTGCTTGTGCCAACTTGGTCTCCCAATTCTCTCTCCCTTTGATGGGTAGAACTTGCTTGGGGTTCTTTGGCTACAAGAACTAGAGAAGAAAATAATGGTCAAAACTTATTGTTGTGTCTCTAGAAGGCCCCAACTACCCCTATATTTATAGGAGGTCCAGGGTCAGGGTTTTCAATCTGAGTGGGAGTTGAGGAGATGGAATTTCATGATTTTTTTGAAACCTACAACCGTTAAACCAGTCAGTTCACTGCTGCATCAGTTGGTTCTCTACGCAGGCATGAAAAGAGGAATAGGGAAGAGCGGGTTCATACTGTGGTTGTTTTGGAGGGGGGCCAAATGGTGGTGGAATCCCAGGAAGGGGATAACAGGGGGTTTGAGGGCTTGGGATGGTCTCAATTTAGCTGGGTGCCTGAGACTGTTCAAAAGGAGACTGGGGGGAGAATAAGATCCAACTGATCTGGGTGAGGAAGGGGTGGAGGTGGCCAACTTAGGAGAAGGAGTAGGGAGGGTGGGGAAGCAAGGTATTCTCCCAACCACCTGAAATGGCTGGTGGAGGAGAGGGAAGAGGTCCCTAGGCAAGGTAGTGTGGAGAGTGTTCCTGGGAAGGAAGGGGTCGTAAGGCTGGTAGGAGTTCTTGATTTTCTTCTTTGATTTGAAAGATAAGGGGAGTCCAGGAGGACCCTGGAGGCCTTCATTAATGAGCTTTTTTTTCCTGATCGTGTACATCAGTTGCCTTCAAATCTCACATCCAATTCATTTCACATTTTGTTTTATGAAAACCACTCATCCCTTCTTCTTCCAAGAAGCCATTTGGGTTGTCACACCTATTCCTACGGCATTTAGGAAAGGATGTATGACTATGGATTCAAATGACAAGATCTTGAGGATATCAAATAAATAAAAGTGGTTTGCATTGTCGAAAGCAGCATCAAGAATCACAGATGCAGACAAGATGACGCTTTGAAGTCCAATTCTCGTTCCGTAGAAAAGTTGTCCACTCTGTAGTCATTGGGAGCATGTCACGGACCCTTGAAAATGTACCAGAGTGATAGAGATGAGGTGGGAGAGAGTGATTGCCCTTCTCTGACCCTAACTGTCCAACCAAAGATAGGACATCTAATGCATTCCACTTATTCATATTGAATAGGGTCTATGGTCGATCCGTGACCCCGATCATGATTTTTCTACCCCCAGAGAAGAGGTCAAGATCCTTCCCTTTTGGACTAGTTGTTGGTGAGGAGGGATTCAAATCACCGACACCATGGTTTGTAGACATGTGCTCTAACCCTCTAAGCTACAGGCCCCACACTTTGTTCTCATCAAAGAAAATCATTGATCACTTCTCTTTTTGTCAAAGTCACTTCCTTTTTTCTTTGTGAGTATCAGTAATATCCCCATTTATAGGGTCGACATTCACATCTATGAATTGACAGAACCGAATGATTAACCTCTCTATACAGGGTTTTTTTCAAGACTACTTAAAGCATCTAAGTGTTTGGTGTAATATCACATATCATGACTAATGAGATTCTTGCATTAACCAACACACCTCCTAGTCTTAAGTGTTTTTGTTTTCTATCAACCTTCCATAATGACATCTAACAAGGTAAAAAACAAGAATATATCTACTCTTAACATCTATATGATCTCATCATTCAGGTCCTCAATTCAAAGACATACATCATTGAGTAATATCATTCTTTAGACAGTTATTATGTTACATCATTATCTCACAACTAAATAAAAATAAACAAATTGGAAGATAGTCTTTATTATCAATCGAATTGTTTACAAGATATGTCATTACTATCATCATATGATTGGATCTCTGAGCATAAATACCAGTATATATATGGAATAGGGTTATGGAAAAAGAAACACTACTTCATGCCAGGGACTCATTAAGAGGAATTGTATGTGGGATAACATTCAATTCTTGGTCGATGAATGCAACAACAAGATCAACAACCAAGACAAGTAGCAAGACGGGGGAGTCACATTAACTCTACACCTAGAGGATAGCAGAAAAACACCCTTGAGGTAGACCCTGACTAAGTACATCTTGAAGGATGAAGCTTCTATGATCGGTCACCCATGCATAGATGAGGATATCCAGGATGCTCTCTTGTTCATACTCCTAGACTATTAGATGGGGCTAGGTGGCTTCAATTTATGGTCCTTCCATCATTGTTGATGGGTTAACAAGGATGTTTGGAGATTCATACATTGTCTTATGGGGGTGAAAAGATGGTGCAATAGGTGAACCACACATTCCTCACTTTATCCCAAATATTAAAGGATCCACCTCCATTAGAGACTTCCACCCTATTGCGTGTAATTAAATTCTATACAATATGTTCACCATGTTTTTGGTAGAGAGGTTCATGGGTGTTTTGAGTATCATTGTATGCAAGAACATGGGGGTCTTTGTGACAAGGAGGATCGTTTACGACTATTCCCTCCTTGTATGGGAGTTCCTCATTGGAATTGACCTAAAATGTGCCTCCTCAAGGACATGTCTGAGATGAACATCTCAAAGGTTTGTGAATAGGTCATTTAGAGTGTCCTCTGGAAATTTCTCAAAAGGTTTGGGCTCCCTAAAACATTGACTGGTTGGTTCATCTAGTGCATATAGATGTGTTTGTTCTATATCATGGTCAACAATCTAACTTTAGGCATCTTTCACAAATCTAGAGAAATTTGACAAGGGTTCCCACTATCCCCATCCCTTTCTCTCTTTTTATGGAGTACCACTTTCATTTCCTCCATGATAGTGAATGCAAAGATACTTTCTCATTCTACTCTATAAAGGACACCAAAGTTCTTTCCCATCTCACCTTCTGATGATTTACTCAACATCACTGAGGTAATGATGTGAAGCATGAGGGAAATTAGATTCATCTTGGAGGAGTTTGACTTCTCTATGGGACTCAAGGTCTCTTTGACCTAGTTAGTTATTTTTTCTCCATGTATGCAATTCCTCTTCAATATAGATTATGTAATTATGTAGAGTTCCCTACCTTGCAGGTATCTTGAATATTCTTTGATAGGGAAGAACCTCTCCATCTAACACTTCAGCCCATGTGTTGACTGCTCATACAACATGATTAACAAATGGCCTCTAACTGCATATCATTTGTGGGGAGAGGACTTCTAGTTTGACAAACATCCATGCTCTTTTCACTACTTTGAGTGATGCAAGGACACTTATAGCTAACACTAAGGGATTGGCTCGATCATGAGATGACAGAGTTCCTTTGGGGTGAGCAAAATCTCTACATAGCATGAATTACCTTGCTGTCCCCTTGGATGGGGTGGGGTGTTGGGACTCAAAACTATTTTTCGATCTTGAAAGTAGCTTTAGCCAAGGAGAATCACCCACTTGTGCATGAAACATGACTCAATCTGAATGATCTAGCTTCTATGGAAGTAATATACCTGATTTAAAGATCCCAAGTCCATGCATTGGGGTTTCTTGAACAACTAAAGAGACATGTTGAAGTTATTGGCCCTTGCCCATCGATGTGCCTTTTGAGTTTTGGGATTGCACACTAATCAATTGAACAATGAATAGATTCAACCCAAAAGCTTGCAAGACACAACTTTGGTCTTTCGATATCTATAAAGGGCCCTATACTAACACATCCACATAGACTAGAATATATTACCAGCAAGCGCATGGGTTCATATTATAATATAGATGAGTGGAAAGTGAAAGATCGATCCGCAAGGAAAGTGGGGGAACTAGAGCTCAGTTAGATTATCTATCTTCCTAAAGCAGAGATTAGGGTTTTAGGGTTTGGGGTTGGATTTTGTTTGATTACACTAAGGTTTCATGCAAGAACCTGAGGAAGGAAGAAAAACAAAGAAGACCCTATTTTAACCCTAGACAAGTTAGTTCTAATGAGCAAGGAAGCAACAAAACAAACAAGGAACAATTAGACTAGAGTCAAAAAGATAGAAGCTAACACTATGATTAGATTATGAAAGCAATTTAGACACTAATGTAATTAAGAACCTTGACTAGCATTTAGTAGAAAGAACTACACTATCAAGCTCAAAGGAGCAATAACTACTCCAGCAAGACTTAACTATCCAAAACAAAGCAATTAACTATCAAATCACTTAAAGAAATGAACTAAACTAGCTTGAACTAGCTATGAGAACAATCAGGGTTTTTAGCAAGTTATGGAGAGGTGGGCCATTTGGGGATGTAACTAGGATTCCAGTCGGGGGAGGGTATAACATGTAAACCAAACAATTCATCCTAGATTGACAAACCAAATAATTAGCCAAATGTAATGGAATCACTATAAACTATCAGTATACCTTGGATAAAATAGTGTGTGTGAAGGGGAACTACACCTGTGCACACCCTATCTAGCCTTATGAGTCTCAATCAAACTAAGGTTTAGGTGGTATTCCAATAGGATTTGGTTAACCTAGGTTTCTTAGATAGGAATACTTAGTGTAATTGGGAGCCAAACGTGGGAATGCAGTGTAGAGGTAAGGGTATTTCATTTCACATTACTCAACAACTAGCTTTTAGAAAATTCCTAGGAAATTACACTAAACACTCCTACACTAGATACTTAGATCTCACACCTAGGATAGAAAGAAGGGGTATATGTGTGGGAAGATGGGGTCCCTAGCTATGGATACACTAGTTAGACCTAGGAGAAAATCCTAAAATTGCCTCACACAGGTCATTTTCTCCTAGATCTAGGTGCTTTCAAGCATAAAACAACAAGCAATTCATATTTTCAAGAAAAAACCACAATAAGAATAATAGGAAATAAGATAGAAATAGAAGACAATCATCATAGAATGAAAATATATAGTTTACGTGTTATATTCCCCCAACATGGTATTAAAGTAACATTTTTACCCCAAACATCCCACCACAAAGGGCTTAGCTAGACATAAAATAAGAAAAAAAAAGAGAAAAAAGGAAAATAAGAGTTGGGAGAATAGAATGTGGTGGACTCCTCCTCCTTCACCGCCTAGCTACTAGAGCTTGCACTTCTTCTCCCAAGTTGAATGGATGGTATGGAATGGTGGTGGATGATGTTCAAAATCCTAGAATACTAGGGTTTTGGGGTGGAGGAATGTGGAAATGATGTGGATGCATGTGGGTGTAGGTGATATCTCCTTAAATGCTCAAAGGAAGTAGAAATGAATGCTATGGGGGTGTAAACTTGTTCTATAGTCATCACCTAGGTATATATATGTGGTAGGCAAGAACTAGGTTAAGTGGGGTCAAAATGAGTAGAATAGTGTAGAAAAATGTAGGTTTTGGGTGGCAGCACAACCATTCTGGGTAGAATGACTATGTTGGACAAGAAGTAGCATGATGGTGCTGAGAGGGAATCACCATTTTGGTGGAGGTCAAAATGACAAGTTGAAAGTGGAAAATTGATGGTTGATAGGACGGTCGTGCTAGGAAGTACAACAATGTTGGTGTCCAGGTAGAATGGTTGTACTTGGTAGAACGATCGTGGTGGGTAGTTGTGACTTGGTCATTCCCTTGAGCACGCTTGGTCTACCTCTTACCAGCACATCCATTTTGGCTGGAATGACCTGGCTGGGGTCTTCTTAGAATGGCTATGTTGTCGAGGTCACTCTTCAAAGCTGAACTCTGTCATCTCTCGATGATTTTTTCTCAGCTAGCATGACCATTACTTGGCATCATAGCTATGTTGGGGTCCTCAGCTGCACTTTCCACTTCATTCTTTGAGATCCATTAACACCTTTGCTTTAGCTTGACCCTTGTCCATTGGGGGTAGGTTAGGGGGATCTTTAGGGCCTTCTTTAGATCCCTCCATGTGTGGAGGAATCCTAAAATACATCCCTTCTCTACCATCCATCCAAGGCCTGATCCAAGTACCTGCAAAACATGTAAAAAGTGTCCATAAGTGCATTTAACATAAAACAATTTATTAGGGTAAATAACTTGCAATCTAACATGTTTAGATGTGATTGAAATGCAAAAAGACACAAGATGAAGCCCTAAAATAGGGCTACATCACCACTCTAAACTTGAAACATACTTGTCCTCAAGTATGCTCCAACTTAATCTCTCTTCCATTTTTTTTCAATAAATAAGAATGATAAATGCATTGCAACAGGTGTAGATTGACTAAATGAGCTAGATGTGACTAAGTACATGTACTTCACCTCTTTCCTCTCTTCTTTCACAAACCAATAATGATTAAATCACTGAGCATACTAACTTCAAATATAGAAAATAGAATGAACAATCAATCTATTTGACTTTCATAAATCTCTGAGTAAACCATTTCATGACAATGATGATAAAAAACGGACTAGGATTGTTGTTTTACCTTCATGCATTCAGTCTCATTTGACAAACCACACTAAGTGACTCACATGGCTGTGAAGAAGGAAAAAAAAGAGATATGTTCAATGTTCCTAGCTCAATGGTAATGCAAATTGAAGGAAGGATTGTGGTAAGAGGTTGGAGTTCTATTACATGGGATCACTCATATTTTATTTATTTAGATGATATTACATTGAAGCATCTTTTATTTTCTTTTTGCATTTTTTTTCTCATTTTTTCTTTTTCTTTATCCTTGATGTAGGTGGGTAACATGGTGATGACAGTGAAGTGGGGAGATATAGATATGCTCACCCCAACTTTTGGGGGTGGCCAAGGATAATATGTGCACTTTGGCATCCTTTCATGATACAGAGAGGTAAAAGAATGATGAAAGGAAAGTGAGTCAAAGAGGGTTCACTATCATGGTTTTCAACATGAGATCTCATACGGAAAAGTTACTCCAAAAATACCATCAAAAAATGACACACCACATGAATGAGAAATATGAAAATTACACTTTTATCATGAGATTATGTAAACCCTAAGTGTTCATAGATTTCTTAAATCACAATTCACCAAAACTTTGCACAAGCATGAAAGAGGTGATTCGTATGTAAAAAGTCAAGCATTGGAATCATCTAGAAATAGATAAGGGAATGTAGTACACAATTTTCAAAGATCAACATTTTAAATTCATTAAGTAGAGATTGAGTCAAAACATGATTTAAGGCTAGAAATTCCAAATTTAGGAAAATTTGCCAAAATGGTGCCAACTTGAATTCATTGACATATAAACCTACATTTAGGGAATGAAATCATAATTCAAGAAAATCCTAGCTAAACAAACAAACTAACAAAATCTACTTGAAATGTAATGCATGACACAAAAAGCAAAAATTTAAAAAATTACAAAAAATGCATGAAATTAAATTACATGGTATGCATGAATGCAAGCACAAAGAAATCTACACTAGAAAGGGTGGTGTCAAAATCATCCAATCACAACAAGGGAACCATGGTGAAACAAATGTAATCAAAGTGAGTTAAAAGAAGAGGTCATACATACCCACCACCCCAAACTTTTGAATCGTCTTGTCCTCATCAAGAAAATAAAGCTTAGGAATGATATGGTAGTTGTCACTATTGTGGTGTTGTTGATCCTGATGAGGCCTTCCATATGGTTGAAGGTTCTGGTAGTAACTACCTTAATAGTCCACCTGTGGAGGTGGATATGTCTCCTGATATCCAAACAGAGCTCCCCAGAAGTCCTCCCCCCATTGGGGGTTTCTCTAAGCCTACACATGTTGGCAGCAGTACATGTGGTTTATCTGGTTATGCATCTGCTACTGGTTCAACCACATGCATTGTTGTGTATGTTGAATTGCCTCCAACTATGCATGAATGGCTGACATGTCATTTGCATTTGTGGAATATGGCTACACATAAAACTCCTCATGTATCTGTCTTGTTCGGCGGGGCTGCTCTATTGTGCACTGATGCTCTTCTGTGTCGTCTCTATGTCCCTTTTGGGTAAGAGAATTGGCAATCCTCTGCTATCCTCCCTTCACCATTGTATTTCCCAATTGGCACTTGTTGTTGTAAGATCTTTCATAGGTTGTGTCTCCTTGAGAAGCATCAGAACAAGATAGGGTAGCTCTAAAGTTACTTTAGAGTACCCATGGTTATGTTGTAGATAATGTTTTTGTCTCTAAGGGAGATTATTTGGGACCTTGCAAGATAGTTCAAACCAACCAACTTGGTCCCCTCCCCCTTTCTAAGTCCCGTAAGATCAACTCAAGAGCCTTAAATATGGTTGACACAACCCCACCCCCATTATGAAATGATTATTTCTCTTTGAAGGGATTGTTTTAAGAGGTCAATCATCATTGCCCCCAGATTCACATGACTAGTACTGATCATGACATCACATACAAATATTTTTTTGAGCAGTGGCCTTGGTTGTTATACAGTCCAAAGATAATGTTAGCCAGAACTTTCTGCATGTATCTCAAGGCGAGATTGAATATTTTACTTGTTTTTTACTTCCCCGCTATAAAGGTGTCTTGCCCAGTGAAAGTTTTTCACAAAATTGAATAATTACATCATCCTCTTGTATCAAATATTCCACCATCAAATTTTTGTTCCATCTCCAGTGTTGGTGCAAAACTTTTGTTGAGCTGGGAGGACTTTAGCATATGCATAGGGCCATTGAGCCTAAAGCATATAACATCCTCTACTTGATATTGCACCTTCTCCAAGGACCCAAAAAAGTCCTAAGTTGCATCAATGTAGGTATCTTAGACCTCAGTCAGTAGCTTACACAACCCATAATTAGTCAAGTAACCTTTGCAATAGTTGAAGATTCCTAAGGCTTGCATGGTATGGATGTATGCATATCTTGTAGGAATAACCCGCCTTGTAGTGCACTCAGGGTGGAAGGGTCTCACAAGCAGTTTTCTTGTTTTCCATATACCATATGTAGCCCCTTCAAGCTATTTTCACACCCACATCATTCGATCCTCCTCCAACTTTGACAAGGATCAACTGGTTCATGCTCTACCTCTTCACTCTCGGTGTCACCTCCTCTCCCTCTTGATAGTCGTGGGACCCCAAACTTATGTCCAATTTCAAGGGCACCATCACAATTAGTGCATCATCTTCTTCGATCAACAATCTCCACCTTGTAGGTTGTTGTGTGGCATGGGGTTGATTGAAGATGTAGAGTGCCTCACTGGAGTAGGCCATGGAGGGAAGCATGAGGATGATGTCGCAACAACTTTCTTAGCCCTTCTCTCTTGGGCCGGTTCATCAACATTAATGGACTCTACCTAATTTTCCATTTCTTCTTCCTCCTCCACTTTATTGGGGATATTGTAGCTTGTGTCTGCTGTGTGGTGGTTTGAGTAGGATCGGAGATGAGAGTCACTCATTGATGTCGAACGCTACAAGGAGCCAAATACTAAATTTGACAGTGATGACATAGGGTTGTGCGAGGGAAGGGGGACGTATGTGGAGGAAGGTTTTGTGCGGATTTTTTCACCCGTGAGGATTTTCATAGTGTTCTTGATTCCCTTCTTGATGAATTTCCCAATCTTCTTCATCTTTGCAATGAATTTGGTGGAAAATAGAAGGGGAACAAGGATTTTCATCCTTCTAAAGAAATGGGGCAGAATCCTTTTGAAGGTGGAGAAAAATTGGTGGATGAGAGGTGGAAAGAGGTGCTGGAGGTAGAAAAGTCCTTAAAGAGTTTGGGAGGAAGAGATGGCAATTTGGGGGATGTTGGAGTTTCCCTAGATTGCCTTCGCCCGTTGGACGGCCGCCGCTAAGTGAGTGAAATGGGGGTCGGGTTGTACTGCTAGAAGAAATAGAAAAATACTTAAGTGGTAGGTTTGGGCCAGCACGGTTGTTCTGGCTTGTACAACCATGCTTGAATAATGCCATAACGGCCATGTTGGTTAGAATGGTCATGCTGACCAGATCCAAAACTTTGGTTTTAACCTCTTGAAATGGCCATATCCAACATGACTATTCCACACCAGCACATCTATGCTTGCTCTCCGAGTATCAAAATCTTCCAAAATTTTCCAATTCTCTTAATGAATCATATTCCAAATAGAAACTTCGATCCACTTTGACATTTTATCAATACTTTTCACTGAAATTCACCCTTCTTCACAATCTTCAACCTATTTCACCTATCATACATAAAACTAAACACAAACTATTCAACACAAGTGTGTGTGGGTTTCTTGGAATGTGTAAAAGAAAATGAAAGTGTTAAGAATTGAAGGTTGGGTGCAAAAATTCCCAATCCTTGGTAGGTTTCCTGCCACTGGCGCTATGCTTTATGGCTTCATCCGAGCTTGTTGATTCTTGTATCACTCATCCTCTTGGGAACCTCAAAGCATTCGTGTAGTATATGTTTCTCTCATGTGCATTTGATCACACCTTTTCATCAATTGGGAGTTTCTCAACTTGCATTAAAATATCAAAGCTTTGTTTGCCCTTATCGGGCCCAACTTATACAGCATATTTCAATATTTGACCATTCACTAATTCTTTTGTACCTTCTTTCTTGCATATCATAATAGCACCATAGGGGTATACATGTTTCACTTGGTATGGACTTACCATCTTGATCGAAGCTTCTTGGGGAAGAATTTCATTCTTGAGTTGTACAACCACACCCATTGTTTGGGCTCAAATGACTTCTTCTTGATCAATATATCACGCAAAAAAATTATTTTTTTTCTTTATAATCTTTGACAATTCTTAGGCCTCATGCCTCATTTCCTTCAAATCATCGAGCTGCAGCTTTATTCTAGATCCAACAGAATCCATGTCCATATCCATAGACTCTAAGGCACACAATGCTTTGTGTTTCAACTCAAAAAGTAGATTGAAACTTTTCCCATACATAAGCTTGAACCGAGTAGTGCCAATCGGGGCTTTGAATGTTGTCCTATATGCCCAGAAATCTTCATTGAGTCATAGATACCAATCCTTGACGTCCGGTCTCACACTCTTCTCAAGAATGAGATTTATCTCCTGATAGGCCAACTCAACTTGGACACTAGTTTGAGGGTGGTAAATAATATCCACACGATGATTGAGTCCATACCTTTTTAGCAAACTCTCAAAGGATCTATGGATGAAGTGACTTCAACCATAACTAATCATAGCTCTAGGTACACCAAGCCGACTGAAGATGTTTGATTTGATAAATTCACACACCACCTGATGCTCATTTTTTCTTGTAGATATTGCTTCCATCCACTTCGAGATGTAGTCTACTTCCACCAAGATGTAGACATACTCAAAATAAAGAGGAAATGGACCCATGAAGTCAATACCCCAAACATTAAACACCTCTACTACAAGAATAGGAGATAGAGAGATCATGTCCCTCTTTGAGATAGTGCCCACTTTTTGGCACTTTAAGTAAGTTTTGCAATATTATTGAGAATCCTTCAAAAAAGTTGGCCAATAGAAACCACATTGGAAAACTTTTGTGGTTGTCCGTTTCCCACGAAAGTATCCTATACATATGTCGGAATGGCACATGGAGAGAATCTCTTACTTATCACTTCTTGGAATGCACCTCCTTATGAGTTGATCAAAGAAATACTTCAATAGATGTGGGTCATCCCACACATAGTTCTTCACCATGGCAAACAACCTTATACATTCCTCCTTACTCCAACTGCTTGGTACTCTCTCACTATACAAGAAGTCAGCTATATGCTTGCACCATGGCCTTTGAGTGGAGTCAAGAAAGAATAGTTTCTCATGAGGCATTATCTCTTGTATCTTGGTCACATCATCATAGGTTGCTTCAATATGAGAGAGGTGATTGGTTGTAGATATCTCAATCCCCTTCTTGTCAATGGTCTTCAAATCAAATTCTTGGAGCAATAGAATCCACCATATCAACCTAGAATTTGAATCCTTCTTTGACATTAGATACTTAAGTGTTGAGTGGTCAGTAGAAACAATAACCTTGTTTTGTAGCACATACGAGTAGAACTTGTCAAGAGCAAAGATCATGTCAAGCACTTCATTCTTTGTGGTAGTGTGCTTCCTTTGAGCTTCATCAATTATCTTACTTGCATAATAGATGGTGTGCAATATCCTACAAATCCTTTGGACAAGAACAACCCCAACAACCATATGTGAAGCATCAATCATAATCTCGAATGGAAAAGAGAAATCTAGGGGTTGCATGATAGGAGCAGAAATCATCTTGTACTTCAATGGTTGAAAGCTTTAATGCATTTTTTGCCAAAATTGAATTCAAAATCTTTATCAAGTAAGTGACACAATGGTCTCGAAATATTACTAAAATCTTTGTTGAAACATATATAGAAACATTCATACCCCAAGAAAGAATAGACTTGTCTTATAGTAGAAGGAATAGTAAAAGTCGAAATGAGGCCCACTTTGACCTTGTCAACTTCGATTCCGGCTTTTAGAAACTCTTTGACCCAGAAAAATACCCTTGTGAACCATGAAATGACTTTTCTTCAAAGAAAGAACCAAACGTGCTTTAACACATATCTCAAGAACAACTATGAGGTGAGACAACATTAATCAAAAGACTTTCAGAACACTAAAATATCATCCATGAAAACTTCAAGTGAAGAATCAAGCATGTCGGTGAAAATGGATGTGACACATATTTGAAATGTGGAAGGGGAATTTCATATCCCAAAAGGAACCTCCTATAGGCAAAGGTTCCACTTGGGCATATGAACATGATTTTCTCTTGATCCTCCAAATGCACTGTCACTTGAAAATACCCCAAATATCAATCAAGGAAATAATAGAAACTTTATTTGGTAAGCCTCTCTAAGATTTGATCAATGAATGGGAGAGGGAAGTGGTCTATATTTTTCCTCTCATTCAACGTCCTATAGTCCACATTCATTCTCCATTTAGATTATTATCTCATCAGAATCAATTCTCCATCTTCATTTTGAGCCATGGTGATCTCACCCCTATTGCACACAACTTGTATGGGGCTCACCCAAGGACTGCCATAAATGGGATAGATGAACCTAACATCAAACCACTTCACAACCTCTTGAGTTGCAACTTCTTTCAACTTTGGACTCAACCTCCTTTGCATTTGGTGGATTGGCCTTGCATAATCCTTAAGATAGATCCTATGGACGCAAATGGAGGGGTCAACACCCCTCGAATAAATAATAGACCACCCTATGACTTGAATGTTCCTCTTCAACATAGAAATGAGAGCATCTTCTTGTTTAGGAGAGAGAATAGAAGAAATGATCACGGGAAGGGTGTCATTTGAACCCAAAAATCCATACTTCAAAACTTCAAGAAGAGATTTAAGATCAAGTACATGAGGTTCATTAATGGAATTCTTCAAAGGTTTCTTAGAATTGGAAGGAAGGTCCTCACTTGCATCCATTAATGCAATCTCATTTTCTACAACAATATCATCATTGGGAAGCTCGACAATAGGCTCTACACCTCTACCCTTGGTGGAAGTCTCAATCCACATAGGTAGCCATTCTTGAAAATATCCTTAAAGAAATCAATAAGATAACAATCCTCTTCTGTAGCACCTATCATCTCAGCTTTAGTGAAACCTTTGAAGATGGTCAACCAGATCTTCATGTCAATGAATGTTACATATATGGTGTCAGTTCTAAGATTTATCATTGTAATAGGAACCTTCCTTGTGTCCGTCTCCATGTCAAGCACAATAAAATCAACATGAAAGAATGCAAAGGTGTCATCATCAAGCCTTACCAACGCATCATCATTTTCCCCTAAGGAATCTTTAGATAACAGTCAACCAACTGAAGGAGCAGTTAGCTGACTTCAATCGTTCAAAACTCAATTCAGCATACACATCATAAGGCATTAGATTAACACTAGAAGTCATGTCAAAAAGAGCTTGGTCTATGCAGTGTGCTCCAATTTAGCATGGAGTGATTGGAGTATTAAAATCTTTCCTCTCTAATTTGGAGCGATGTCTTACAGAATGGAGCTCACTTATACAATGATCTTGACTTGCCTTGGCATTCTTCTAGTTGTCTTTATCTTGAAGGTGCACATTATTTCAAGAACTTTGGATAAGAGGGAATTTTCTTGATGTCATCCAACATGATATTGATCCTCACTTGCTTGAATGTCTACATGATATCCTCAATATGTTTCCTTTTTCTTTTGGCGTTGGATGGTTCCTTAAGTGTATTGGGAAGAGATGGACTTGTGCACCCAATTGGCTCACATCAATAGAATCATCAAGAGGCATCACAAGAATCACAATATCATCATCGTATGTCACAATATCACCGCGACTACCAATCACAGTATCATCACCCTGAATCACTATAACATTTTCTTTTATCACGACATCATCTCTATCTTCATTACCAAAACCTACTACTTCTTTGCTCTTTGTATAATCCAAAAGGCTTCCCACTTCTCAACATGGTCACCAACTTCACTTGCTCATGAGTGGAAGAGGAGGGAGCTTGTGGTGACGGTTTTGATCCTTGATGTGGTGGAATTTGGTGTGGGGGATTTGGGTTTTGAAGAATGGATTGTAGTTGGTATTGTGGTTGTTGTGACTGTTGTAGAGGGGGTCAATATTAAGGAGGAGGTTGCTGGTAGGAATGTGGTGGAGGTGGATGGTATTGGTAATTGTAATTGGGTTGTAGGGGTTGGAAAGCATATGTATTTTGAGTGCATTAGTTATTGCAATGTGGACAGTTGCCCTTTGAGGACCATAGGTACCTTAAGGAGCATCCATGGTTCCATCAACACTATTTGGGTTCACCAATATTTCAGAGGGAAGCCTGCACTCCTCACATCTAGCAAGAGATAATAAAATCTTATCAATCCTTTGCTCTAGATGACATATATTTTTCCCTTGAGTGGATGCATCCTTCTTTACATCATCAAGGCTCCTTAGCCTCCCAAGAACCTCTTCTTCAAATTTAGAGTTATACTTTGACCCTTTATGTTGTCTTCATTGCCCTTATCCTTCATCCCCTTTCTTACAAAAGAAGTTTGGGTGAGTTCTCCACTCTTGAGTGTAGGTGTTGGACTCAGTCCCTTGGTTGTTTTTGTTGCCAAAATATTGAAGAGCTTGAACCTTCTCACAAATAGCTTCCACATAGTTGGTTGAGTGTCTAGAAGAACCTCTCATCAAGTTCATCACATCAACAAGAATCTTCATCAATGAAGGAATTGTAACATCTCTAGCTAGAGCGGGAGGCGAAGGGGTCCAGTTCCTATCACAGTGTAAAGCCACACTAGAAGCCCGGTGACATGGATTTTCATCTAGGTGCTCAAAGAGAGGCCACAAATCTTTTGGGGGATTGGCCATTACGGTTCATCCACAAGGGGATTCAACAAACATTTGACCCAATTCAAATAGACTGGTGTAGAAGGATTGCACAAGGTACTAGACGAGTACTTCATGGTGAGGGAAGTCTCTAAATAGGATTTGGAACCACTCCCACATCTCATGGAATGTCTCATTCTACTTCTGAGGGAAATACATGATGTATCTCCATATTTGTGTCAACTTGGAAATAAGATAGAACTTTTTTATAAACTCATTCTTGATGGCTTCCCAAGTGACCAAATCCTGCTTTGATAAGTACTAGTCTTTAGCTTTTTCCTTGAGCAAGAAAGGGAACCAGGTCCTTCTGATAGAATCAACAGTTGCAGAGGGGGTGCGGAAACTAGAACATGCATGTTTCTAGAATGGCATCGATTGGATGATAAGGGCTTTTGTTCTCAAGCCCATGGAAGGTGGGTATGAACCAAAGGAGACATGGAGGAATGAAGAACTGTTGCCTTGGCGTATGATCAACTCGGGTGGCAATGGGAGATGTGTAGTTCCTAGGCATGAAGTAGTCATGGAGCATCTTTGGTGGTGGTGAAGGATCAACTTCTCCTCCATCACGGTGTTGATCATCCCTATCTCCCATTTCAGCTTCTTGGTGTTGACGTCTCCTTGTACCTTTCTCAGGATCAATTGGAACCAAGTATGTAGAGATCATGCTTCAGCCAAGCATGCACAATTATCACCTGCGCAAGGCACAAATAAGCAACAAGATCTAAGTTAGAAGACAAGTATGTGAAAGTAAAAAAAATAAAGAATAGCAATGATGAGGGAAGTATTTGAAGCAAAGCTACACTAACTAGCTAGGCTAAACACATCAATCCCCGACAACGATACTAGAAATCTTGATGAACCTTCAGAGTTTTGAGACTACACACTAATCAATTGAACTATGAAAAGATGCAACCCCAAGCTCATAAGATGCAACTTTGGTTGTACAATATTTATAAAGGGCCCTATACTAACATGTCCACATAGACTAGAATATATCACCTACAAGAGTATGGGATCATATTATAGTATAGGTGAGAGGCAAGTGAGGGATCAATACATAGGAAAAGAGGGGAAACTAAAAATTAGTTAGGTTAGTTATGTTCCTCAAGCAAAGACAAGCGTTTTTAGGGTTTGAGGTTGGTTTCGGTTTTATTACACTCAGGTTTCAAGAAAGAGAAAAAGATAGGAAGAAAAAAAAGCAAGATCCTATTTTAACTGTAGACAAGTTAATTCTAATGAGAAAGGAAGCAAGTAAAAAAATTGGAACAACTACACTAGAGTCAACAAGACAAAAGGAAACACTAAAACTAGACTAGAAAACCAATTCATACACTAATGCAATTAAGAACCTAGATTAGCATTAACTAGAAACACTACACTAGCAATCTCAAAGGAGCACTAACTACTCAAGAAAGACTTAACTATCCCAAACAAAGCAATTAATTATCAAAGCAAACTAGCATGAGCTAGCTAAGAGAACAATTGGGGTTTTTAGCAAGTTATGGAGAGGTGGGCCATTTGGGGATGCAACTAGAATTCTAGTTGGGGAAGGGTATAACATGTAAACCTAACCATTCATCCTTGATTTACGAATCAAACAATTATACTAATGCAATGGAATCACCCTAAACTATTAGTTGGTCTTGGATAGAATCATGTGTGTGAATCGAAACTACACCCTTGCACACACTATCTATCCTTACGAGGCTCAATCGAACTAAGGTTTAGGTGGGATTCCAATAGGATTTTACTAACCTAGGTTTATAGGATAGGAATACTTAGTTTAATTGGGATCCAAAGATAGGAATGCAGAGTAGAGCTTAGGGTGTTTCACCTCACATTACTCACCATCTAGCTTTTAGAAAGCTGCTAGGAAATTACACCAAACACTCTAACTCTAGATACTTAGATCTCACACCTACGAGTAAGAGAAGAGTATATGTGTGGGAAGATGGGGTGCTAACTATGAATCCAATAGTTGGACCTAGGATAAAATCCCAAAATAGACTCACATAGGCCATCTTCTCCTAGACCTAGGTGGTTTAAAGCATAAAACAACAAGCAATTTATATAATAAGATAGAAGTAGAATGTCATCATCATAGAATGAATATATATAACTTACACGTTATATTCTCACAACATGATATACAAAGTAACATTTTTACCCAAACAACCCACCACAAAGGGCTTAGCTAGACATTAAATAAGAAAAAGAAGACAAAGAAGAAGGAGTCGAGGATTAGGGGAGGAAATAACATGGTGAAGACTCCTTTTACTTCACCTCCTAGTTGTTGGAGCTTGCACTTCTTCTCCCAAGCTGGATGGATGGCATGGAATGGTGGTAAATGATGGTGAAAACCCTAGAAAACTAGGGTTTTGGGGTGGAGGAAGGTGAAAATAAAGTGGATGTAGGTGGGAGTAGGTGAGAGTTCCTTGAATGCTCCAAGGAAGTAGAAATGAATGCTATGGGGTTGTAACCTCGTGCTATAGTCGCCACCTAGGTATATATAGGTGGTAGGGAAGAACTAGGTTAAGTTAGGGGAAAATGTGTACAATGTAGAAAAATGTACATTTTGTGTTGGCTCAAATATTACATGTCCTGTATTATGGTGCTTGTTGTTCGGTTTTAATTTCCTGTGATTTTTGATAATCCGCTGGTTAGTATGTAATTGTGTTTTGTTGTGGATGGGGTGTCACAAATGGTATGTCATTCTTCATGGGAAAAGGCACATTTCAGATCTTATACATGAAGAAGATCACCATGACAAGTATGATGACACCCGTCCATTCTCAGTTGGCTTGCCAAAACCAAATGTTGAAGCTAACACTATTTTAGATTGTGTGGAGATCACACAGAAGGAAGATTAATTGATCATAGATCCAACCAATACTATAGTAATGTATTTTATTTTTTAAATGATAAGTGTTTTATTTTACTTTCTTTATTATAGTTATATATGTTTCATATGCTACATGTACATTTTACATTCTTTATCACTCATATTTCACTCTTTGACTATTTTTAATATGACTTTTTTGATGGAGTTTGACTGTGATAATGAACACTATGACGATGTGCACTGTGAGAATGGGTCTAGATAATTTGTATTGTTTTACTACAAAAATTTGCATTTTACATTCTTTAATGATAGTTATATAAGTTACCTTTTCTAGCACTTATGTGTTTCTTGGCAGTTTTAGGATGAGAATCATGAGGATGTGTCCGTGAGGATCTTTGTGGGTTTGTTGAGGAGAAGCATGATCATGATGTAAAAGAGGCATCACCTTTATGAACAAGTTCGTAGCGTAAAGGGGTAAAGGGTCGAGTTGGGCCATTGACTTTAAAGATGTAGGAAATACTATTGGAAAGAATCAAAATACTTTTGGACGATATCTAGGAGTTATTACTCATAATAAAGTGAATATAACAATAGAATATTTGCATAAAGTTGATCCTTCCATGAAAGACTATATATGGAAAAACATAGCAATGAAATATTCAAAATTTTAAATATATGCATAATTCCATTTTCAAAAATATGTCGTTAAGTATATGTAATCTTGCAGAGCATCTTTGACCTTCATGAAAAAAATTATAACATAAAAAGGTGATGCAACATTGCAGGATAATATTAAGGAAATATAGAACAAATCTAACAAGTGAATACATAATGAGAGACAAGAAGAAGAAGTATTCCACTAAGAAATGGTCCTATCTTGACCCAAAGGTGTGGGAAGCATTTGTTGCTTCAAGGCAAATTGATGAATTCAAGGTATCAAGCCTCCACATTTAAATACATTCTTATGAATTCAATGTATTCTGTACTTAACATATGTGTTGGATTAATCGGGATTTACACGATGCTAGAACAAAAAGGCACAGAGAACGTGCACAATCACAATTTGGGTCTAGATGGCTACACAAGGCCTCCCCAATAGAGATTGGTAAGAATCTTGTTTTGAGAAGCCTACTCTTAGGAATGTGGTGTGATTCCGCTAGGTGCAACACACTATGCAATTTGACTCGACTAGATGTGCCCCACGAGGTCAGAACACATGTGATGGGTTTTTTCTTTCAAAATTTACAAACCTAACTTAATACCTACTCACACTAAAACACTACACCCACAAGCGCACGGGGTCGTGTCGTAGTATAGGAAGGTGGCAAGTATAGGGTCAATCCATAGGGAAAAGAGGGGGTGCTAGAGCTAGGTTAGTTTGGCTAGGATCCTACTACAGAGACTAGGGTTAAGGGTTTAAAGGTGATTTGATTGTTAAACTACTATGAACAAGTGAGGAATTAAAGGCAAGAATGAAATCTATGTTAACCCTAGACTAGATTAAGACTAATCAGGAAAGAAAGGACTAAGCTAGGTATGAAAAGGCAAATTACACTATGGCAAGAAAGATAGAAGCAAAAGACCAATTAAAGAGCTAAGCTAGCATGAACAAGGCAAGAGTAAGGAAAGAAGCTAACTAAGCAAGAAAAGAACTAATTAAGCTAAGCAAGCACAAAACTAGGGTTTCAAGCAGTAAAGAGATGTGTGGGTTGTTTAGGGGTATGAACTTATCACTTAAGTTGGGGGGTGACATATGAACATTATGATTCCATTTAGATTATCCAAACCAATCAACAAGTTAGAATCTAATGAATTAACCTAAGCTACAAACTGGCCATGGATATGCTAGGTTGTGCATAGGGGAACTAGTCCCTAACACCCCCTACTACCCTTACGAGGCTCAATTGGGTTAGGGATTAGGTACAATTCAATTAGAGTTTAATCAAGTCTAGGTTTCTATATTAGGCATTCCTAGGGAAATTAGGGGTCGAGGGTAGTAATGGGGATGTGAAATTAGGGCTTTTGAACCCCAATTCCCCCACATTCTAGCCTTGAGAAGGATCCATGATAATTGCACTAGAATTACCTAATTTGGCTACTTAGATCTCTCACATAGGTTTAGGGAGATTGATTAGGATGTAGGAAGATGGGAGGCAACCTAGGGATCCAAGAATTGGACCTAGGGGCAAATCCCAAAATTCACACATATAAGCAATTTGCCTAAATTCCTAGGTGATTCCACACACAAACCAACAAGAAATCCATGGAGAATGAGATGCAAAAAGAATATAATCATTAACAAATGGAATTACAATGTTTACATGTCATTTCCCCCTAACATGGTACCGAAGTAACATAATTTCCCCCAAACAGCCCAACCACAGGGGCCTAGCTACTCATAGAAATGGAAAATATAAAAAGAGAGAAGAAAGAGATAGAGGTGGCCATGGAGCTCGAAGTAGTGGCTGAAATCCCCCTCTCCAGAAGCTGTAGGTCATCCTCCTCCCTCCTCCAGGGTGCAAGGGTGAAGAATGAAGGGGATTATGGGTAGGAACTAGTCTAAACTAGTGATTTGGTGGTGGAAATGGTGAAATGGAGTGGATTTGAGGTGGATATTGAGTGGAATGTAGTGGATGGTGATTTGGGGATCTAGGAGGTGATGGAAGGTAGCTAGCTTCGTGCCCCATCTGCCACCTAGGTATATATAGGTATGGGGGAAGCACTAGGTTAAGTAGGGGGGAAATGGGGAAATCAGTGGGAAAATGGGTAGATTTTGTGGGTGGCACGGCCGTGGTGGGTCACCACAGTCGTGGTGGGTAGGGTAGACCATGGCCATGGTGGATGGGCACGGTCGAGGGAGTTAAAATGTGGAAATCACAAGGATATGTACATGGATGTCCACGATCGTGGGGGTCACCACAGTCGTGGTGGGAACCTATGGCCACGGGCATGTTGATCACCACGGTCGTTTTGGCCATTTTCATCAATTTTTTGGAGTTTTAGTGATTGTTTTGTGCTTGGGGCATGCCCACCATGACCGTGGTGGGATACCATGGTTGTTTTTATGTCTCTCCCATGCATTTGAGCTTTGAACTTGATCATCCATGGAAGGTATTTCTTCAAAACATTCTTTGACCACTTGGGGTAGGTTGGGAGTGGTTTTGGCCTCATTTTGGGCTCCTCCAAGATGAGGAATACCTAGATTGGACCATACTCTTTCCATGCCATCAAGTAGTGGAAAAAGTACCTATAAAACATGCAAAAAGTCTCCATAAGTGCATTTGATAGAAATAAACATATTGGGGGAAATAACAAGTAATCTAACAAGTATAGATGTGGCTGAAATGAAAAATGACACAAGATAAAGCCCTAATATAGGGATGAATCAGTATGCTGGGTCTTTTACTACTCATACACCTTTACTTCATCACAAGGAGTGGATAGGTGCAAGTACAAACCAATCTTGAGAAATACCCAACCTTGCTACCACTAAGGGGTTATTACTTGGGCTCTATTATTCGAATAGACGGGGATGTCCAAAATGATGTTTGTCACCAGATCACTGTAGGATGGTTGAAATGGAGGAGTGCAACTAGAGTATTATGTGATTGGAAGATCCCTCTCAGGTTAAAAAGTAAGTTTTATAGAACAACTATAGGACCAACCATGCTCCATGGGAGTGAATGTTGGGCGGTGAAGAAACAAAGTCTCAACAAGATGAATGTGGCTGAAATGTGTATGATGAGATGGATGTGTGGGAAGACAATAAAAAATCACTTGAGAAATGACTATATGAAGAATAAAGTGGGGGTGGCGAGCATTGAGGACAAGTTGCGTGAGGGTCGACTCAGATGGTACAGACATGTACAACGCAGACCAACTAGTGCGCCTATACGAAGCAATGCTATTGAGCCAAACACTATAAATAGAAGAATATGAAGGCCTAAATTAACATTGGATGATCTTATAAAGAGAAATTTTGAATCTCTACATCTCAATCAGACTATAGCCCATGATAGAGTTGAATGGAAACAAAGGATCCATATAACCGACCCCAACATAGTTGGGACTGAGGCTTAGATGATGATGATGATGATTGTAATCTTTTAATGACCAATTAATATTGAAGATGATTAGAGGAAGGTTTACCAATAGAGAAAAGAAGGCAAGTTCATCCCTAAGGGTCAAAAGGATGAATTGATAGTTTATCTGGGTAGTCTAGAGCATCCACATTGTGTTAGGGCCGCTAGGGATGATGTCGTTATAAGAACCTTTTTTGAGTCATCAAAGAACATAAATCTATCACGAAAGGAGGATTGTCACACAAGCAGGTGCAAGACATGATTACAAAGGGAACAAAGGATGCAATGAGATAGTATCATACTTCTTAGTCTCAACCTCCTCATACAATACATTGTTACCCTGCTCTTCTTATGAGGTGGACCTTCCTACGACATAGGTAGTTGGGAGTAATCCCATTGACCCACCAGCTGAGTTTTCTTGTGATATAATAGTCTTTAAGGTGAATTTATAATATATTTTCATTTCAGTATATATAACACTATATATAAATTTGTAAGGGTTGAGGTCATGCCATCTTACATTACTAGAAGTTGGCTTATATTATGTTGAACTCGGCAGCGCATACCCACCCCTTCTAGGTGACATGATTCATGGTTCTCTAATGTCTGCAAATGCAGTTTCAGTGTCTATCAGGCTTGTCTACAAGGCTTGGAAACATACACCATTGTCACAATGCCACCTTGAGTATGAGATGACAGGTGATGTAGAAGGTGACGTGGTTGTGTGGCCTAAATTTGGAGTTATCAATTTAGATGCATGATAAGTTTCCTTTGCATTTGTATTTGTGATTCTTTTCTACTTGTGTATATAATTGGAAACTGTTATGAGAATATATGCATATGATAGAACCTAAGAAATCTCATGCAGTTCCTCATCCCCACTTCCTCCTACATATATTCAATTACCTTCTTGGATTGCAAAGGACCTATTCAAATCACTACATCCTAAGTGCAGGAGGTTGGCACTATGGGTACACTACTTAGAATAAGGGTCAACTATGATGGTCCATACCCATGAGGATGTTGTTGGTCAAGATCACGGTACTAGTGTATATTTGGCAGATATTTTGGAGTTGTTTACTTATAATTGGTTGAATATAATTGTGATAAAACTTTGGCTATGGTGAGATCTTATGGCTAAATACCTCATTCTATATATGTGAATGTAAGGAGGCGGATCCACTCCCTACTAAAAAATTTTGAAGAATTAACATCCATTCCAAACACACTCAAAGGTATGTTGGAATAGGTGTAAATTTTCCAAATTTATTATATTGGTATGCAAAAGACCAAAGTGTAGTAGTAGAATTAAACAAATGACTATATTCAATTTTCATAAAAGATTATAAATGTACATCATGATATCCCAAAAGGTTTTACATGTATGATTCAACGTAAGGATCTAAGTAGATGGAAATCTAAACTACTTCAAATCTTGTCTTGACAACAACATCTCCAAGTGCTAGGTCCATGTCCAAAGTAATGTTCTCCGGATTCAACTCAACAACTTGTCCTAACCTGGGAGGTTGGGAGAACACCTAGAAAAAGGGAAAGGAAACAAGGTATTTGTAAAAATATTGAACAAGTACAAAAGATAATGATAACATTGAAGCATAAATATATGGATTCATCACATGATGAGAGGGTCAAGGGGATGAAGCATATTAAAAATAGATTCTTGCCAAAAACCAACAAATAATAATGAATTGCATGAATGATGAATATTGGACTACATTAACTAAGTAGGGTTGAGGTACCTACTGGACCTCAACCTATAGGTGAGGGGAGAATTAATACACTCCCAGTCACCTATGCATATTTTTATTAGGGGGAGAATAAGATGTTCCCCAGGGCGAATTAACACATGCCCTACTATGGGTGGTTGTACATAAGTACCACTACTATAGATAAATAGTCAACTAAACCATCATGCATAAGAAGTAGTAAATTGGCAAGATAAATAGTCATATAGTTGCAATATGTAAGTGGGATTCCAAGACCCATGAAAAAAAACATCAATACTAATTTTTAAAGATTCATGAGTAGAGGAAACTGGGTTCAATAAAGCCTCATTAGGAAAAGTAAGGTTGGTTCACAAGTATCCAAAATAAAGGGTTAGATATGCACATACATAAAGAGGGATTTCACATAAATAAATAGGGATTGCACATACCTCTCTTACTGATATCAATTACTAACTTTCACCACTTTAATCGACTCCAAGTTCCACTTTGCCTATTTTCAATGTATTAACATCTATTAGAGTACAAAATGCACATTAATGTATAGAAACCCTAATTTTAAAACTTTTATCAAAACTCAGATTTAGATTTTGAAAATATCACCAATGAACTTATAAGGTTCTCCTGATCAAGAAAACATTTTTTTATGTTAATTTTGGAGTTATGATGATTAAGATGTACTTTTTATGAATTTTATTCTTAAAATTTATTTTACAAAAATCACCATTTGCCAAACCATGAAATAAGACCTTGAAAATATTTTCATTAGATATAGATTAATTTTCTAATTCCAAAAAATATTTATTTGTCAAATTTGGATAATCGGATTAGAAGATATGAATTTTTCAATATTGACCAATAGGAAATTGCCACATCATCAAACCGATTGAGATAATCGAAGAGAAAGGGAGAGGGAGAAAACACCATTTGACCCAAGATCAGGTTTTAAGTTGCATAGGCAACCAAACTAGAGGTTCTAGAGAAGGTAAAATAGCAAGAAACAAAAACCCTAGAAGAACATGGTAAATAGAGATGGAGATCATCGATTTTTAAACATAGAAGCATGGGTTTTAATCATGTAGTAAGCAATATATGAGAAGGGGGTTATCAAACTCACCTCTAGGAAGGTAAGAAGGTCCCAAAAAACAAGGATCCCAAGATTAGAAGGTCTGGTTGCTCCAAGCCAAGCTCCTTTCTTGAGCAAAGATCACCTTCTCCACTTTAGAGGTGAAAACCCTAGCAAAAGAGCATGGAGATGAGATGTTTTAGGGTTCTAGGTGGAGTTTTACCATGAAAGGTCATGATTCTGACCTCGAAGAAGGTGTGAGGAATACTAAAAACATGAAAATAGGGAAGGAAAAGAGGAAACTTATTATTTTTGGTCAAAAATCACCAAGAAGAAGCTTTAGAAACTCTAATAGAGAAAATTTGGAACCCTGAGAGCATTCTTCACCAAGGTAAGCACTCTCTTTTACCTTGGGATAGAACCTTTGTGGAGAAATAGAGTAGGAACGATGATCTATGTTTGGGAAAAGAGAAGGAGAGGATTGATTCTTTGATTGGGAGGTGGGAAGGGGTAGGCATGGCTTTATAAAGAAGGGGGCAAGCATGAGGTGTCTATGGGACTCTCCATGTGTCCCTAGCCTAGGGCTTCATGGCCATGCAATAGGACAGCTCATAAAGACTTCTTTTATATCAAAATTCGGTCCTAAAATCCCATGGAGACTTCTAGTCCATTCCCACCATCCTTCAAACAAAGAAATAACCCCATTGGTTGATAGCTTTTAAAGATAAGCTCATTTATAAAGAGGGTAATCCCTATAATGCCCTTGGAGAGAAACACCTTCAAACCAAGATGCAACAAGGTGCCCCATGGTTCAAAAGCTCAATAATGGTAAGGTAATATCTAAGGATTATTATGCATGTGAAAATTTACAAAGAAAACCTATGAATTGGGTAAATTGCATAAAAGTCCAAAATGTGCATATAATTGCATAACTTGCACAAACATCGTCCAAATTGGACCAAACATGAAACTTAATCTTGTATCATGATTTCAAAACACCTCACAAGGTTAGATTAAGGTTTAGAGTACTTAATACGGTGTTAATCTTGTTCAATACATTAAGGTTTGGGGCCTTACACTTCTAACATGGATTTATTAACCATTATTCCACTTAAGTGGTGATTTTACATTTTAGATCCTTAAATAAGTTTTCACCAAGGTATTTGTGAATAAAACCTTCCATTGGTATAATTATTGAACAAATTTTCACCAAACCACTATAAATTCCACAATTTAAGCATCAAGGCCAAAAACGATAAAAATGATAGGAAAATATTGGGAAAGGGCCAAAAAGAGAATATTTTAAAGTTTCAGTATGTTACAGTGAAAATATATGTCGATAACCATTCATATGTATTAATGGATACATATATGTTTTGCATCTACTTATATTGGTTGTGTGGATAGTTAACACTAATCAATGTGGCACTTTAATTACATCATTGATTAGTCATGTAGATAAAGACCCAACATCTGTCAGTGAATACTACTCTACCACATTTTTATTTTGATTCTATGGGCAAGAGTGTGATTATAGCTCCTTTCACTGTTGGGTAAGTTTCATGAACTTTGTTTTTAGATTTGACTGATGAATTATGTTTCATTGTGGAATTTGATTTTTCTTTTCTTTGCCTTCTTTTCATTCAATAATAAGCATTAGGAGTTGTTTGTAATTGTCATAGAGATACAAACTGAGTATTATCTTGATCCTTTAGGTGACAAAGTAGGAATTGATGGACACAATGAAAATGGCATTACACACGTAAGTAAATTTTTACATCTATCAAAATATATTAATGTTGCATCCTTACATGACTATTTACTAATTCAAGTAAATGTATCGCTTTCATTTATATGGCTATTAAAGCATTCTAAAATTTAGGAAGAAAGGTATATAAAAAAAGAAATGACTAAGTAGGAAGAATCATGAGGCAGTTTTCTAACTCCAATGCATATATATACTAGCAATGCTAACTTTTATTTATTAACCTACACATAACTGTAAATTCATTGTGGCCCTTACAAAATAATAATTGGGCATACTGATACTATGTGATGTTATATATGGACCTAATTATTAGAGGGGCGACACTAGACATCCATTGCATATAAAAGGTAATTTATATAGTCTTGATCATCATAATTAAATAGTCTCATTTGAATATCCAAAAAATAAAATCAAACTCTTGATTTATGTCATTCTCTTTGCATATGTTTGACACGATGGAACCCTATACAAATGAAAAGCATATGAGATGCGAGAAGGGTGGGCACACTCCTTTATTAAGGAATTCATTCTTAAATTTGATTGGAATAAAATATGAGTTTTTGAAACCTTGATGTTATTATTTCTATATACATGTCATGTTCATGACTTTTTACAAGTTTACATTTGATGTAAGTGAATTGTTGGTGTAATGTGAATGATGTGTGTATAAATGCATGTATGTGAGTGAACGTGAAGAGGAATGAATACAATGAGAACTATATTTGTACATGTGATGAGAATGGAATTGTATGTGTGTTTTTAGAATTATGTTTGTGCATGAGAATGAAATTAAGTGTTGAAGATAATGAAATTGGAGAATGGAAATATATGTGTTTGTTAATGCATGTTTTGTAGGTATGACGCCATATTGTTAAGATGAACACATGATGGAAAATGCAGTTCTAATGAAATATAGGTTCTACATCCTCCTGAACAACCAGACAATAGGTTTGCAAACCTATTATGAAAAAGCATACCTAAAACACTGGGGTTGTACAAAAAATGAGGCTGTAGATATGTTGTATTGATTTTATCGTAAGATTGATGATAAAATGATTCTAAAATGGCAAGACAGCCAACATGGTTGTTTTGCCCAACCTGCAACATAGCCAGCACGACCTTGCTACCAAGTCATGTAGTCACTCTACGGTGTTGCTTCTTCATTACATAACTGACGAAAAACTATCCTATATCGTGAGTTCTTGTTTAGGAACCAACAACACATGTATTAGTGAGGTTGGAGTTTTTAAAAGGGATAAGTACATATGACATCAATATATTTGAGGATGACCGATGATAGAAATTGACCTATAGTGTTGGTTCTTTGTTAGGAACTGACGACACAGAGCGATACTACGACAAAAATATTGTTCTGAGTCATCGATTGAGTCATCGGTGTCTGTTTTCCTAAAAAACAACATTGACCATGTGTGTTGTTAGTTTTTTTTCTTCTCAAAATTGATGTAGAAGGTCCTTAGTTGTAGTGTCGCCCACTTATGTGTCGGTACAATCAGTGACGTTATAGGGCTAATTTAACCGGCACTATAGGTGGTATTTGTACTAGCGACTCCTATTGTTAGTGATTTACTGAACATAGCTATTGGCTAATTGAGTGTGGAAGATAATTTTATGATAGTAATAGAATATAATTTTTTTACTTTAGGGGGGGCAATAAAGGAATGTAAATATATTCTCAGTCTACATTATCTTTGATTACACATGAGATGGATGGGTATGTTGTAGACCAGATGATGTCATCATAGTTGAATTGCACGTGTGGTCCAAGTTATTTATAAACATGTGGACCTCACTTCAAACTATCCGGATGATGACTTCCATTTAAAAACTATCCTTTTCTATTTTATTGAAATAAGCCATACCAAGATTCTAAGTATGAAGTTGAGGCAAGTCATATCTGAATGCATGTACTTGAAAAAAAACAACTCGGATGGAGAATGACATAGAAATATTATTATGAACATCTCTATTAACTGATTGGTTATGATGCACACATGACACTAATTGAGTTATGTGTAATGATATGAAGTACGTATGCTTTTGGAAGAAAAAAGGCACCAAAGTAAAATATTGGAAAAGCATACGGCTAAACAAGATGAGCAAAAAACCATGTAAGAGAAGTATGGAAGAAAGTAGTTAGATAGGAGAAGCATGCAAGCAAGCAGTAAGATGAGTAGCGACAAATATTCAAGTTGACCTAACTGACAATAGCAAATGTAGCTTAAAAGGGATGCTCATGTTATTATTGATTGTTTGATATCATAGTTGAAAAATGCATTGCCGAAGATGATCATAATTTGTATTAACTTAACAAAACATAATTTAGCAACTTGACAAGGTGATACTGGAGGGCAAGGACATACTTGGTTTGCACTAAATGTAATCTCGTCTGAGTTGAATGGGTATGATAAAGGGAACTCAACATGGATGTTGCGCGACTGGGGTTGTCAAAGTCACTTCATAACACATGAAAGTGACTCGCTGGCTTTCTAGATGCTAACTTCTAAACAATAGAATGGATTCTTCTGTTTTATGTTAGTAAATTTTAATAGCATGTGAAGTATGCACCTAAAATAAGTGGACTTCTCTAAGTGCATGAGAGCAAGTAGACAGACATGTAAGCTCCCGGTTACACAAGTATCAGAAATGTAGATAAATACACCCCTTAAACATTAGATCTTCTAAAGAGCTGATAAGTCTCGTGTATCAATTTCCTTGGTTAGATTTTTTATATATACTTCTTTTCTTCCCTAATCGAGACAGCTTAGATCTCACAAACTTGAACTCCACCTATTGAGCACCATGTTAAATCTAAACAAAAAAGTGCCAGGCTTACTAGCTGATGAGAGTCTGAGACAGCTGGCAAGTACACTTTTAAAATATGCTTTAAAGGAACGGGAGGCATCCACGAAGGTAGGGAATCAACCATTGCCTTGAGTATCGAGTCGCCTAGGGTACCCGCCGAACGTACTAGTCCGTAAGTGTTGTGGAGTGACAAATTTTACTCGTTAATCTAACGAAATACCCTCCACTGGCATTAGTTTAGGCAGTTGCACAATAAGTGAAGAAACATAGTTTTTGTTTTCGGGTCACTCGTCAGCACCGCAGGATGCAGAGGTTGTTTAATCCTAATCTTGTTGTTTTCGTTTAATCCCTTCCAAGATGGCAGTTGGATGGTTTGGTCTGTTGCATGCAATCAGAGGGCACATCGGCGGTCTTCTGACCTCTATTTCGCATCTAATCGGCATGATTCGAATTCGACTGAGATTAGAATTGGTGTAGTTTCAAAAAAAGAAAAGGTTTATGTTTGCGATTCCGCTCATAATTGAATGTCTATGTACATAAAAAGACTGAAACATAATTTTGAATGCAGTGCATGGTTGAAACGAACGGGGAATGCAACACAAGACAACGGAAAATCAAGATTGAATTCCCAATCTATGGTCGGACCTAAACTATCCCAGCCCCGAAAGGAGGACTGAACTCGAACAAAGCTTAATATTCGGTTTCAGGCTTCTCCTGTTTGGATGAGATATAATTGAGACGAAGGATTTTCTTTTGCTAATAAGGCCGACTTGGATTAGGTGATCCAAAATCTTAATAGTATCAATAAAAAATTCAAACTGAAATTTTGTGAAAAATAGTATTTTTTAGCACTTGACATCTAGATAAATTGTTAGAAATGTGTGGTTTGTAAGCGACGTGTTCTGCAAAATTGAAAGCGCAAGATTTAACATGGAAAACTCTCCCCAAGACGAAAACGGAAAAATCACGGGGCAATACCGACCAACAAGCGCTATGTAATCAAAATTACAACTCACACCGTCCAGATTTAATTATTCATAAATCCGGATCGCTCCCCCCACACGAGAACAAAGATAGGAAGAATAGAATTATACCCAAACATGTGCAAGATATCTCATTTATCTTTTTCTCCTCACAACACCTCTGTCGTTCTAGGGAATCAGACACACAGTTGTGCACTTGAATGTTGTCGCTGGAACTGCTGACCGGGCCGCCTCTACTCCTGACGAGGTTGTGTACCTCACATGCCAACTAAAGAACTCTCTCCGCCTGAGAGAGCAAACACGTCCTCCGCTGAACAGACGGACTGCTGTCGTAGTCGTTGCCGAAACACCAACGTAGTGCCACCAACTGATATGCATCTTCCACTGCTCGGATCAGCCGTCGTAGTTGATGCACCACCAATATGTCGCTGACTGTCAGCTGCTACTTCGCTTCAAGGCAAAGTCACTGACCCTCTCTTACCAAAAAGAGAGCACCACCGGTTGTTCTTGTTTTCTTCCTCTTCTATCACAGAAGGCACCAACAACAAACAACAGATGGAATGATCCCAATGGCCTCCCCTAGGGCCTCTTATATAGGCATCCATCACATGTAGTAGCAATTAGGAATCTCACTCCAATTCTTAGTCCAGTTTCTAATCCACATCTAATGTTGCAAATAGAGGGCCATCTTGTCTCCTATTGGATTTAACTCGTACTAGGATTGGCAACACAAACCGACTCCTATTCAAGCCCAAATACAATAAGGACATGGGCTGGAATCCTATTCTTTTTTCCAACAATCACCCCCTCCAGCCCATGAGGGAGACTTTGTCTTCAGCAATCATCCAGAGTAACTTCTAGATTTTATCATCACCTGTGATGGATTCCGATAGGCGGTCATTCTCCTCAAGCATGTCAGCATCTTGTCATTTTCATCCCTTTTGTTGAAGTACCACTCAAACTTCACTTTATTCCCAAGAAATTGAGAAGAGGTATCCTGGCAACGTCGTTTCTCTCTCCATGCCCACGTCTGGAACTTTCTTTGCTCCCGTTGACCGGTCTATCGACCCATCCTGGATGAAAATTGTGTTTCTGACCTTTTGCAGTAAGACTCAGAAACCGTTGTTTGACACTCCCCCTGTCGATGTAACCCCACATCAGGAGCATGATCCTCTATTCTACATGCATCAACGACATGTTCATTGTATTGTCCTTCTTCCTCATGTGCCCACTGTCTAGAAGAAGTCTTTGGAGCAATCTTCTCTAACTGAGAGTCGTCATAATGCTTGTAGAAACTTACCTTTCTACCCTTGCTGACATCACTGAGAGAAATCTGCAGCTCAAACCTGCGGCTATCTATAGGAGTACTTCCAAGTCCTCCCCGTCTCTTTTGAACTGGCATTTGCTTCTTGACTTCCGGAACCTTCTCTTTGTGCACTCTCAATGTAGTTTTATATAGATTGCAGCACATTCTGTCTTGAGCTATCAGCAAACACCCTTTTGTTACTTTGCACATGCGACCACCGAACCCGAGATCATATCCATTCCTATCCAACAAGGAACCAGAAATTACATTAAGCCTGAAGTCTGGAACATAACAAACATCTTTGAGCATGATAGTACACCCAATATCTGTTTTGACGCAGACGTCACCAATCCCAATGATCTTTGAGTAGCTAGCATTCCCCATCCTCACATTGTCAAAGTTCCTTCTCTTATATTTTGTGAATAACTTCCTGTGAGTTGCAACATGACATGTCGCTCCTGTGTCTACAACCCACTCAACACCATCATCTGTGTTCAAACCCTGCTTTTGGACTGTCAATATTAGATCTTCCGCAATGATAGTTGTATTGCTTTGGTCATCATCCTCGTGTTCTTTGGCAAGTTCTTGTGACACCTTCTTCCAGATCTTACAATCCTTCTTGAAGTGTCCAACTTTTCCGCAATAGTAACATTCTTTACTCTTTGTCTTTGACTTTCCAAAATTAGAACCGTGATTGTGACTCTACTTTCTTCCTCTAACTTCAACGTATAGAGCTGAATCTGCCACATTCCCTTCTACGAATGTCTTCACTCAGAAACAAATCTCAAATATCGTCAAGCTTCAGCTTCATGCTTCCTGACAAATTGTTGATTGATGTCACCGTAGACCAACTCTCGGGCAAAGAGGAAAGTAAGATAAGGGATTTGACTTCATCATCAAAGACTAACTCCACTGAGTTTAGTTGAGTAATTATGACGTTGAACTCATTAATGTGATCTTCTATTGAGGCTCCTTCACTCATCTTCATGTTGAACAAACGACACATCAAATATACCTTGTTTACAGCTGTAGGCTTCTCGTACATATTTGATAGTGTCTTCATAAGTCTCGCCGTTGTCATCTCGTTGGCTATGTTGAATGCAACATTCCGCGCCAATATTATCCTGACCACCCAAGTGACTGACAATCAAGGAGATCACAATCCTCCTGCTTCATCTGTTCAGGTTTAGTCCCCGCTAGAGGTTGATGCAATCTCTTCTAGTACAGATAATCTTCAGTTTGTATCTTCTAGAAGCCGAAATCCTTGCCATCAAACTTGTCAATGCGCACATTCCCGTCTTCAGATGTCATTATCACTTCCACTTCAAACTTCCAACCTTGCTCTGATACCACTTGTTAGGAATTTGTGGTGTGTAAGCGACTTGTTCTGCAAAACTGAAAGCGTGAGATTTAATGTGGGCTCCGATCTCCAAACCACGAGTTAATCCCGATATAAACACATGCGGAAGCATTCGGTAAACAGCGGAAGGCGAAAATCACGGGAAATTAAAACTTTTCAAGATTAGAGCTTGAAACCACAAACCTTTTCCATAGAAAAAGGATTTAACTGTTTACAACTCAGACCAATTACTTCTTGAGTAATTACATGCAACATGCTTACAAAATTTTCTCAAGAATAAACCACAAAACATTCTAGGACCTGAGAGTACAGAGGACACTTAGGACTTTACTCTAACTACACCATGAAGCAGACTAGATCTCCACCTGAGATAACTACTGCTCCTGATGCTGCTGTTGCTGGGATTGATCACCTGAATTCTTATTCTTCCGTCTTCGACGACCACCTAAAAAGTAGAAGTCTACGGGGTGAGACAATTATACATAATTGCCCCAGCGAGAGTTATAACTCTCCACTAGGCTTTATAAGCAAAGCAGGAATAACTAAAGCATTAAAAGCCTTCAAGATATTCACTAGCAGTTTTATGATAAGCAGAGTTCAATCAATATTAACAATATGAGAACCTCCATGCTATTCAAGATAACATCCATCAAATAAGTCGTAGATAACCTTAACAGATATACTACGCTGTAGATTATGTTTTTCAAACATTATTGTTATGCCCTGTGGAGATGAGGTATACCACTCATACTCCAACTGATCACTGAGAAGTCGCATCAGTATCATATATAGGTCATTAAGAGAGCCGGATTCTTATGACCTCACCTTCCTCAGTCAGTTAGAGGATTGATTGGTTGACATCTGGCGGGATGTCTATGTAATAGCTCACCAGGGTACTCTGGTCCTTCGCTATTTTTAGAGTTACAGTGGCATTCTGTACTCTCTTCGCTATCGGAAGATTTCTTGTTTATCTTTCACCGATACGGGGTTTATGTCTTTAAGGGAGTGTAGAGATACAGCTCACCTTTAAAACTTTGGGGTGGGGTCTGATGGACTACTAGAATCTACATCATCCACTCACCCTTTCTGTTATAGTGAAGGTATGACGGACTACGAGAATCTACATCAAATACCTACACTAGGATGTCAGGTTCTACACATCCATGTACCCCACATACTCAACAGTATGTGCTCCAGGAATTCGCTTAGGAAAACCTGTTTCACCATCATTTAGACAACTGACAATGATGGATCTATGATCAGGGCTCTACATTTCACTTGATTAGTTAGGTACATTCAGTATTCCAATCATCATACAGTAACACAGCTATATATGAGAATACAAAATGTAGCAGGCCTAACTTATCACAATTATCAGATATTCATCTTCAAGTCATCTGTCAAGCATGACCTTGATAACATTTATGGCTCTTACAGCCCATAAATCGCAAAGGATGTCACTTAATAGTGCATCAAGATGGTTCACTATTCATAAAGCATAAGACATGCTTTCAATGAATATAACATGGTATTCCATACCTGGTGTGACCATCACCTCATAACAACCTGCATGGTTAATTCAACAGATAATTGTAAATAATTTAGTAAATAGGGATACATTCCCAATTAGGGTTTCACTTGGATTCACCCTCAACTAGTGTTTCACATGGAATCACCCTCAAATAGGGTTCCACATGGGATCACCCACAACTAGGGTTCCACATGGAATCACCTTCCATTAGGGTTCCACTTAATAAACCTTACAATCAGGGTTTACTATTCATCTTTCATGTCATCGCCCTAAAATTAGGGTTTACTATTCACTCCATGGTGAATTGTACTCATTACGTCATTATGTAAGAGAAACATCATCATTAAGACTCTTAATTATCATTAAGATCCATTAGATATCATCATTAGGGTTTCCATGACCTCACATAGGTGGGTCATTCCCTAATCATGCACCTTTATGTGTAAAAGAAGTATCTTACTAGAGATTCCTCCTAAACAGGGCACTTTCTCTCTCTAGGATACTTTCTCTTTCTAGAAACACTTCCTCTTTCCTCTTTCCTCTTTCTAGTAGATGGTGGCAACACCACTCTAGATTAGGTTGAGACAAGTCTCCATTGACTGATATGAGCCAAAGCATCAACATCATGTGATTAGGGTTTGATTAGATTAGGGTTTTACCCCTTTAGACCCCTCGAGGGTATTTTGGTAATTTGCCACATGATCACCATCATGGTTTAACTCACTAATCACATAGTCCCTTAATGACCTAGGTTACCATTAGGGTTTAGATGGAGTCATCATTAAGCCATTGGCACCATCAAATGGTTAAGCATAAATCACCACAAATCTCCAAGTGGTTTCCAACTTTCAAACGATCTCAACCATCCAAACGGTCTTGAGACCGTTTGATCCTCAAACGGTCTTGAGACCGTTTGGTCTCAAACGGTCTTGAGACCGTTTGGAGGTGAGGACCGTTTGGGAAGTTTGACTTCCAAACCGTTTGGAGCCTCAAACGGTTTGAGGTCGTTTGGACCAAACGACCTTGAGGTCGTTTGAGCTCAAACGGTCTTGAGGTCGTTTGAGCCCAAACGGTCTTGAGGTCGTTTGAGCCCAAACGGTCTTGAGACCGTTTGGTCTCAAACGGTCTTGAGACCATTTGGGTCCAAACGGTCTTGAGACCGTTTGGCCCAAATGGCTCAAACCGTTTGGACCTCCAAAAGGGTTCAAAGATCACCAATGTTTATGGATAAGTGTGTTGAAGCCCTCAATTGGCTAAACCTATGCTAACCACTTATAAATTGAATCAATTAGGGTTAGCCTTAGCCACTTAGACACCCAATTGACCCTCAATTGCAAACCAATTAGGGTTCAATCGTTCTCAATAGGGTTTCAAATTGATTGGTCATCAATGTTCAATAGTGTGAATCAATTCAAGGTTGAACCTATCAATTGACCTCCAATCGGGCCCAAACTTGGCCCAAACGGTCTTAAGGTCGTTTGGACTTCATCCAAACGGTCTTGAGACCGTTTGCCCAAAATTTGACCAAGATCCAAACCGTTTTGACTCAGGTTGAAGTCCAATTAGGTCAAAATCAGCAATTTTTCAACAATGCATCAATTTCCTACAATTGGACCCTCAAACCATTAGGTTATCTCAACCCTAGACCTTCAAACGGTCTTGGGTTGTGCCCAAACGGTCTTGGGACCGTTTGGTGGAATCCCCAAACGGTCTTGAGACCGTTTGGGTCCTCCAACCCAAAACTCAACAAGATCTATATGTTAATTCAGCACTTTTTCACCCGATTAGGGTTCCATGTTGAAGTGCCTTCAACTTCCAATTGGTTAAGGATTAGACTTTGATTCTTTGCAGAGATGAAATTCAACCTGTTGGGAACAGACCCTCAAACGGTCATCCCTTGGTCAACGCCCTCAAACGGTCTTGAGATCGTTTCAATCCAAACGGTCTTGCAAGACCGTTTGGGAGCAAACGGTCTTGAGACCGTTTGGACCCAAACGGTTTGCAACCGTTTGGACCAAAAGGGTCCAAGGTCGTTTGGAAAAGCAACATAGGGAATCACGCCCCTCATCTTCAACCTCTTGCAAGGTCGGTTTCTCCACTGGTTTGCTTGCAAACGTGCAAGAAAGAAGGGAGGTAGAAGGAGATATTGCTAAGGAAATTGCAAGAAGTAAAGCATGCATATAAAGCACAAGTTTAGAGTTATAAAACCCGCCTCAAGTTGATCCTAAAGCTCCAAGACTCTGAAGTCCAAGCTCTAATGGCGTCCTTGAGCTCCCACAACTCGATCAGGGATGAAAACTCCAAGGAATCGAAGCTTTGGTTGGCTAGAACAAGAAGACTAGTTAAGCTAACCATGAAACCAACCCTAGAAGGTGAAAACCACCATGAATTCGAGCTAGACATGGGGTTTCTTACCTAGAGCAGGCTACTTCGTCTCCCTGTTCTCCAGAGCAAGTCCTTGGCCGTTTGAGAAAGAAAGGAAGTGAATGGAACAGGGAAGGATCGTTTGCTCGTTTGCAAAAGAAAGGCTTTTATAGTTTTAGGCTATTTTCTAACATAAGGACCTTTCAAAGCCAAAAATTCACACCTAGGTCCCTCCTTGCTCAAGGGCACGCCCAAGCCCATCTAGTCTTATGCAAAACCCAAGGAAATTCAAGACCTAAGGGTATAGGAATCCAACCTTCCACTAGGGTACATACATGAAAGGGTTTTGTACCCATTTTAGGTGATTTCTATCACAAAGATCATTTTCTCATCTGATTAGTGGATGATGTATCTCTTTCCTCATTTCTACTCTAAATGATGACAAGAGTAATAAAAGATGTTCTAGATGGTGAAAATTACATATTAGACCCCTCAATTTGGGTAAATTGCACTTTACCCCAAATTAGGGTTTCTGAGCTTGGGGATTGCTTCCACAGCTGCACCTTGGTGCTCAAGCTTGGGAAATCCCTCAAACTTCATCATAGACATCTTCATGATGTCTCAACATCAAGAGAACATCTTATCTTGTGAATTTTGCAAGTTCAACCCTTAAACTGGGTAATTTGCACATAGGTCCCTACATACAACATAATGCTACTACTTTATGCAAAAGGAGCAAAGTATGAAAGTAAATGTCCCTGAGGGACTTAATTACATGCCAGGGAGTGTTCACAAGTATAAAATTACATATTTAAGCAAAACTTCCAGGGTTAGGTCATAACCCAGGTCAGGGGTGTTACAAATTCTTTACCCCTCAAAAGGATTTCGCCCCCGAAATCGATAAAGCATATTATAAAAAAAGAACAGGATATTTTCTTCTCATTTCATCTTCTAGTTCCCAAGTGGCTTCTTCAACACCACGATGGTTCCAGAGGACTTTTACAAGGCTTATATCCCTCTTCTTTAACTTTTTGGTTCTGTTATCGAGGATTGACACCGGTCCTTCCTCATACGTTATATCTTCATTCAACTCTACTTCCATAGGCTGTAGAACTGATTCAGTATCTGGGTGACATTTCCTCAGCATGGAAATGTGAAAGACAGGGTGCAGCTTCTGCAACTCCTGAGGTAACTCTAGTTTATAGGCCACCTTTCCAACTCTTTCAATAATTGGATAAGGTCCCATAAATCTAGGAGCTAACTTTCCTTTCTTTCCAAAACGAAGGACTCCTTTCCAAGGTGAGACCTTGAGATACACTCTGTCTCCAACCTGGAATTCTAGGGGTCTACGACGTTTATCGGCATACGACTTCTGTCTATCTTGTGCAGTCTTCAGCTGTTGTTGTATAACTTTAATCTTTTCTGTAGTTTGCTGCACAAGATCAGGGCCTAACAACTGGTGTTCACCAGTTTCATACCAACACAAGGGTGATCTACAACGTCTACCATATAAGGCTTCATATGGTGCCATATCAATGCTATGCTGATAGCTATTGTTATAGGCAAACTCTATCAAGCTTAGGTGTAGATCCCAACTCCCGGTAAACTGGAGAGCACATGCTCTCAACAGATCTTCTAAGGTCTGTATAGTCCTTTCTGACTGTCCATCAGTCTGAGGATGAAAGGCTGTACTAAACCTTAGCTTGGTGCCTAGGGCTCTGTGTAACTGTTCCCAAAAGCGACTTGTAAACTGGGGACCTCTGTCAGAAACTATAGTGACAGGAACTCCGTGCAAACGCACTATCTCTTGAACATATATTTGGGATAACCTTTCAGCAGAATAGGTTGTTTTGACAGGTAAGAAATGTGCTGTCTTTGTCAACCTATCAACAACTACCCAAATGGAATCATGTCCTTTGTTTGTCTTGGGTAGGCCAACAACAAAGTCCATGGTCACATGGTCCCACTTCCACTGTGGTATGGGTAAGGGTTGCATTGTTCCTGCAGGTTTCTGGTGTTCAGCCTTGACCTGCTGACACACAGGACACCTCAGAACAAACTCAGCTACATCCTTCTTCATCCCAGGCCACCAATACATATCCTTCAAGTTTTGATACATCTTGGTGCTCCCTGGATGCATAGCATACATCGAAGAATGAGCTTCTTCCAGGACTAACTTCCTCAGGTTATCCACATCTGGTACTATCATCCTTCCATGATAGCATGCCACCTGGTCATCTGACTCATGAAAACCTTCTCGCTTCTCATCTCCAAACTCAGATCTGATCTGCTGTACAAGAGCATCTGCTTGTTGTGCCTCCTTTATCTGCTCTCTTAAGGTAGGTTTAATCTGCATCTCAGCTAACAGACCGGCTAACAATGATGCCTTCAATTGCACATTGTCTTGCCTTAAAGAGACAAGCATATCCCTTCTAGAACATACTAAGGAACTTAGTTGTGTCCTATTCGTGGTTGATGTTGCTGATTTCCTACTCAAGGCATCAGCAACCACATTGGCTTTGCCCGGATGGTAATCAATTGTACAATCGTAGTCCTTGATTAACTCCATCCAACGACGTTGCCTCATGTTAAGCTCATGCTGAGTGAAGATGTACTTAAGGTTCTTGTGGTCTGTGAAAATCTGAAACGTTTCTCCGTAGAGATAATGTCTCCAGATTTTCAAAGCATGAACCACAGCAGCTAACTCTAGATCGTGTGTTGGATAATTTTCCTCGTGTTTCTTAAGCTGTCGGGAAGCAAAAGAAATCACTTGGTTATCCTGCATCAACACACATCCAAGTCCATTCTTGGAGGCATCACAAAAGATTACGTATTCCTTTCCTTGCTCAGGCAACACAAGCACAGGTGCACTTGTCAACCTCTCCTTCAACAGCTGAAAAGACTGTTGACACTTATCACTCCAAGTAAAAGGAACATCCTTCCGGGTTAACTTGGCCAAAGGTAAGGCTATAGAACTGAAATTCTTAATAAACCTTCGATAATAACCAGCTAACCCTAAGAAACTTCTAATCTCCGTCGGTGTCTTCGGTTGTTCCCACTGCAAAACAGACTCTATCTTTGCAGGGTCAACACGAATCCCCGAAGCGGATACCACATGTCCAAGGAAGGATACTTCGGATAACCAAAACTCACACTTGCTAAACTTAGCGTATAGCTTATGCTCTCTTAGCAAGGTCAAAGTCTGGCGAAGGTGCTGCTCATGCTGCTGAGCATCCTTACTAAAAATCAGTATGTCATCTATGAAGACGACAACACACTGATCAAGAAAAGGTCGAAAGACTCTATTCATGAGTTCCATGAATGCAGCCGGTGCATTGGTTAGTCCAAACGACATAACTGTGAACTCATAGTGACCATATCTCGTCCTAAAGGCAGACTTGGATATGTCACTGTCCTTAATGCGGATCTGATGATATCCAGACCTTAAGTCTATCTTGGAAAAGACTGTTGCACCACGCAACTGGTCGAACAGATCATCAATCCTCGGCAAAGGATACTTATTCTTTATTGTTACCTTATTGAGTTGTCGGTAATCAATGCACAACCGCATCGATCCATCTTTCTTCTTAACAAACAAGACCGGAGCACCCCAAGGTGAGGTACTCGGTCGGATGAAACCCTTCTCAAGTAACTCTTGAAGTTGTTTCTTGAGTTCTGCCATCTCAGCAGGTGCCATCCTATACGGAGTCTGGGCTATGGGTTTCGTATCTGGGACCAAATTGATCTCAAAATCAATTTCCCGGGGTGGTGGTATACCAGGAAGTTCTTCGGGAAACACATCCTCGAATTCCCTGACTATCGGAACTTCAGCAGGGTTGGAACTCTCCTTGGTAACATCAACCACATGGGCTAAGAATGCATAGCATCCTTGCCTCATCAGCTTATCAGCAACCATAGCTCACACAAGACAGGTGGGCAGAATCTTTCTTTCACCTTGAAAGATCCATGTGTTGCTTTCATCAGCAAACACTGCCAGCTTGGACTCACAATCCAAGACAACTCGATACCTTTCCAAGGTATCCATCCCTAGGATTATATCAAATCCTTGCATATCAAGTGGTATAAGATCCACTTGAATGCGATGCTTAGAAAAGGAGAGTACGCAAGGAGAGCATACTTCCTTCAGAACAGCAGACCCACTCAACGGGGTTTCCAACAACAACTTATCTACCCTATGACTAGTTGTCATATTGCAGTTACGAATCACTCTTCGAGTGATAAAAGAGTGCGTAGCACCCGGGTCAATCAAAACAGATACTACACAAGATTTAGACATATCAGAATATAAAAGTTCCATCTGACCTGTCACTACTTGTGGATTGACCACTGCCTCTGGTGGGTTCATAGCATAGAAACTCGCCGTTGCCTGTTGTTGAGGTGGTGCTGATGATCCAGCTTGAGACGCTTGCCCGCGTCCTCGTCCTGTTCCTTGAGATAGTCCTCCTTGTGATCCCTGTTGTCCTTGTCTCGGAGGCTGTGTCACACTGACAGGCCTAGATCGGCAGTCCTTCCTCAAATGTCCCACCTTTCCACAGTTGTAACATCTTCTCTCTTGTGGTCCGGTAACAGACATTGAGGCAGAACTCTGTGTCTCCCGAGGTGGTTGTCCTCTTCCTCTACCTCTACTAGGAGACCACTAAGTCTGAGGACTAGATCTAGATGGTGGAGGGTTAGGTGCAGAGGATCTAGGTTGCTTAGAGTCCCTAGATGAAGAACCCTGGAACTGTGGATATCTTTTCTGAGTCTGCCTCTTCTCAACCACAGATCTCTCTATCCTTCGGACTGACTCAACGAAGGTAGAGAATCTTTCGCGGTTCTCTAAGGTAGACACAGGGGTAGACATGTCAGCATTCAACCCCCTCTCAAACCTTCTGATTCTCTCTTCCTCTGTGGCAGCCATATGCGGACAAAACCGCAATAGCTCCATGAACTTAGCTTCGTACTCGCTAATGTTCATCATTCCTTGTCTCAGTCTCTCAAACTGAGAGATCTTCTCGTCTAGGAAAGTCTTTGGGAAGTATCTATTAACAAACTCCCGCCGAAAATCTTCCCACGAGATCTCTACTCCAGGCCTCTTCTGTTCTTCCATGGTCCACCAGTGACCAGCACTTCCTTTGAGAAGATAGACAGCATGTCTAACCTTCTCAACTTCAGGGATGTTGAGGATTCAAAAAGCCTTCTCTAACTCAGTCAACCACAGATCTGCATCTGCGGGGTCAGCAGTCCCGTGGTACTCGGTAGCTCCGACACGATGTAGTCGTTCGAACGTCTTCCCGATACCTTGCCCTTCTGGCTGGACAGGTGCCCTAGGTGCAGGCATAGGCAACCTGTCGGTTATATGTGTCATGGCAGTCATGAACTGCCCGAACGTCATCTGGACTGCTGGATTACCCATATCAGCTGGGTCAAACTGGGGTGGCTCTCTGGGTTGTTCTGGTACAGGTTGCTCCACCTCTGGTACTCTTGCACCACCTTGAGGTGCACTGGCACTGCTCTCTTCCACATACTCATCATGTGGCTCAGACATCTTAAGTATCTTCTTCTCCTGAGGAGTAGAAGATTCTATTAGATAAGGAAGGAATACTAAAGATAGACTCGACTTCCTATGTCCTATGCCTCTGTAGACTCAGCGAACCTGGAGCTCTGATACCACTTAATTGTGGGCTCCGATCTCCAAACCACGAGTTAATCCCGATATAAACACATGCGGAAGCATTCGGTAAACAGCGGAAGGCGAAAATCACGGGAAATTAAAACTTTTCAAGATTAGAGCTTGAAACCACAAACCTTTTCCATAGAAAAAGGATTTAACTGTTTACAACTCAGACCAATTACTTCTTGAGTAATTACATGCAACATGCTTACAAAATTTTCTCAAGAATAAACCACAAAACATTCTAGGACCTGAGAGTACAGAGGACACTTAGGACTTTACTCTAACTACACCATGAAGCAGACTAGATCTCCACCTGAGATAACTACTGCTCCTGATGCTGCTGTTGCTGGGATTGATCACCTGAATTCTTATTCTTCCGTCTTCGACGACCACCTAAAAAGTAGAAGTCTACGGGGTGAGACAATTATACATAATTGCCCCAGCGAGAGTTATAACTCTCCACTAGGCTTTATAAGCAAAGCAGGAATAACTAAAGCATTAAAAGCCTTCAAGATATTCACTAGCAGTTTTATGATAAGCAGAGTTCAATCAATATTAACAATATGAGAACCTCCATGCTATTCAAGATAACATCCATCAAATAAGTCGTAGATAACCTTAACAGATATACTACGCTGTAGATTATGTTTTTCAAACATTATTGTTATGCCCTGTGGAGATGAGGTATACCACTCATACTCCAACTGATCACTGAGAAGTCGCATCAGTATCATATATAGGTCATTAAGAGAGCCGGATTCTTATGACCTCACCTTCCTCAGTCAGTTAGAGGATTGATTGGTTGACATCTGGCGGGATGTCTATGTAATAGCTCACCAGGGTACTCTGGTCCTTCGCTATTTTTAGAGTTACAGTGGCATTCTGTACTCTCTTCGCTATCGGAAGATTTCTTGTTTATCTTTCACCGATACGGGGTTTATGTCTTTAAGGGAGTGTAGAGATACAGCTCACCTTTAAAACTTTGGGGTGGGGTCTGATGGACTACTAGAATCTACATCATCCACTCACCCTTTCTGTTATAGTGAAGGTATGACGGACTACGAGAATCTACATCAAATACCTACACTAGGATGTCAGGTTCTACACATCCATGTACCCCACATACTCAACAGTATGTGCTCCAGGAGTTCGCTTAGGAAAACTTGTTTCACCATCATTTAGACAACTGACAATGATGGATCTATGATCAGGGCTCTACATTTCACTTGATTAGTTAGGTACATTCAGTATTCCTATCATCATACAGTAACACAGGTATATATGAGAATACAAAATGTAGCAGGCCTAACTTATCACAATTATCAGATATTCATCTTCAAGTCATCTGTCAAGCATGACCTTGATAACATTTATGGCTCTTACAGCCCATAAATCGCAAAGGATGTCACTTAATAGTGCATCAAGATGGTTCACTATTCATAAAGCATAAGACATGCTTTCAATGAATATAACATGGTATTCCATACCTGGTGTGACCATCACCTCATAACAACCTGCATGGTTAATTCAACAGATAATTGTAAATAATTTAGTAAATAGGGATACATTCCCAATTAGGGTTTCACTTGGATTCACCCTCAACTAGTGTTTCACATGGAATCACCCTCAAATAGGGTTCCACATGGGATCACCCACAACTAGGGTTCCACATGGAATCACCTTCCATTAGGGTTCCACTTAATAAACCTTACAATCAGGGTTTACTATTCATCTTTCATGTCATCGCCCTAAAATTAGGGTTTACTATTCACTCCATGGTGAATTGTACTCATTACGTCATTATGTAAGAGAAACATCATCATTAAGACTCTTAATTATCATTAAGATCCATTAGATATCATCATTAGGGTTTCCATGACCTCACATAGGTGGGTCATTCCCTAATCATGCACCTTTGTGTGTAAAAGAAGTATCTTACTAGAGATTCCTCCTAAACAGGGCACTTTCTCTCTCTAGGATACTTTCTCTTTCTAGAAACACTTCCTCTTTCCTCTTTCTAGTAGATGGTGGCAACACCACTCTAGATTAGGTTGAGACAAGTCTCCATTGACTGATATGAGCCAAAGCATCAACATCATGTGATTAGGGTTTGATTAGATTAGGGTTTTACCCCTTTAGACCCCTCGAGGGTATTTTGGTAATTTGCCACATGATCACCATCATGGTTTAACTCACTAATCACATAGTCCCTTAATGACCTAGGTTACCATTAGGGTTTAGATGGAGTCATCATTAAGCCATTGGCACCATCAAATGGTTAAGCATAAATCACCACAAATCTCCAAGTGGTTTCCAACTTTCAAACGATCTCAACCATCCAAACGGTCTTGAGACCGTTTGATCCTCAAACGGTCTTGAGACCGTTTGGTCTCAAACGGTCTTGAGACCGTTTGGAGGTGAGGACCGTTTGGGAAGTTTGACTTCCAAACCGTTTGGAGCCTCAAACGGTTTGAGGTCGTTTGGACCAAACGACCTTGAGGTCGTTTGAGCTCAAACGGTCTTGAGGTCGTTTGAGCCCAAACGGTCTTGAGGTCGTTTGAGCCCAAATGGTCTTGAGACCGTTTGGTCTCAAACGGTCTTGAGACCGTTTGGGTCCAAACGGTCTTGAGACCGTTTGGCCCAAATGGCTCAAACCGTTTGGACCTCCAAAAGGGTTCAAAGATCACCAATGTTTATGGATAAGTGTGTTGAAGCCCTCAATTGGCTAAACCTATGCTAACCACTTATAAATTGAATCAATTAGGGTTAGCCTTATCCACTTAGACACCCAATTGACCCTCAATTGCAAACCAATTAGGGTTCAATCGTTCTCAATAGGGTTTCAAATTGATTGGTCATCAATGTTCAATAGTGTGAATCAATTCAAGGTTGAACCTATCAATTGACCTCCAATTGGGCCCAAACTTGGCCCAAACGGTCTTAAGGTCGTTTGGACTTCATCCAAACGGTCTTGAGACCGTTTGCCCAAAATTTGACCAAGATCCAAACCGTTTTGACTCAGGTTGAAGTCCAATTAGGTCAAAATCAGCAATTTTTCAACAATGCATCAATTTCCTACAATTGGACCCTCAAACCATTAGGTTATCTCAACCCTAGACCGTCAAACGGTCTTGGGTTGTGCCCAAACGGTCTTGGGACCGTTTGGTGGAATCCCCGAACGGTCTTGAGACCGTTTGGGTCCTCCAACCCAAAACTCAACAAGATCTATATGTTAATTCAGCACTTTTTCACCCGATTAGGGTTCCATGTTGAAGTGCCTTCAACTTCCAATTGGTTAAGGATTAGACTTTGATTCTTTGCAGAGATGAAATTCAACCTGTTGGGAACAGACCCTCAAACGGTCGTCCCTTGGTCAACGCCCTCAAACGGTCTTGAGATCGTTTCAATCCAAACGGTCTTGCAAGACCGTTTGGGAGCAAACGGTCTTGAGACCGTTTGGACCCAAACGGTTTGCAACCGTTTGGACCAAAAGGGTCCAAGGTCGTTTGGAAAAGCAACATAGGGAATCACGCCCCTCATCTTCAACCTCTTGCAAGGTCGGTTTCTCCACTGGTTTGCTTGCAAACGTGCAAGAAAGAAGGGAGGTAGAAGGAGATATTGCTAAGGAAATTGCAAGAAGTAAAGCATGCATATAAAGCACAAGTTTAGAGTTATAAAACCCGCCTCAAGTTGATCCTAAAGCTCCAAGACTCTGAAGTCCAAGCTCTAATGGCGTCCTTGAGCTCCCACAACTCAATCAGGGATGAAAACTCCAAGGAATCGAAGCTTTGGTTGGCTAGAACAAGAAGACTAGTTAAGCTAACCATGAAACCAACCCTAGAAGGTGAAAACCACCATGAATTCGAGCTAGACATGGGGTTTCTTACCTAGAGCAGGCTACTTCGTCTCCCTGTTCTCCAGAGCAAGTCCTTGGCCGTTTGAGAAAGAAAGGAAGTGAATGGAACAGGGAAGCATCGTTTGCTCGTTTGCAAAAGAAAGGCTTTTATAGTTTTAGGCTATTTTCTAACATAAGGACCTTTCAAAGCCAAAAATTCACATCTAGGTCCCTCCTTGCTCAAGGGCAAGCCCAAGCCCATCTAGTCTTATGCAAAACCCAAGGAAATTCAATACCTAAGGGTATAGGAATCCAACCTTCCACTAGGGTACATACATGAAAGGGTTTTGTACCCATTTTAGGTGATTTCTATCACAAAGATCATTTTCTCATCTGATTAGTGGATGATGTATCTCTTTCCTCATTTCTACTCTAAATGATGACAAGAGTAATAAAAGATGTTCTAGATGGTGAAAATTACATATTAGACCCCTCAATTTGGGTAAATTGCACTTTACCCCAAATTAGGGTTTCTGAGCTTGGGGATTGCTTCCACAGCTGCACCTTGGTGCTCAAGCTTGGGAAATCCCTCAAACTTCATCATAGACATCTTCATGATGTCTCAACATCAAGAGAACATCTTATCTTGTGAATTTTGCAAGTTCAACCCTTAAACTGGGTAATTTGCACATAGGTCCCTGCATACAACATAATGCTACTACTTTATGCAAAAGGAGCAAAGTATGAAAGTAAATGTCCCTGAGGGACTTAATTACATGCCAGGGAGTGTTCACAAGTATAAAATTACATATTTAAGCAAAACTTCCAGGGTTAGGTCATAACCCAGGTCAGGGGTGTTACATTTAACGTGAAAACCCCTCCCCAAGACAAGAAGAGAAAAATCACGGGGCAATACCGACCAACAAGCACTATGTAATCAAGATTACAACTCACACCGTCCAAATTTAATTATCCCTAAATCCGAATTGTTTCCCCCACACGAGAACAAAGATAGTAAGAATATAATTATACCCAAACGTGTACAAAATATCTCACTTATCTTTTTCTCCTCATAACACCTCTGTCGTTGTAGGGAATCAGACACATAGTTGTGCTCTTTCCTGTTGTCGCTGCAACCGTTGACCGGGCCGCCTCTACTCCTGACGAGGTTGTGTACCTCGCCTGCCAACCAAAGAATTCTCTCCGCCTAAGAGAGAAAACACATCCTCTGCTGAACGGATGGACTGCTATCGTAGTCGTTGTCGCAACACCAACGTAGTGCCAACAACTGATGTACGTCTTCCGCTGCTCAGATCCGCCGTTGTAGTTGATGCACCACCAATGTGTCGCGGACTGTCATCCGCTACTTCGCTTCAAGGCAAAGTCGTTGACCCTCTCTTATAGAAAAGAGAGCACTACCAGTTGTTCTTATTTTCTGACTCTTCTACCACAGAAGGCACAAACAACAAACAACTAATGGGATGATCTCAATGGCCTCCCCCAGGGCCTCTATTTATAGGCCTCCATCACATGTAGTAGCAATTAGGAATCTCACTCCAATTCATAGTCTAATTCCTAATCTACTTCCAATGTTACAAATAGAGAGCCATCTTCTCTCCTATTGGATTTAACTTCTACTAGGATTGACAACACAAACCAACTCTTAATCAAGTCCAAATATAATTAGGACATGGGCCGGAATCCTATTTCTTTTCCCAACATAAACCATTAGATAAGCCATAATTACATGTAGCAGGTTTCAGAACTGCAGGCATGTGGCCGCGCTCTCAAAGTTTGGCTGCAATTTTGCAGTAAAAACAGCTAGTTGGCACTCAACTGCTATTTGAAAATAATCCCGTCTACAAATATTTTGTAGGTGAACTACTAGCATTTTCAATGGAAAAAATCCATACAAATCCCGATATGACCGTGTCAGTCATTTTGTAAAGGTTACATTCAAGATAGAATGATTACTAATGTAGTTTCATTTAAATTCAGATAATGAGATTAACATATTCTTACTACAGTTTGATTTCAGGATTCTAGTTAAGTTGACATAATAAAGACTCCAAATAGAATCCTATCGAAAGATTTAACAGTGCTATAACCGAATCAAGACCTCATGAGTATCCGGTTCTAGCATATGTCGAAACAGAAAAAGCGGCAGAGATTGCCCCAGCATCGATCCAGTAAGTCCGGCAACAGTTTGCAATCTTTTACTGCCACTGTACCTAGACACGAGACTACCGACCTCTTTGTATTTGTACTATTTTTAGCGCTTAATAGCGTCTACAAAGATTATTTTTCCATCAGACAAAAATCATATGGTAATCAACCTTTTTTTTTTTTAAATAGCTCAATATCATTAAAAGTAAGTCATACGGCATCTACAAGATAGACATAACATAGCACAAGACTCAGATTGGGATGTGATATGTACGCTTCTGTGCCGTCCACTTCTTGTAGTGGCTGTCTAAAACAGCTATCTGGGATGGAATTCATCAATTTACAAGAACCTATGAGTACATCTGGAGATGAGTTTGCAAAGCCGCTGACGGAGATTACCATCATGAAGACAACGAAAGATTACCAGACAAAGAACTCGACCACAAAGCAACGATACAGACCTAACAACAAAGACACAACGCCCCACAAAACAGGACGAGAAATACAACTACCAACGACGAGCACTAAGGTTGCACCAACCAGGAGACCCGGGAAGGAGGCTAAACCCCAGTGATGCAGATACAAAGGAAGGATGGCTCATGCGAATACAAAGGTGGGGAGTAGAGGGTGTCGGGAACTCCACCACCACTCCCGACCACCACTGCGAACAGGGGGTGGAAGACCCGCACGAAGCTCAAACCCAGGTTACTCCTCCTCTGCCTGGAGCACCAAGGGGAGCCCGATCCCACCGACCACCCAAGCAGGAGCCCAAGGCACGTCCCGACCAACAAAAGACCACAACCAAAGGCGCCCGAGCTTACCGTCTGCCCAAGAAGGAACCCGAGGCACGACACGACCAACAAACGACCACTACAGACAAACAAGCTCTCTCACAAGAGGATCAAAACCAAACCTAAAAACTAGGAGACGTCGATTGTCGGTGTCTAAAAGGTAAAAGAAATCTGCCACTGACAACCCCCTAAACAGAACTAGCATAAACAAATGAACGACAAACCTTATTCAAAAGGAGCAAGCAGACACCAAAAAACAGCGATACACGACACCTACAAAAAGACCCCAAACTCGTCGATCCCTCAACCGGGGAGGACGCCCACCACACCAGAACCCTTCCTCTTCTCAACGGCCTGGAGCTCCAAGACAGGGCTGTGGCAAGGGCCACAGAAGCCCCGTCGCCGCCAGGGCACAGCGCACGGCGCTAGCGCTGCCGCCATAGAGAAACGCGGGTGATAAGGGTGAAGGGCAACCACCAAGCGAAGAGCAGTCCACGAAGATCGGGCTCGGAAGAGGCCCTGGGGGAGCGGGGTGGCGCTAGCCGCCGCCAGAAGCCCCCTCCCCCGAGCTGGGGAACTCGTGCCCTAGTCGCCTTGCGAATCGCCCGAGAACAGCCGCTCCCGTTGAGGGATGCACTTAAAAATACATATGGTAATCAACCTTATTGTACTTGAATATTGGCAATGTCAAACACTGTATAAAAACAACATTCTCTCGTAATTCCGGTCTTAATTTGGCTGATATGCATCGTATAAGGGGTGGGTGGAATAGAGCTATGGGAAGAATTAGGAGTTGAGCTATTTTATGGGAAGAATAGGATTGATATCACGTTACAGCTGCATCCCTTGTAGAATAACATCCGGTATATTATTTCTGTTGTTATCCTTTCTCGAGAAATTTTCTGTACCTTTTTCTTTTTATAATTTGAATATATTCATTTGGCAGATTGATGCTCCACTTTCTTCCTGGTTAATTTAGTATTCCGACACAAGGGACAAGATGCAAACGGAACAAAACAATAATAGATTCGTACCTCTAGTTCCTAATGATATTGACAAAACCTGTATGCCTCGCCGATAATAGAAGCTCATATTTAACAATATAAAAGATCAAAATGCAACCACACTCACATGCTGACGGACAAGATCCATAGATACAGACATGGTCTGCCAATCAGCTATCGAGAATATATCCAAGCGTACCCGACAAAACATGGAGAGACAAGATGCCTTCATGAGAAAAACCAAACGGCGTATATAACAAACATAAAAAAAAAAATACATGACACCAATAATAAACCTTGGTATGGATATGTAAGAATATTTTGATCGTATTTCACTTTACTTGTATTTACTCTTCATCTGAGTATTTGGTAAATTAGTTGAAGGACTAAGGCCCTCAAGACATGCAAAAAGTAGCACTTGGACTATAAAATGCACCTCCGGTCAGGATGTGTAGCTCAATCCATAGGGGGGGCCCTATCTCTCTATAGAGCATTTGTCTAAACTATGGCCCATGCCTCATTTTGATACTCCCCATCCGACATGCATGGGGTGTGTATCCTAACTACAAAATGCTGAGTGAGGTGTATATCATGACGTTGTAGACATACATCATGCACAAGTGTGGCAAAGTGAGCAATGGTCCTAAATCCCTAGTTCTTCCTTGTTACACACTACTTTGATAACTAGGTCTCTCGTCTTGTAACCCCTGAGGACTTGTTGCCCATGTTTTCCTTCACTCCGTTGTTTGAAGACAAAATATGAAGTGTATGTCTAAGCTACCACAACTAACCATAGCCATTGCTTATGCACATTTAACCTGACCTTGATCTCCCTGACGGTCTCCTCTGTATCCAATGACTTTTCTTTTCATAGCATATTTTAAGGTGCTACAACATAATTTTCCTTCATCTCTTTACATAAAATAACTATTCCACATGCTGATTTACATCAAGATACATAAACAGAAAACCATACATTGATAGTAATACAAGAAACATCGAAAAGCTTCCCTAAGACCTGAGTGTATATGGATGACACATAGGACTCTACTGCTAGACACTATCTATTCCACTGGGTATGATACCTCTGCATATCATCCGTAGCCACATGATCTTTATCTCGCCAGGCACGTCCACCTAAAAAAAGGTTATTAACCAGCAGGGTGAGACACACAGTCCCAGCGAGAACTTAACCCTCTACCAACTTTATTATTACCACAAATAACTGGTATAAACAGATTATAGGAGAAACATAATGTACAAAGCTAACTTTATTAACATTTTTACCAAACTATCTAGGAAGCATATAACATGCATTCTTTATGGAACATGATTGACAAGACAAGATTTATAAGATCTTACCAAATAACATAAGGAACGTATAAGTAACTGTAAGGTATAACAAGATCAACTACACAAGCAAGGCCTCAACCAATGTTCTGTGTTTTGCCTTAAGCATTAAATATTATTCAGCTGGATTACGTATTGTTATGCCCTGAGGAAGTGAGCCATACCGCTCGAATCCAACCTTCAGTTGAGAAACCCAAGCCGTTGCCATAAAAGGTCAATGGAAGAGCCGTATTCCACGACCTCACCACCCCGTGGTCAGTGCACGAGTGCAAAACAAGCAGGACCGCAATCTCATGCTTAAGTGGCCTTAGCCACAGGGTCAGGCTACCCTCTTCCTAGCCCACCTCAATATAGATATCAGCGCTAGTGAAACTAAGCCACAGGCCTGTTCACCGTGCTCTGAGGCTCTTATCACACATCCTGATCCATGGGCCTGTTCACCATGTTGTAACATATTGAGCCACGGGCCTGAATCCACACTCTGGAGTCTACAACCGAAGTTGCACTCTAATCCTCCTCATTTTCGACTAGGAGAAACCACACAGATTCAACATTATGTGCTTCTAGGTTAACCCACAGGAGAACTTGTTTCACCATCACCAGCTACTGACGATGATGGATCTATGGCCAAGGCAAACTACATGAGAGGTTCATCTGTAATTACTTAATGCATTTTAAGTAGATTGTTAGGGAAACCAAGTTGTATTAAGCAACCATATATAAAACATGAACATCATTAGATTTCATTACTTTGGTGTTACACTGCTACTGCTATTCTCATTGCCCTCAACAATCATCATATTGCCATAGGATATAAATCCCTCATTCATCACATAGTGCCACTGCCTCTCTAGGCTTCATCATCACACATCATCATGGGATATAAATCCCTCAAAATATCATTGCCTCTCAAGGCTTACATCATCACCATGGGATATCTATCCCTTATCTCAACATCAGAGGATAACACCTCAACTAGGCACTAATCCTTTATCAGATTAACATACCTTTCACATCATATTGGTGATGCATGTTATCTTATCAACAAAATTAACATCATTCAGTGTTATACAAAACACATACATTTCATAGCTCTTACCTGGCTATGAAATCATTCAATGCACCTGCATAGTTAGTATGCATAAGAGAGAGATAAATGGATCACCAAACATAGCACATAGATCTTAGAGAACATATTGTGATTATCACGCTATCAAGAATTTAGATGCACATGATTGGAACAACATCCATGTTCATAGTTATGTGAAGTACAAAGTTGTGTTTGTAGACAAATTATATTATTGTTATCAAACTGTGAGCATCCACCATGCCCATATCTCATGAGCATATCTTGATTATCATGTCCTTAAGAGTAAGGTTTGTAGTATTGGAATAATCATCCATACTATGAATCATGAAGCATAATGTCATAGCTGGTGTATTAAACAATACACATTACTATTACCAGACCATGGGTATCCACCATAGCATGCATCTCATGTCATCATTCATACCATCCCTAAGTATTCATCTTTAAGGATCATACACCATGATCCACCATCAAGCTTTATTAGGGGTTCATCTATCATCAACCATAGGTAACCACTATACAAAGGTTCACAACTTATCTTGCCATAGCTCATCACGATCAAAGGTGTGAATCCAAGATAACATACATAGGGTTGTCGGATTAGGGAACAACCTTCACTAAAAGTGTCATATACCCTCACCAATACTTGGCAGTGACCATAAACCCTCACTAAAAGGGGAGTATCGGGTAGGGTACCAACCCTCACCCGAGGTCATTGGCTACAAGCATGACTTGTACCCATTTACAAAGGGAGGGTAACGTGCAACTAGTGCTATAAGTTGTATCGTGCATCCATGTGCAAGGTGGTATCGGGAAACCAGGTATAAAGGTGTGTGTCATCCAGCACATGGGCATCACATATTGCCCAAAACCCTATCATCCAGCTTACAACACATGTCTCGGCCAAGCTTTCCACCAAGCTATCAACCTCATGATCAAGCTGGGTAACCAACCGAAAAAGGAAGCATATGTCGGGAAAAGCATATCGGCCAAGACATCATATCCCTATATAGGGTATCGACCAAGCACTTGACCCATAGCATCGCACAAACTTACCATGTGCATGATATGCACATATCGGATTAGGGCTACTGATATCGGCCAAGATCTCTTTAGGTGTGTGTCGGGTGGCAAGGGTAAAGAAACATAGTACATCATGGGTTCATTTATCTGTTAATGTGACACATCACAACTAGAACAGGGATTTCAAACCTAGGGTTTCATGGACATAAAAGGGAAATCATAAGATGAATATGACTGAAGTCTTAAACATCATGTCATCCTTTTAAGTCATATTGAGTCATTTTCATGCAAGATGGTCATCACTAGAGTACTAGATAGATCAAGTATCACTCAAAAGCTTAAACAGGGGCAGGGATCTCATCCAAAGTGTCATGCAAAGCCATATTGCCCATCTCATCATGACGACCAACACATCATATCGGGAAACACTCAACTAACCCAACTATCAAGCACCATATCGGGTGAGGGGTCTACAAGAAGCCAACCAACCATAACGTCCAAGAACACCCCTATCGATCATCTAGGGTTAGGGCAACCTTATCATTCAAGGCTCCGTGTCAGGCAACTTAGGTTAGGATCATCCTATCAGCCAAGCAAGCATATTGCCCCCACACTAGGGTTAGGCATCTGTATTTCCCAAGGCACTACTACTAGGGATATCTCCCATACCAAGGATCAGCTTATCGGTTTCCTCTACTACCAAATACATCACCACCATATTGCCCAAGATATGAACCAAGGGTTCAACCCCAAGAACATGTCGTGTAACAAGGGTAGACCATCATCTCACCACTAAATTCAGCACTTCTTATCGGCCAGAGGTCCAACTAGGTATCAACCACCCATAACGTCAAAACCTTACACTATAGGGTAGAAAAAGGGTATCGGTCACCACACCATATCATCCAAGAATACCAAAAGTTGGCTCACCTCTCAATAACCAAGTGAGAGGGGTCTTGCACAACCTTTAGCATATCGGGCAACAAGGGTAGAGGAACACCCTATCGGCCAACCAACTCAACCTAACGTCAAAACACCTAGACCATAGGTTCACTTTTCATTATCCAAGGAGAGAGAGGAGTTTTGCCCAAGCTTCTAGAGCATGGCGCACCTCTCAAGTCCAAGGGATAATACTCATGTGCCATCGGCCAAAGCAAGACCAAACAGGAAAAGCACTATATCATGCAACCACTATATCGAGCAAGCACCCTATCAGGTGGTTCGTCTTCAACCTCAAATCACCCAAGACCATTATGCACAAGATAAAGAAGAATAAGGAAGTAATAAAACGTAGCATTCCCATTAGATCAGATTCCAAGTTCCACATATATAACTATCATGGGGAAAGGTATCGATTTAAGTACAAGAACCAATATGTGCACATATGAAGAGTGAACATAATAGAGATGGTTAAGAGTTATCTAACATGCCTTAAGAGGATCTCCATGAAAGGCATAAAGCTTCCTGATCCAAGTAGAAAACCCACATTCCTCTCCGTGGGAACCATCCATCCAAAGCTCTAAGCTTATCTTCGGCTCCATCATCATCACCTCAAGAAACAAACAAAGAAGAAGAAGATACCATGGTTATGTATAGCTCAAGAAGAAGAAAAGAGGGGGAGATAACAACGGACTTGCCTACTCTCATCAAGGGCCCATCCATGGCCGAGAGGAGAAGAAGAAGATGACGAAGAAAGCATAAGGAAAAGCTAGCAAAGAAGCATGACTCACCAAGGTCGGGTCTTGAGTAAGGAGTCTCTATGGCCAAGGAGCTCACCCTCCTAAGCTCCATGGGAGTCTTCCTTAAGCTCCCAAGCTCGTCCCAACAGGAAGGGGAAGGAAGGTGGATGAAAATGATCACTTGGTTAAGGAGGAAGGGAGTTATATACACCAAGGAAGAGAGAGGTAGCAAGAGAGAGGTGTCATAACCACATAAACCAAGGTGTACTTGCTCATGCACTTAACGCCACTTGTTGCCACCCTAGCTGCTCATGCATGGCATGGTGATACACTCTAAAATGTGTATCATGTAGATAGGCAGCTTCCATGGTCGATACACCCTTTTGTGTGACACATCTTCAAGCCCTAGTCGATACACTAAAGGACAAGGTAGCATATGTGACACATATATGGTATAAAGATCATATAGAGATGTTACTCCTCAACTATCCTACATACAAAGCACCCCAACCTCCATACTCATCCTAGATGATGCGAAACAGTAGAAAGAAGACTCTAGAGCTGATAAATTGCATATTGACCATCCACTTTGGGTAATTTGCAATTTACACCAAAACTAGCACACAAAACACAAGCATCAACCAACCAAGCCCAAACTTGGAACATAGGTCCTCCACAGGGCTCCCCACAACATCATTCTCTTTCTAATGATGCTAGAGAACTAAAAGCATGCTCTACATGCGAAATATTGCAATATAACCCCTTACTTTGGGTAAATGGCACTTTGGTCCAAAATAAGCAAACATTGCTCAAACAACATCCAAACGGGACCAAACTGAAAACATGAGCTTGCCACATGATATCAAAACATCTTAAGAGATTAGATTAAGGTTCTAAGAACCTTTAGAAGAAAAGAAAAGAGGGTTAGCCCAAAACTTGGGTCAGGGTCCTTACAAGTCATAAACCCCTAATAAGGATTTCATCCTCGAAATCCCAAGCGGAAAGAAGACGGGTGTTACTTACACGTCGCATCATACATCTCCACAAGGCTCCTAGGTGTCACAGATCCACAACCAACATACTTTCTCTTCCTTTAGAGCCAACTTAGGGTTTCCTTTTACTGGTCACAGACTCAACCCTTTGTCTCATCATTCTTTGCCTGGTAACACTCTTAAGATACTGGACATCACATGCAACTCATATTACTCAGGTATGAGTTCCTTTTAGTGACATATCACATTCCTCATTATGTTTTCATTGTGCTACTCTGATCTCACAGGCTTGACACTTTAAGCTTAACATAACTAGTATTCACCATCCTTCTTCCATATACATTCCAACTGTTCCTTCTCCTTTCACAAAGGATATCTCTATACCAAGGGAGATCTTTCTCAGAAGAGGTTATCACAAGATACATACTCTACAAAACACATGTATGGACATGACGGGGCTCATAAGGCACCTCACTAAGAATCGCTTAAGGCTCAACACAAAAGGAGTTAAACATCTTGGGTTAAGAGCAACCACATCATCTCAGTTTCAAGCCTGCCATGTCTTCCTATTGGCTCCCAAAGGTATATCAAGCACCAACTCAGATGGTGATAGATATGCACTATCTTAACTGATCTGGATAGGATTCACAAACCTCGTTCATCAATCTCTTCCTGAAGCACATCCTACCTGGATTGTCCTTTACTCGAGACATAGCTAGGAGTATTCCAAGGAATCAGGCTTAACTTGAAGAAACTTTTTCCCAACATGACCTATCCTTAGTTCCTTTCCTTGGGTGCACACCTTCCGATGTCATGTTTATGCAGAGCATAAACCCCTAACATGTAATAGCCATACTATAGGCACTTAACCATATCGTACCAAAGCCAACCTCTCCACTTCAATCAACTTCACACCTTTCCAAGGATATCCATTCCCAGGGTTATCTCGATCCTTGACATGTAACATGGAAATGGATTCACCCGACTGTCACATCTAGGAAAAGAAAGGATACAAGAAGAGTATACTTCATCCTACACAACTAGGTCATCCTACAAGGTGCTCGACAACATGCTATCTCTCTCCTGATTAATAAAAAGAAGCATCTGCCAAACACACTATAAGCATTCAGAGGAGGGTACATCCTAAACTGGGTCATCAGAAATAGATAAGAGGAAAGAAGAAGATAAAGAAGAAGGGATTAACTCCATCCGACCTGCCAGCACACCCTGGTCATCTCACCATTTCTGGTCAGCTCATGCCTCAAGATCTAACTATTTCCTGTTGCCATTTGCTGCCTGGTCAAACCATCTGGTCCTCACTTGCTTATCCTTATCAGTGTTCCTCTGTGATGCTGATTTGTTGCCTCGAGGGTTACCACATAGATCCAAACTCCAAAACAAGTTTCCAGCTTGTGGGTTCAAGGTCAAGGATGATGTATTAGGATGGTTCACCACCATACCTCCACGGTCTAGGCATCTTGATTCTCAACCCTTTACCATAAGGTATGTTCTCATGTTCCCATACGCTTGACACTTCTCATATACTAGTTTTCCTTACCTTGGTATCCATATCTTGAGTCAAAACTCATCACTTCTAGTATCGTCTTCATAGTCTATCATTGCCACTGGTTCAAAACATGTCAAGAGGATCCCACCATCATCATCTATCACCGACATATCCATCCTGGAAACCAAAGTCCCAGATCAGCTGGTACTTCTTGGAGTACCCAACCAGAGATCACTCCAAAAGCATACATATCAAGTGACACAAGGTCCACTTGACAACCATTCCCTCAGAAGGAAGGAACACAAAGGAAAAAACTCCTCCCAACACCTCATCAACACCTAGGGTTTCATATCAAAGGGGAGGATATTATCACTTTCTTTGATCCTTACATGAGTTTTCAACCGTTTATACATCATTAAACCTTGTTTGCTATGGTTTTATCCTGTTTCTTCTTAGTCTCCTTGCACTCAGCATAGGAAGCATCAAGACCATTACGTGCTATTATTCTTTTTCTTTTGTCATCATTTCATCATAATCGTTGATTATATCAGATTTTTGTTTTCTTTTTTTGTGTGTGTGTGAAAAATATTGTTACTCTTCACATATTCTTTATTGAACGGGGATCATCTCCCTTGTTCACTTTTTCTTATCACGAATTTGCACTTTATACTTTTTCATTTCTGCTTACATGTATTGGTTGGTCTGAGATTATCTCAGGTTCCATCTTATTTTACTCATCACTGGTTCTTCTCTTTCTTCTAACTTTTTCTTGGCTTTCAGGAATTTTCTTCATCTTGTGTGAGTTTTATGCTTTTACTTACCTTGTGATCATAGGTTAGTCTGTCTTTTGTCACGTATATCTCTTGAGATTACGGTTTCAAGAACTTATCTCATCATATTATTATACAGATTTAGGTTTCATAGAACCATTACTTCCTCTTTGATTACCAAGCATCTAGATATTACGGGGTTATGGTGCATTCATTTACCTCTTTTATAACATGGTGATGGTACTAACGTTGTATTTCCTTATTTGTTATGCTCTTTAGATTGCTCCAGATGACTACTTGATCAGAGTAATCAAGGAGGAAACAATCTAATGCTCCATACTTACCTTTGTCTTCAATATTTGAATACCTGGCCAAGGCATCAAGTACTGAGATTAGGTAGTATGCACCATATTTTATGTCACGGTCCAACCTTAGACACCATCCTAATCCTAGTCCTAGTGTCCCTATACACTCAGCGAACCTAGAGCTCTGATACCAAACACTTGTGACACCCCATCCACAACAAAACATGATTACATGCTAACCAGTGGATTATCGAAAATCATAGGAAATTAAAACCGAACAACAAGCATCATAAGACGAGACATGTAATATTTGAGCCACCACTTTTCTTTTCATAGCATATTTCCAAGGTGCTACAACATAATTTTCCATCATCTCTTTACATGAAATAATTGTTCCACTTGTTGATTTACATCAAGATACATAAGCAGAAAACCGTACATTAATAGTAATACAAGAAAAATCGAAAAGCTTCCCCAAGACCTGAGTGTACATGGACGACACATAGGACTCTACTACTAGACACTATCTATTCCACTGGGTATGATACTTCTGCATATCATCCGTAGCCACATGATCTTCATCTCGCTAGGCACGTCCACCTAAAAAAAGGTTATTAACCAGCAGGGTGAGACACAAAGTCCCAGCGAGAAACATAACCCTCTACTAACTTTATTATTACCACAAATAACTGGTATAAACAGATTATAGGAGCAACATACTGAGCAAAGCTAACTTTATTAACATTCTTACCAAGCTATCCAGGAGGCATATAACATGCATTCTTTATGGAACATGATTGACAAGATAAGATTTAAAAGATCTTACCACATAATATAAGGAACATATAAGTAACTGTAAGGTATAACAAGATCAACTACACAAGAAAGGCTTCAACCAATGTTCTATGTTTTGCCTTAAGCATTAAATACTATTCGGCTGGATTATGTATTATTATGCCCTGAGGAAGTGAGCCGTACCACTCAAATCCAACCTACAGTTGTGAAACCCAAGTCGGTGCCATAAAAGGTCAATGGAAGAGCCGGACTCCACGGCCTCACCACCTCGTGGTCAGTGTACGAGTGCAAAACAAGTAGGACCACGGTCTCATGCTTATGTGGCCTCAACCATAGGGTCAGGCTACCCTCTGCCTAGCCCACCTCGGTATAGGTATCAGCGCTAGAGAAACTGAGCCACATGCCTATTCACCGTGCTCTGAGCCATGAACGCATTCATGCTCTTATCACACATCCTGAGCCATGGGCCTATTCACCATGCTCTAACATATTGAGCCACGGGCCTGAATCTGTGTTCTGGAGTCTACAACTGATGTTGCACTCTAATCCTCCTCATTTTCGGCTAGGAGAAACCACACATATTCAACAATATGTGCTTCCAGGTTAACTCACAGGAGAACTCGTTTCACCATCACTAGCTAGTGACGATGATGGATCTATGGCCAGGGAAAAATACATGAGAAGTTCATCAGTAATTACTTAATGCATTTTAAGCGGATTGCTAGGGCAATCACATTGTATTAAGAAACCATATATAAAACATGAAAAACATTAGATATCATTACTTTGGTGTTACACTGCTACTGCTATTCTCATTGCCCTCAACAATCATCATATTTCCATAGGATATAAATCCCTCATTCATCACATAGTGCCACTGCCTCTCTTAGCTTCATCATCACACATCATCATGGGATATCAATCCTTCAAAATATCATTGCCTCTCAAGGCTTACATCATCACCATGGGATAGCAATCCCTTATCTCAAAATCAGAGGATAACACCTCAACTAGGCACTCAGCCTTTATCAGATTAACAGACCTTTCACATCATATTGGTGATGCATGTTATCTTATCAATAGCATTATCATCATTCAGTGTTATACAAAACACATACATCTCATAGCTCTTACCTAGCTATGAAATAATTCAATGCACCTGCATAGTTAGTATGCATAAGAGAGAGATAACTAGATCACCAAACATAGAACATAGATCTTAGAGAACATATTGTGATTATGATGCTATCAAGAATTTAGGTGCACATGATTGGAACAACATCCATGTTCATAGTTATGTGAAGTACAAAGTTGTGTCTGTAGACAAATTATATTATTGTTATCAAACTGTGAGCATCCACCATGCCCATATCTCCTAAGCATATCTTTATTACCATGTCCTTAAGATTAAGGTTTATAGTATTGGAACAATCATCCATACTATGAATCATGCAGCATAATGGCATAGCTGGTGTATTAAACAATACACATTACTGTTACCACACCATGGTATCCACCATTCCCTACATCTCATGTCATCATTCATACCATCCCTAAGGATTCATCTTTAAGGATCATACACCATGATCCACCATCAAGCTTTATCTGGGGTTCAACTATCATCAACCATAGGTAACCACTATACAAAGGTTCACATCTTATCTTGTCATAGATCATCATGATCAAAGGTGTGAATCCAAGATAACGTACATAGGGTTGTCGGGTTAGGGCACAACCTTCACTAAAAGTGTCGCATACCCTCACCAATACTTGGCAGCGACCAAAAATCCTCAGTAAAAGGGGGGTATCAGGTAGGGTACCAACCCTCACCCGAGGTCGTCGGTTACAAGCATGACATGTACGCATGCAAAAAGGGAGGGTAACGTGCAACTAGGGCTATAAGTTGTATAGTGCATCCATCTGCAAGGTGGTATTGGGAAACTAGGTATAAGCGCGCGTGTCATGCATCACATGGGCATCACATATTTCCCAAAACCCTATCATCCAACTTACAACACATGTATCAGTCAAGCCTTCCACCAAGCTATCAACCTCATTCTCAAGCTGGGTAACCAACCAAAAAAGGAAGCATGTGACGGGAAAAGCATATCGGATAAGACATCATATCCCTATATAGGGTATCGACCAAGAACTTGACCCATAGCATCACCCAAACTTACCGTGTGCATGATATGCTCATATCGAATTAGGGCTACTTATATCGACCAATATCTCTATAGGTGTGTGTTGGGTGGCAAGGGTGTCGGGTTATGTCCTTTACCAAGGCATATCAGGTAGGGATACTAATATCACTCAAAATCTGAACCAGGGGTAGGGCTCTCATCCAAAGTGTCATTCAAAGCCATATCACCCATCTCATCATGACGGCCAACACATCATATCGGGCAACACTCAACTAACCCAACTATCAAGCACCATATCGAGTGAGGGGTCTACAAGATGCCAACCAACCATAATGCCCAAGAACACCCCTATCTATCATCTAGGGTTAGGGTAACCTTATCATTCAAGGCTCCGTGTTGGGAAACTAAGGTTAGGATCATCCTATCAGCCAAGCAAGCATATTTCCCCCACACTAGGGTTAGGCATCTGTATCGCCCAAGGAACTACTTCTAGGGCTATCACCCATACCAAGGATCATCTTATAGGTTTCCTCTACTACTAAAGACATCACCACCATATCGCCGAAGATATCAACCAAGGGTTCAACCCCAAGAACAAGTCATGTAACAAGGGTATACCATCATCTCACCACTAAAGTCAGCACTTCTTATAGGCCAGAGGTCCAACTAGGTATCAACCACCCATAACGTCCAAACTGTTGGCTAAATGGACATCTGTAAATCCCTTTGTTTTGATAATGACAAACATTTCATTCTTGTTAATCTAACGTGCTACTTGAGTGTTGCAGGAATAAGGTGGATGACAAAGCACTAGGGAAACTATATGCTTGAATGATTGTAAATGTCATGAAATGTAATCAATTGTAAACTTGTACAAATATATAATGTACAAGTACTTAGACTTCATGTAAATCAAGCGTTAGATCTTCCCTAGCTAAACACCACATTTAGATAGGTCATCCCCTTCAACAGTGTCACATATGCACACTCATACACACAATTAATGTCTTCATTTGAAACATTGAAACAGGGTCTATCTCGGTCGACAAAATCCTCGACCGAGACACTCTCGGTCGACAAACTTCTCGACCGAGAAAGACCCAAGTAGCCGTTAGACACAGTTGACAAGGTAGTTGGCAGTTGGAGATAAACGTTGCAAACACTTGATCTAGAGAGCCTTTCTGTCGACAAAACGTCGACCGAGTAGGTGTCTCAGTCGACCATTTCTCGACCGAGATGGTCTCTGACAGCAACTGCAGAATTAATTAACTAGTCGTTGTTAAAGCAACTAACTTATATATAACGGCTAGTTAAGCACTTAGAAACCCCTAGAAAGTGTCTAGAACGTCCTTAAGCACTTGTAGGACATTCCTATAAATAGGACATGACTTAGGACACCTAAACTTACTTGATTTCACACTTGAGCAATCTTTGAGCATACACTTACATTGAGCAATCTGTTTGTGAGCAAATTGAGCATATTGGCAATTGGCTACTTCCTCTCCTAGCTCAAATTTCGTGTCCTATAGGCTATCATCTCCTAATCCACAGAAATCACATTCCATACACATTGGTTAGGAGATCTACACGCTTGATCTAGGAAAATCAAGCCTTGTGCTTCAAAGGATAAGTTGTAATTTCCATTTTCCTTTCTTGTTCACTATTATTGTTTGTAATCTCCTTGCTACTCCTAGGTTGGAGGCTGTGGATTGGAGAGGTTGGAAGATCTTCTTGGTGAAGAAGGAGACCTTGAACTACTTCAAGAAGGCTGGTGCAACGGGAGGTTACTTCTAAAGAGGAAGGCTACTTCAAGGGGGATCTTGGAGTTACTTCAAGAAGGCTACCTCGAGTTGGTGCATCTACTTCAAGTGAAGGTTGTTCAAGGGGTGTAAGAAAGTATTGTATTTTATGTAAATCCTTGTGAAGGTAATAAAATTAATACTTTCAAAATCCCGGTTGGGTAAGCAACCGGGTAGTGGACTGACAACCTTAGTATTTGCTAAGGTTGGAACCAATCTAAACACTTGTCTCCTTCTTCCATTTTCAATTGTGGCTGTTTGAGTTAAATAATTGTTAAAATATTTAAAAACTCTATTCACCCCCCCTCTAATGTTTTTCACAAACCCTTAACTCTAGGGTAGAAAAAGGGTATATGTCACCACACCATATCGTCCAAGAATACCAAAAGTTTGCTCACCTCTCAACAACCAAGCGAGAGGGGTCTTACACAACCTTTAGCATATCAGGCAATAAGGGTAGAGAAACACCATATCGGCCAACCAACTCAACCTAACGTCCAAACACCTAGACCATAGGTTCACTTTCCATTATCCAAGGAGAGATAGGAGTTTTTTCCAATCTGCTAGAGCATGGCTCACCTCTCAAGTCCAAGGGATAATACTCATGTGCCATCGGCCAAAGCAAGACCTAATGGGCAAAGCTTTATATTGTGCAAGCACTATATCGGACAAGCACCCTATCGGGTGGTTCATCTTCAACCTAAAATCACCCAATACCATTATGCACAAGATAAACAAGAATAAGGCAGTAATAAAATGAAGCATTCCCATTAGATCAGATTCCAAGTTCCACATATATAACTATCATGGGGAAAGGTATCGATTTAAGTACAAGAACCAATATGTGCACATATGAAGAGTGAACATAATAAAGATGGTTAAGAGTTATGTAACGCACCTTAAGAGGATCTCCATGAAAGGAATAAAGCTTCCTGATCCAAGTAGTAAACCCACATTCCTCTCCATGGAAACCATCCGTCCGAAGCTCTAAGCTTGTCTTCGGCTCCATCATCATCACCTCAGGAAACAGAAGAAGAAGAAGAAGATACAATGGTTATGTATAGCTCAAGAAGAAGAAAAGAGGGGGAGATAACCACAGTCTTGCCTACTCTCATCAAGGGCCCATCCATGGCTGAAAGGAGAAGAAGAAGATGATGAATAAAGCACAAGGAAAAGCTAGCAAAGAAGCATGACTCACCAAGGTCTGGTCTTGAGAAAGGAGTCTCTATGGCCAAGGAGCTCGCCCTCCTAAGCTCCATGGGAGTCTTCCTTAAGCTCCCAAGCTCATCCCAATAGGAAGGGAAAGGAAGGTGGATGAAAAGGATCACTTGGTTAAGGAGGAAGGGAGTTATATACACCAAGGAAGAGAGAGGTAGCAAGGGAGAGGTGTCATAACCACATAAACCATGGTGCCACTTGCTCATGCACTTAACGCCACTTGTTGCCACCCTAGCTGCTCATGCACGGCCTGGTGATACACTCTAGAATGTGTATCATGCAGCTGGGTAGCTGCCATGGCCGATACACCCTTGACACACCTTCAAGCCCTGGCTGATTCACTAAAGGACAAGGTAGCATATGTGACACATATATTGTATAAAGATAATATAGAGATGTTACTCCTCAACTATCATCCATACAAAGCACCCCAACCTCCATACTCATCCTAGATGATGACAAACAAATGTAAGAGGAAACACTTGGACAATAAGTAGGAGGAAATAAGGAAGAAACAAGGATGTAGAGTGGTTCCTATCTTAGAAATCTAAGGTAGTCAGTCCACTACCCAATTGTTTCCAACTGGGATTTTGAATGTGATTATTTTTATTACCTCGCAAGGATGTTACATAAAATCCAATCACCTTCGTTCTACACCCTTGAAGTAGCCCTCACCTAGAAGTAGCCTCAACCTCCTTGAAGCAGCCTTCTTGAAGTAAATCCAAGTCCACAGAGCAGCCTTCACCACCTGAAGTAGCTCTACCACCTTGAGATAGACTTCCTTTGGAAGTAGCTCCAACCTCCCTTAAAGCAACCTTCCTTGAAGTAATCTCAAGAACACCTCCTGTCAACAACCTCCAACCTAGGAGTAGTCAAGGATAACAATATATAATAAAAGAGAAAAAGATTGGAAGAAAGAAGATACTTAACCAATGAAGTACATCACTTTGATCCTATATCAAGTGTTTAGATCTCCTTTCCACTTAAGATGGACGTGGCTATATGTGCTGGCTAGGAGATTGTAGCTATAGGACACAACTCTAGAGCACAAGGAGGAAGATAACAAGTAAATTTTAGTTTTGTTGCTCTCAAGAATGGATGCTCAAGTGTAACTTGTGTATTGTGTAAGCAAGTGATGATTTGGGGTGTCCTAAGGCATCTCCTATTTATAGGAATAGTTTATAAGTGTTTAGGGATGTTTTAGGAAGTATCTAGATTGTTCTTAGTGCTTAACTATCTATTAGGTATAAAGTAGTTTGCTTGCAACAATTAAATTCACGTTAAATGTGAAGTTTCCTAAACGTTTCTCAGTCGACAATATTGTCGACCAGATAAAATTTTGGTCCACAATATTGTCAACCAGATGACTGCCTAGTTTTCACAACTAAACCTATTACAATATTTATATTTCGATCCACAATATTTTCGATCGAATTTGGGCTCATAACTAAATGTTTGCATAGTTTTGCAATGTGAGTGAGGTCCTATTCATGACTCATATGAGACCTATCAACCCTAAAGTATTCATGTGAGTGTGACATAGGGTTTTGGGTAGATATGGAAGATCTAACACTTGATTTATATGATATCTAAGTACTTGTACATTATATAATTGTACAAGTTTTTACATTGAGCACAATCATGAAAATATTAAACATTTAAGTGTATTGATCTTCAATTATCCATTTAGTATGATCTCCTTATTTTCCTTGAACCCTGAAATAATGAAGTAGCTAGTTAGATGCACAAGAATGAAATATTTGTCATCATCAAAACAAAGGGTATGCTAATGTCCAATTTAGCCAACAATGTCCACCTTTTTGAAGATGACAAACATTAATAAAAATATAATCTAAATAATCAAATAAGATGACTTTCATACCTGAGATTTACCTTAGATGAAGACATTCTCTTATTTTCATTAAGTGTGTGCTAATTATTCCTAAAGAGGTATGGAATATAGCATCCAACTCTTTAAGGAATATAGCAACAATTTATGTGAAGCCAAGAGATTATGAAACTCATACATTTTGATTTATAATGTTTCTCCCCCTTTGTCATTTCAAAAAGATAGCCATATAATCAATGTGCTCCCCCAGAATGCGATATCCCCCTTAATTTAATACTATATCAAGAATGTCAAATTTAGCCACAATTCAAAAATCATGATTAATTTTCCAATCATTTGCAAGGGATGTGAAGCCCTGAAATGACATGAGAATCCTTTAGAATCATTAATATATTTAATAGTTTCTCACCCATTTACAAGAGATGTTAAGCCCTGAAATAATATGAGATTCCTTTAGGCTCATAGTAGGATCAATGATTATATTTCTCAACCATTTACAAGGGATGTTAAGCATTGAAATGATATGAGATTCTTTTAAGCTCATAGTGGAATCAATGAATGCATCTCTTGCCAAATACAATGGATGTTAAGCCTTAATTAGTGTAGAGAAATCAATTAAGAGCATTGTATTCAAGAACATTGTATGCTCCCTTATAACCAAGATTACTTTAAGGATACTAAGGTCATAACTAGCTTTGAAACAATGAATGATGTTCAAACATACTACGTTTTAGTGAATTATGTGATTTCACAAGTAAGCATGTTGTCAAACTTATTTTAGGTCGGCCATGACATCGACCTGGGTGCCCCTTGGTTGAACTCTTTTTCGACTGAGAGACATTTCTGTAGCTATCCAATATATGCATTTTCATAAGTTATCCAATGAACCACTTCTTCTAGAATATGATTTGATTTTGTTGTATATGATCATTATCAGTTCTTTATTTTTCTCATATAGGAACTTGTGAATGTTAAATAATTCTAAGATAAAACCTTAAGATTAAGTTTGCCTTTTAGAGTTTAATTTATGTGAGAAGGATTATCTTGTCATAATTTCTTAGAATGCCCAAACCTTATATTTTCTCACGAAATGGTGATAATTATATTTTAACCAAGTTCATTATATGATCACTTCTTTTGTTTTCAATTTTTTTTATGTTAATGTTGAACAAAATCTCCTTTGCCATTAGTACTTTCCTTGAATAAAACTAATCTTTTCCTCTTCTATGCTTGTTAGGGACAATTTAATCATGCAAAGTATAAAGTTTTGATGCCCATATATACTTCCCTTTGATTAGGATCATTCAAATATTTTAAGTTAATTGCAATTGAAGTATCTTGTTCTTATAAAACAATTCTGACAGAGTTTTCCTCGGTCGATAAAGTTCTCTACCGAGTGAGGTTTGGTCAAAGTATTTGTCAGCCAGATGTTTTTCAAGTTTTTGTAGCTTAAGATAGAAACTTCTTTGGTCGACTATTTTATCGACCGAAGAGTATCTCGGTCGAGGATTTAATTGACCGAGAATGTTTCTGTTTCATCAATTATTTTCAAGTAAAACATAAATTACTTCCAATACAATTATAGAAATATGCAAATTAAAGCTCAGTTTAGTTGAGATAAGACATTCTGAGCATCAAAACAAAGTTTAAGGTCAAATCTCAACTAATCAAGTTCAATATTTCTATGTTTGGGGTTTTGGAACCCAACCTAGATCAACATCCTTTTTCTTGTATGGGTAAGAAAATGAATAATGTCCAAGACGTAAAGAGTAATGACAACATATAGAATCAATTTCATTTCTCTTCTTAGCTAGATTGTCTTTAGGCACATACATGACTTTAGTTTTGGGTACTTGTGTCCTTTTTGTTCTTGGTTTTTGATAGGATTTATTTTTGGGCACATAACCTAGTCCTCTCCTTTCAACTTGACTATAAGAATCTTTTATAATTTTATCAAGGATATCTTTATTTTTCAAGCTACTAATATCTTTTTGTAACTTAGGAATTTCATCCATTCTCCTTTTAATGTCTAACTTTGCTTGATCTAGATTAGATAAAAAACTATTTCTTTCTTTGATAATAGCATCATAATCTAAATGAGTGCACAAGATTGATTGAGTTTGAAGATCATTCAATTTTGCAAGTAGTTCAACCTTTTCTTGAGAAAGAAAATCATAGTTTGTTTCTAGAGTAAGCAACTTCACAATACAATCATTAAAAGATGATTTCAAGTTTGAATTTTTGGAAATAATACTTTCCTTTTCAGAAGAAAGATCATTTAATTGAGCATATAATTCTTCATTAGTTTTTGTAACTCTTTTTAGTTTCTTTTTATATTCAATGTATTCATCATGTAATTCTTCAATGCTAGCAATTAAATATTCTTTAGATAAATCAAATAAGCTTACCTCATTTTCTTCTTCATTTGTTGTAGCAATAAGGCACTCCACTTCTTCTTATCCATCCTCACTTTCATCACTTGAGTCATCCCATGATGCTTTGTAGGCTTTTTCCTTCTTCTTGTGAGAGGATTTCTTTCCTTTCTTGAGTTTGGGACAATCACCTTTTAAATGTCTCTTTTTACCACATTCAAAGAACCTAGGGGAAGAGGAAGAAGAAACACTAATTTTATTGTTAGTTTTAAATCTTCTGTACGGCTTACCATTTACAATGAGAGTCTCCTATTCACTATCTTCTTCACTTGTATCATGACTAGGTTTTGCCTTGAATGCAATGTCCTTCCTTTTCTACTTTTTGTGTTCGACTGCCAATCTTTCTTCTTCTTCAAGGGTGACCTCATGAGTTTCTAGGTTGCCAATCAGCTGCTCCATCTTTAATCTGGTGAGATCATTTGCTTCTTCAATAGTCATCACCTTTTGTTTGTACTTTGGAGACAAACACCTAAGGATTTTTGATACTTTATCTTCTTCACTTATAAATGTTCCTAATCCACTCAAACCATTAATGATAGTAGAGAATCTTGCATACATTTCAATCAAGGACTCATTTGGTTCCATACAAAATTGTTCAAACTTTTTTTTAAGCATACTAATCTTATAATTTTTAACTTGTATAGTTCCTTCATGTGTAATAGAAAGTCTATGCCATATATCATATGTAGTTTCACATGAAGAAATTCTATTGAATTCACTTACCAAAATAGAACAATATAAAATACTTACAACTTTTGCATTTAGTTGACCTTACTGTCTAGAGTGTTCTTAGTTCTTAACTAGCCGTTAGGTACAAAGTAGTTGGCTTGCAACGACTAAATTCACGTTAAATGCAAAGTTTCCAGAACTTTTCTCGGTTGAGAATATTGTCGACCAGATAAAATTTTGGTCGACAATATTGTCGACCAGATGACTGACTGGTTCTGACAACTAAACCTATTACAATGGCTATATTTCGATCCACAATATTGTCGACTGAATTTTGGCTCAAAACTAAAGATTTTCAAAGTTTTTCAATGTGTGTGAGGTCCTATTGATGACTCATATGAGACCTATCAACCCTAAAGTATTCATGTGAGTGTGACATAGGGTTTTCGGTAGTTATGGAAGACCCAACACTTGATTTACATGATATCTAATTACTTGTACATTATATAATTGTACAAGTTTTTACATTGAGTACAATCATAAAAATATTAAACATTTAAGTGTATTGATCTTCAATTATCCACTTAGTATGATCTCCTTATTTTCCTTGAACCCTAAAATACTCAAGTAGCACGTTAGATCCACAAGAATGAAATGTTTTTCATCATCAAAACAAAGGGTATGCTAATGTCCAATTTAGCCAACATCTCTGAAATATGTCTAGTCAAACTCCCATATGTCTTCATTAATACCGTAATGAGAAATTTTAGCTTCATGTGAATTTTTATCCTTTTCCGTAGAAAAATATAATGAATATGCTTGAAGTCTGACCCCTATATTTTGGATTACACTCTTATCATCTTGACATTTTGTGTAATATTACGATCCATTTGTGTCAAACTCTTTCATAAGACATAACATTTGTTTTAGGCATCTGTATCGCCCAAGGCACTACTTCTAGGGCTATCACCCATACCAAGGATCAGCTTATAGGTTTCCTCTACTACTAAAGACATCACCACCATATCACCGAAGATATCAACCAAGGGTTCAACCCCAAGAACATGTCGTGTAACAAGGGTATACCATCATCTCACCACTAAAGTCAGCACTTCTTATTGGCCAAAGGTCCAACTAGGTATCAACCACCCATAACGTCCAAACGCTAAACTCTAGGGTAGAAAAAGGGTATATGTCACCACACCATATCGTCCAAGAATACCAAAAGTTTGCTCACCTCTCAACAACCAAGCGAGAGGGGTCTTGCACAACCTTTAGCATATCGGGCAATAAGGGTAGAGAAACACCCTATCAGCCAACCAACTGAACCTAACGTCCAAACATGGCTCACTTTCCATTATCCAAGGAGAGATAGGAGTTTTTTCCAAGCTGCTAGAGCATGGCTCACCTCTCAAGTCCAAGGGATAATACTCATGTGCCATCGGCCAAAGCAAGACCTAATGGGCAAAGCTTTATATTGTGCAACCACTATATCGGACAAGAACCCTATCGGGTGGTTCATCTTCAACCTCAAATCACCGAATACCATTATGCACAAGATAAACAAGAATAAGGCAATAATAAAATGAAGCATTCTCATTAGATCAGATTCCAAGTTCCACATATATAACTATCATGGGGAAAGGTATCGATTTAATTACAAGAACCAATATGTGAACATATGAAGAGTGAACATAATAAAGATGGTTAAGAGTTATGTAACCCTCCTTAAGAGGATCTCCATGAAAGGCATAAAGCTTCCTGATCCAAGCAGCAAACCCACATTCCTCTCCATTGAAACCATCCATCCGAAGCTCTAAGCTTGTCTTCGGCTCCATCATCATCACCTCAGGAAACAGAAGAAGAAGAAGAAGAAGATACAATGGTTATGTATAGCTCAAGAAGAAGAAAAGAGGGGGAGATAACCACAGTCTTGCCTAATCTCATCAAGGGCCCATCCATGGCTGTGAGGAGAAGAAGAAGATGACAAAAAAAGCATAAGGAAAAGCTAGCAAAGAAGCATGACTCACCAAGGTCGAGTCTTGAGAAAGGAGTCTCTATGGCCAAGGATCTCGCCCTCCTAAGCTCCATGGGAGTCTTCCTTAAGCTCCCAAGATCATCCCAATAGGAAGGGAAAGGAAGGTGGATGAAAAGGATCACTTGGTAAAGGAGGAAGGGAGTTATATACACCAAGGAAGAGAGAGGTAGCAAGGGAGAGGTGTCATAACCACATAAACCATGGTGCCACTTGCTCATGCACTTAACGCCACTTGTTGCCACCCTAGCTGCTCATGCACGTCCTGGTGATACACTCTAGAATGTGTATTGTGAAGCTGGGTAGCTGCCATGGCCGATACACCCTTTTGGGTGACACACCTTCAAGCCCTAGTTGATACACTAAAGGACAAGGTAGCATATGTGACACATATATTGTATAAAGATCATATAGAGATGTTACTCCTCAACTATCATCCATACAAAGCACCCCAACCTCCATACTCATCCTAGATGATGACAAACAAATGTAAGAGGAAACACTTGGACAATAAGTAGGAGGAAATAAGGAAGAAACAAGGATGTAGAGTGGTTCCTATCTTAGAAATCTAAGGTAGTCAGTCCACTACCCAATTGTTTCCAACCGGGATTTTAAATGTGATTAATTTTATTACCTCACAAGGATGTTACATAAAATCCAATCACCTTCGTTCTACACCCTTGAAGTAGCCTTCACCTAGAAGTAGCCTCAACCTCCTTGAAGCAGCCTTCTTGAAGTAAATCCAAGTCCACAGAGCAGCCTTCACCACCTGAAGTAGCTCTACCACCTTGAGATAGACTTCCTTTGGAAGTAGCTCCAACCTCCCTTAAAACAGCCTTTCTTGAATTAATCTCAAGAACACCTCCTGTCAACAACCTCCAACCTAGGAGTAGTCAAGGAGAACAATATATAATAAAAGAGAAAAAGATTGGAAGAAAGAAGATACTTAACCAATGAAGTACATCACTTTGATCCTATATCAAGTGTTTAGATCTCCTTTCCACTTAAGATGGACGTGGCTATATTTTCTAGCTAGGAGATTGTAGCTATAGGACACAACTCTAGAGAACAAGGAAGAAGATAACAAGTAAATTTTAGCTTTGTTGCTCTCAAGAATGGATGCTCAAGTGTAACTTGTGTATTGTGTAAGCAAGTGATGATTTGGGGTGTCCTAAGGCATCTACTATTTATAGGAATACTTTATAAGAGTTTAGGGATGTTTTAGGAAGTATCTAGAGTGTTCTTAGTGCTTAACTATCTGTTAGGTATAAAGTAGTTGGCTTGCAATGATTAAATTCACGTTAAATGTGAAGTTTCCTGAACTTTTCTCGGTCGACAATATTGTCGACCGGATAAAATTTTGGTCCACAATATTGTCAACCAGATGACTGACTAGTTTTCACAACTAAACCTATTACAATAGTTATATTTCGGTCCACAATATTGTCGATTGAATTTGTGCTCAGAACTAAATATTTGCATAGTTTTACAATGTGAGTGAGGTCCTATTCATGACTCATATGAGACCTATCAACCCTAAAGTATTCATGTGAGTGTGACATAGGGTTTTGGGTAGATATGGAAGATCTAACACTTGATTTATATGATATCTAAGTACTTGTACATTGTATAATTGTACAAGTTTTTACATTGAGCACAATCATGAAAATATTAAACATTTAAGTGTATTGATCTTCAATTATCCATTTAGTATGATCTCCTTATTTTCCTTGAACCCTGAAATAATGAAGTAGCTTGTTAGATGCACAAGAATGAAATATTTGTCATCATCAAAACAAAGGGTATGCTAATGTCCAATTTAGCTAAGAATGTCCCCCTTTTTGAAGATGACAAACATTAATAAAAATATAATCAAAATAATCAAATAAGATGACTTACATACCTGAGATTTACCTTAGATGAAGACATTATCTTATTTTCATTAAGTGTGTGCTAATTATTCCTAAAGACGTATGGAATATAGCATCCAACTCTTTAAGGAATATAGAAACAATTTATGTGAAGCCAAGAGATTATGAAACTCATACATTTTGATTTATAATATTTCTCCCCCTTTGTCATTTCAAAAAGATAGCCATATAATCAATGTGCTCCCCCGGAATGCGATATCCTCCTTAATTTAATACTATAACAAGAATGTAAAATTTAACCACAATTCAAAAATCATGATTAATTTTCCAATCATTTGCAAGGGATGTGAAGCCCTGAAATGACATGAGAATCCTTTAGAATCATGAATATATTTAATTGTTTGTCACCCATTTACAAGAGATGTTAAGCCCTGAAATAATATGAGATTCCTTTAGGCTCATAGTAGGATCAATGATTATATTTCTCAATCATTTACAAGGGATGTTAAGCATTGAAATGATATGAGATTCTTTTAAGCTCATAGTGGAATCAATGAATGCATCTCTTGCCAAATACAATGGATGTTAAGCCTTAATTAGTGAAGAGAAATCAATTAAGAGCATTGTATTCAAGAACATTGTATGCTCCCTTATAACCAAGATTACTTTAAGGATACTAAGGTCATAACTAGCTTTGAAACAATGAATGATGTTCAAACATACTATGTTTTAGTGAATTATTTGATTTCACAAGTAAGCATGTTGTCAAACTTATTTTAGGTCGGCCATGACATCGACCTGGGTGCCCCTTGGTTGAACTCTTTTTCGACTGAGAGACATTTATGTAGCTATCCAATATATGCATTTTCATATTTTATCCAATGAACCACTTCTTCTAGAATATGATTTGATTTTGTTGTATATGATCATTATCAGTTCTTCATTTTTCTCATATAGGAATTTGTGAATGTTAAATAATTCTAAGATAAAACCTTAAGATTAAGTTTGCCTTTTAGAGTTTAATTTATGTGAGCAGGATTATCTTGTCATAATTTCTTAGAATACCCAAACCTTAAATTTTCTCACAAAATGGTGATAATTATATTTTAACCAAGTTCATTGTATGGTCACTTCTTTTGTTTTCAATTTTGATTATGTTAATGTTGAACAAAATCTCCTTTGCCATTAGTACTTTCCTTGAATAAAACTAATCTTTTCCTCTTGTATGCTTGTTAGGGACAATTTAATCATGCAAAGTATAAAGTTTTGATGCCCATATATACTTCCCTTTGATTAGGATCATTCAAATATTTTAAGTTAATTGGAATTGAAGTATCTTGTTCTTATAAAACAATTCTGACAATGTTTTCCTCAGTCGATAAAGTTCTCTACCGAGTGAGGTTTGGTCAAAGTATTCGTCAGCCAGATGTTTTTCAAGTTTTTGTAGCTTAAGACAGAAACTTCTTTGGTCAACTATTTTATCGACCGAAGAGTATCTCGGTCGAGGATTTAATTGACTGAGAATGTTTCTGTTTCATCAATTATTTTCAAGTAAAACATAAATTACTTCCAATACAATTATAGAAATATGCAAATTAAAGCTCAGTTTAGTTGAGATAAGACATTCTGAGCATCAAAACAAAGTTTTAGGTCAAATCTCAACTAATCAAGTTCAATATTTCTATGTTTGGGATTTTCGGAACCCAACCTAGATCAGCATCCTTTTTCTTGTATGGGCAAGAAAATGAATAATGTCCAAGACGTAAAGATTAATGACAACATATAGAATCAATTTCATTTCTCTTCTTAGCTAGATTGTCTTTAGGCACATACATGACTTTAGTTTTGGGTACTTGTGTCCTTTTTGTTCTTGGTTTTTGATAGGATTTATTTTTGGGCACATAACCTAGTCCTCTCCTTTCAACTTGACTAGAAGAATCTTTTAGAATTTTATCAAGGATATCTTTATTTTTCAAGCTACTAATATCTTTTTGTAACTTAGGAATTTCATCCATTCTCCTTTTAATGTCTAACTTTGGTTGATCTAGATTAGATAAAAAACTATTTCTTTCTTTGATAATAGCATCCTAATCTAAATGAGTGCACAAGATTGATTGAGTTTGAAGATCATTCAATTTTGCAAGTAGTTCAACCTTTTCTTGAGAAAGAAAATCATAGTTTGTTTCTAGAGTAAGCAACTTCACAATACAATCATAAAAAAATGATTTCAAGTTTGAATTTTTGGAAATAATACTTTTCTTTTCAGAAGTAAGATCATTTAATTGAGCATATAATTCTTCATTAGTTTTTTTAACTCTTTTTAGTTTCTTTTTATATTCAATGTATTCATCATGTAATTCTTCAATGCTAGCAATTAAATATTCTTTAGATAAATCAAATAAGCTTACCTCATTCTCTTCTTCATTTGTTGTAGCAATAAGGCACTCCACTTCTTCTTCTCCATCCTCACTTTCATCACTTGAGTCATCCCATGATGCTTTGTAGGCTTTTTCCTTCTTCTTGTGAGAGGATTTCTTTCCTTTCTTTAGTTTGGGACAATCACCTTTTAAATGTCTCTTTTTACCACATTCAAAGAACCTAGGGGAAGAGGAAGAAGAAACACTAATTTTTTTGTTAGTTTTAAATCTTCTATACGGCTTACCATTTACAATGAGAGTCTCCTATTCACTATCTTCTTCACTTGTATCATGACTAGGTTTTTCCTTGAATGCAATGTCCTTCCTTTTCTACTTTTTGTGTTCGACTGCCAATCTTTCTTCTTCTTCAAGGGTGGCCTCATGAGTTTCTAGGTTGCCAATCAGCTGCTCCATATTTAATCTGGTGAGATCATTTGCTTCTTCAATAGTCGTCACCTTTTGTTTGTACTTTGGAGACAAACACCTAAGGATTTTGGATACTTGATCTTCTTCACTTATAAATGTTGCTAATCCACTCAAACCATTAATGATAGTAGAGAATATTGCATACATTTCAGTCAAGGACTCATTTGGTTCCATACAAAATTGTTCAAACTTTTGTTTAAGCATACTAATCTTATAATTTTTAACTTGTATAGTTCCTTCATGTGTAATAGAAAGTCTATGCCATATATCATATGTAGTTTCACATGAAGAAATTCTATTGAATTCACTTACCAAAATAGAACAATATAAAATACTTACAGCCTTGGCATTTAGTTGACCTTACTGTCTAGAGTGTTCTTAGTGCTTAACTAGTCGTTAGGTACAAAGTACTTGGCTTGCAACGGCTAAATTCTCATTAAATGCAAAGTTTCCAGAACTTTTCTCGGTTGACAATATTGTCGACCAGATAAAATTTTGGTCGACAATATTGTCGACCAGATGACTGACTGGTTCTGACAACTAAACCTATTACAATGACTATATTTCGATCCACAATATTGTCGACTGAATTTTGGCTCAAAACTAAAGATTTGCAAAGTTTTGCAATGTGTGTGAGGTCCTATTGATGACTCATATGAGACCTATCAACCCTAAAGTATTCATGTGAGTGTGACATAGGGTTTTCGGTAGATATGGAAGACCCAACACTTGATTTACATGATATCTAATTACTTGTACATTATATAATTGTACAAGTTTTTACATTGAGTACAATCATGAAAATATTAAACATTTAAGTGTATTGATTTTCAATTATCCACTTAGTATGATCTCCTTATTTTCCTTGAACCCTAAAATACTCAAGTAGCACGTTAGATCCACAAGAATGAAATGTTTTTCATCATCAAAACAAAGGGTATGCTAATGTCCAATTTAGCCAACATCTCTGAAATATGTCTAGTCAAACTCCCATATGTCTTCATTAATACCGTAATGAGAAATTTTAGCTTCATGTGAATTTTTATCCTTTTCCCTAGAAAAATATAATGAATATGCTTGAAGTCTGACCCCTATATTTTGGATGGAACTCTTATCATCTTGACATATTGTGTAATATTACGATCCATTTGTGTCAAACTCTTTCATAAGACATAACATTTGTTTTAGGTTTAAATATGAGCCATTCGATATTTTCAGTATCATTATTTGATATTTGAGATAGTTGACAAAAGATTTTATCTTCAAACCACCTAATAAGTGTCCTATTATGCTCTCTAGAAAGCCACATTGAACAGGCTCAAGGGTATTTTATCTAGATAAAATAGGTGTGTTCAGTGATATAAATACCTACTTTGTTGATGTTGTGTAAAGAATATAAGTGTGCTTGTTTTCTGAGCTCATCACAAGTTACTTTTACTCGTACTCCAAAAGTTCCTTTTTCAGAATAGGGATCAATATACTTTTTGTTGGTAGGAGCTTCATTACAACTCAGAAAGTAATTGTAAAAGTCCACAACCTCCCTAGCCACAAAACTCTTAATGATATTCCCTTCAGGATGATAAAATTTTTGAACATCACCTTTACAAACAGTCACGCACCATTCAAAAGGATATATCCAATGCAAGAAAATCTAACCCCACATTATTCACTTCCCTGGCCAAATGAACAACAAGATGTACCATGATATCAAATAATGTAAAAGGAAAATACATCTCAACATGGAATAGGTTAGCAACAACATCTCTTTGCAACTTACTGAGATTATCAAGATCAATAACTTATTGCATGGACTGTTGAAGAAGAAAAAAAGACTAGTGATTACAAACCTTACATGATTTGAAAGTATAGATCGAATAGCCACATGAAATATTTGAAAGAAACTTTGTTGTATCCAAACAAATTTCCATATACTTGAAAGTCATTTATAGTGCAAAACAACATAGCATGCAAAGAAAATATCTCTCTATCTGAAGCATCATAGGTCATCACACCTTCTCCTAAAGTTTCTTTAAGTCATCAATTAGAGGGTCAAGAAAAACATCAATACATTGCCAGTTTGTTTGGAGATCGATATTGTGATGACCTGGGTTTTCCTATCATTCAATTCATGTACATTTTAACTCATTAGATGCTCTTTTGAACCCAATAACCTTCATCACCCTCAATTTGATGACTTTAAGTCACTTTATTACCGCTTAATGAATTGATTTTGATAAAATATCATTGTATACCTATATGTGACTTCTAACTTGACCTCTCTCTTGTATACACTTTAAATTAGTGTATATATGCATTTTGATGCACTTTTGGTACATCTAGTATGCAGGTATCACATTGGTGATGCTCATGTTCATTGAGATCAAGTTTAACTTCATATCATAAACATTTTCCTTTCAATTGAAATTTGATGATATCCTTGTAAAATTGTGCATCCTATTTTTGTTTTCATGTTGTAGAAATTTCTCTCACGGTTCCAACACATCCAATTTAATTCAATTCATAGATTGGATGCAGAAGTTATGCCTAATTGATTGGGTATACCTTGAAACCCTAATTTCTAGCTTCTACACATTTGTTTTGACCTTTGGGTCAGCCTATTTGGGCCCAATAGAGGGTGTCTACGTGTGCATACCACTCCCCTCTTTTTGTTCTTCTAAGCGATTTGGTTTGTTGTATGCATACCAATGGGTGGTCACGATCTGATGAACAACTGATCCACGACCCTTGCATCTTACAACCATGGATCTGGGTAGCTTCTTCTACCTTTTTGATAGTGCAGTAGTGTATGACGTTGCTGGGTTGGCTCACGCCCCACCTACCCCATCGATGGTTCCACCCAATCTCACCCACTTACCTCCAATTGACACCACTATTCACTTCATTTCACCACCCCATTCTTTTCCCCTCATTTTCCCCTCTCTCCCAAGCCCTTGTTCAACCCCAACTTCACCTTCTCTCTCCCCTCCTTCTTGGCGTTGCCATGGATGCTCCAAGTTGGACGTTTCACCCTCCTTCCTTCTCCTCATTGTTTTAGACCAGAGATGGCCTCGTGGAGGTAGGGCGTGTTTAGATGACTTCTTATCCAGTGCCATAGTGGTTTGCTTCATGAGCTACTCGAGCTCTAACAAGCTCCTACACAGAGGCATGATGCTACAGACATGACATTGCTATCACACGCTCCCAAGGGTGCACAGTTTCCATCCGTCCGATGGTGTGGGCAACTAGCGATCCAACAGATCAACCCAGTTGACGCCATCATCTGCCACCCTTGCTAGGGTTAGGCCTGGTGAGTGGGCCTTGCCACATAGGACGTGTGTTGGCACCGGTAGGTGGCCCATGGAACCCAAAAGCAAGGAAACTCACCCAGTCCCTCTGCTCTCTCATCCTCAGATTGAAATTCGACGGCCTCGATTCACTATTCTAAGGTAAAACTTTGAAAAATCGTATCTTTATGATCCTAGATCCAAAATAAGACTTCAAATATACCATTTTGATCAAGAGCAAAAGATCTTTCCAATAAAAATACTTTCAGAGTCTATTTATGCCTCTATTTATAATGATATATGAAAAAGTATGCTTTTCAGGTCTTTTCAAGATGTTTAATATATTTGAATGCAAGATCTTGATCTTTTATGCCTTAAAACTTGATGTTAGCATGATATCAGTAACTTGAACATCCTTATGCATCAATATTCAAACTTGATCTATCTTTGTACCCTAGAATGATCTAACATGGCTTAAATGACCTAAATAGACTATTATGCTAAAGATTAGTTCATAAATGCTTAACCTTGATTAAATGAGCCTATAGTCCCAATACATGAACCTAATCAGCAATGTTTGATGTATGTTAGACTATGGTTCGAACTTGTTCATGCTAGCATCCTATCTTTGTCTGATATGTGCCTTGAACCTCAAAACTTGGCTTCTGTGGATACATTATTGTCGAATCTTAATCCTTGCACCTATGTGGGCCATTGATGCCCCAGATGCTGATATGGCCCTAAAATCAGTAATCTCACATGCCTTGTATCCCTATATGCCTTATGGAACATTCCTATAAACTTATATGATCAATTTCCTTAATCTTGACTTGAAATGTAATATAGCATGCACATTGATAACTAGTCTCTAATCTTTTGCAAATGTTAACCTAATGATCATCCATATTATATAATTATCTCAAATTAGTAGCTTTGTGACGTTTATGGCACCTAACTCAAGAAGAACATATCGATGCTCTATGATGACTAATTGGCATGATTATGACCCAAAATGACTAGTTTGACTATTTTATTGCTTACATTGCTTATATAATATCATCACTTTATCTGAGATCATGAAATCCTAATTTTATGGTCCCTAATCATAGTTGTGATGTGTCACCCTAAGTTGTAGATGAATCCACGATGTTCTATATAGCTTGATAATGCACTTGCATGACCTAGTTGAGATATTGAAATCAATGATTAAAGATATGATACCTAGACTTAGGTGACACATCCAACCACCATGATTACAATTATTGAGACCTAATTGTGCTAGTATTAATAAAATTATACTCACTTGTAATCTCAGGATCTCTTGGTTGATTCAATTTCCAAAATCTAGACAAGCTCGTTATATATGGTTTTCTAAATCAATAGTTGATCTAGTGCTCTAATCAAGGTATGCTTTATCCTCCTATTGGACAGACTAGTAGTATTTGACTTGCTTGTATGATTGTATGCATAAAATGATTGGCTTTATATACTTGTTTGATCTACTTGTTCCCTAATTAGTATGCTCATTTTTCTTGAAATATGTTGAATAAACCTTGAACATAATTGAACTTGTCCATTATAAGAACCTTGTGTGCCTACCGGAATTCTTGGGGTAAGGACGCAACGCATGTTCAAAATAGGGTTAGCTCATTGACATAGGTCTTGAGGTCCCTTACGTATATACAAGGGTTAGCTAATCTTGAGCACCCTTACAGACCCTTCCTTTGAGGAAGTTGGTCAATGGCCATATATTGTTGTTTAAGTATAATGGAAACACACCTAAAACATGATTGCATGTTAATAAGAAAGTATTTCATGTTTCTTTTCCTTTCTTGTTATCATATCAAATTTTGCCAAGCATATATGTTTCTTAAACTTGTGAGTGTTTGTATTTTATAGCGTACTCAACACACTTGTGTTGATGTGTACCCATTTTGTGTTTTTAGGTAGCATGTACACTAGGAATCTTGCTAAGATCGTCGCTTCCACTCTATTAGGATAATATGCTTCTCTTACTCTTGGGATCATCAAATGACATGCAAATGATTTCTCATATGGGTTTTTACATGGGACTAAGATCTTAATGACAAGTATTAGTTTAGTTTCCTCGTATACCATGTTATCTCTTATCTTATCTTGCTTGTGGTTTTATTCATGCATATGTTATGTTTTCCATTCTAAGGATAGACACCCCTGTCTACCCTCCTTTGGCTATGTATGCATTAGGAGTGTGGACTTAGGTTAACAAATAGTTCTGTGACAAATGGTATCAGAGTAGTCACATATCCTTTGTGCATGTTTAATAACCCAAATTACACATACCCTAGAGAGTCTTCTAGCATCTCATTTCTTCTTTAGGTACAATGCTAAGCTACCCATTAGATGATTAGTTAGCTTCTCATCTCCTCATGCGATTCTTCTACTCATGACTATCAATCACATGATCCTTCAATTATGGGTTGCCTATTTATGAGGAAAGGCTAAAATTTAAATGAAATGGTTAAATTTGAGTAAAATAATAATGACACCAAGATCTGAATTTAATTTGAAAACTCGATTATGAATAATGAAATTACTCTTGTAATTTAGTACTCATGTATGACCTCTATGATCATGTTAACTCAACTTTACCAAATCTAGACTACATGCTTTCTATGAATGAGGCAAAATTACAATGACCTTGATATGGTGAAATACGGAGGATTTGTACGTTATACCTCATTTTTGTGAGGTCCCAATTTGATTAACTCCATGATTCCCTATTGTTGACTAAACCTCAAGCATAAATAAGCACATCTCTCCCCTATTTGACATGAACGATGATTATGCCTTGGAATGACTAAGCTCTTGGACTCTCAAAATCATGATAAAAGGACTTTGATACAAGAGGCATCTTCCCTATTGATTCCTATGCCTCTTGGTAGTCTCTATTTTGAATAATGTGATGGACACATATCTCACTCTTTCCCAATCATGCTCTAACTCTTAGACTTCTCAATCTGACTACTCAATTCCTAATACACACCCTTAACTTGACCATGAAAGGAAGATAACATGATCATGACCTTAATATTCTTACATCTTAAAACATAGTTTCTCTATTATGATCTTGATGTTTGACTCATGATCTTGCGAAATATGATTTGGTAGTTGATACTCCCCTATTTGGACATGTTTGATGACTCGTTATTATTATGGACAAGTGTGCTAGATTAGGGTGGCACTTGAATTACAACTCCCCTAACCTAGATCACAGACCATTATGATTGCCTCTAAATTTGCATCTTGATGATTATCTAGAGTTTGTAAAGGTAATCCCTTCCACCTAATTGTGATTTATTGACCTAAGTCTCTAAATAGGTTGGACCTATGATAATATTGATACTTGACCTTGAATCTCGATTGGACGATGATCTTGAAATATGATAATTTTGAGTATTGCTTGTGTTGAATTACTAGAAAGCCCTAGGCTAGATAATTCATCAACCTTGAATACCATGAAAATGAATACTATATGGATATCCTAGAATGTTGCTTGAAATGTCGCTCGATTGTTGCTCGATTGTTGTATATAAATGAATGATCAATCATATGGTCTGAATAGGAGTCTAAACCCTAGATTTGAAAATGTGGACTTATGACTTTGATGTCCAAACTTAACTCTTGACATTGATTTATGAAATCTTGACTCATGATTATTTCTCTTAGTTTTGACTTGAATCCTATGATCACCCTAATTATATATTGAGATCACTCTTGATATATGACTAATGACTTTTGTGTTCCCAAATCTCAAAATTCAAAATAATGACTATGTTCATTAACTCAATTTATGACTTAAGGGTGATCTCTATGTGGACTATGGTGGGACCTTCCAATCATTTGAGCACAAAATTTTGATGTTGAAATATGATGTATGTCTTGAACTGTGAAATATGAATTCTGGATCATGAATGTATAACCCCACCTAGGACAACGTATAAGCTAGGACCCTAATCATTGGGATTGAAAGTCATTCTTAACTCTTGATTCAAAGAACTCTATTCTTGTGACCTAAAAACATGGTCTCTCCAATTTGGTTATATTTGGCATAATCTCTCCAAAATTGTGACTCATGTGATGATACTTCCAATTCAATGATCTATGTGACTATATGTTGAACATGATGTTCGATTTCTCAATTTTGAATTACGATGGGTAGTGTAAATGGTGATGATACTTTATAAGAAAAATATGAAGATCTTGATGTAGGATGGGAAGACCCAACCTCAATTGATGCCTTAATTTAATTTTGAGGACAAAAATCCATTTAAGGTGGGGAGGATGTGATGACCTGGGTTTTCCTATCATTCAATTCATGTACACTTTGACTCATTAGATGCTCTTTTGAACCCAATAACCTTCATCACCCTCAATTTGATGACTTTAAGTCACTTTATGCTCGCTTATTGAATTGATTTTGATAAAATATCATTGTATACCTATATATGACATCTAATTTGACCTCGCTCTTTTCTACACTTTAAGTTAATGTATATATGCATTTTGATGTAGTTTTGGTTCATCTAGTATGTAGGTAACACATTGATGATGCTCATGTTCATAGAGATCAAGTTTAATTTCATATCATAAACCATTTCCATTCACTTAAAAGTTGATGAAATCCTTGTAAAATTGTGTATCCTATTCTTGTTTTCTGTTGTAGAAATTTCTCTCATGGTTCCAACACATCCAATTTCATTCAATTCTAAGATCATATGCGGAAGTTATGCCTAATTGATTGGGTATACCTTGAAACCCTAATTTCTAGTTTCTACACATTTGTTTTGACCTTTGCGTTGGCCGATTTGAGCCTAGCAGAGGGCATCTGTGTGCGCAACTCACTCCCCTCTTTTTGTTCTTCCAAGTGATCTAGTTTGTTGTATGCATACCAATGGGAGGCCACGATTTGATAAACAACCGATCCAAGATCCTTGGATCTTACAACCATGGATCTGAGTAGCAATCTAATAGTTCTACTTCTTCTTCTACCTTTTTGGTAGTGCAGCAGCATACGATGCTGCTAGGTTGGCTCGTGCCCCACGTACTGCATCAATGGTTCCACCCAATCACACCCACTTACCTACAATTGAAACCACTATTCACTTCATTTGACCGCCCCATTCTTCCCCCCTCATTTTCCACTCTCTCCCAAGCCCTTGTTCAACCCCAAGTTCACCTTCTCTTCCCCCTCCTTCTTGGTGCCACCATGGATGCTCCAAGTTGGATGTTTCACCCTCATTCCTTCTCAACCATGGTTTAGACCTGAGTTGGCCTCATGGAGGCAGGGCATGGTTGGATGACTACTTCTCCAATGCCATAGTGGCATGCTTCATGACACTGCTGGAGCTCTGATGAGCTCTTACACAGAGGCATGTCACTATAGAAGTGACGCTGCTGTCACATGCACCAAGGGTGGATAGTTTCCAGTCGTCCGATGGTGGGGGTGACTAGCGATCCAACAGATTGTCCCGGTTGATGCCATCATCCTCCACCCTTTCTAGGGTTAGGACTGGTGAGTGGGCCTTGCCATGTAGGACACGTGCTGGCACCAGTAGGTGGCCCATGGAGCCCAAAAGGTAGGAAACTCACCCAGTCCCTCTCCTCTCTCGCCCTAAGATTGAAACCTCAATTCACAATTCTAAGGTAAAACTTTGAAAAATTGTATCTTTATGATCCTATCTCCAAAATAAGACTTCCAATATACCATTTTGATCAAGAGAACGAGATATTTCCAATAAAAATACTTACATATTCTATTTATGCCTCAATTTCTACTGATATCTAAAAACGTATGCTTTTTAGGTCTTTTCAAGATGTTTAATCTATTTGAATGCATGATCTTGATCTTTTATGTCTTAAAACTTAATGTTAGCATGATATCAGTAATTCGAACATCCTTATGCATCAAGATTAAAATTTGATCCATCTTTGTACCCTAGAATGATCTAATGTGGCTTAAATGACCTAAATGGACTATTATGCTAAAGATATTTCATCAATTCCTAACCTTTATTAAATGAGCCTATAGTACTAATACTTGAACCAAATCAACAATGTTTGATGTATGTTAGACTATTGTTTGAACTTGTTTATGCTAGCATCCTATCTTTGTTTGTTATGTGCCTTGAACCTCAAAACTTGCCTTATGTGGAGACATTAATGTTGAATCTTAATCCTTGCACCTATGTGGGTCTTTGATGTCCAAGATGTTTATATGGCCCTAAAATCAGTAATCTCACATGCCTTGTATCCCTGTATGCCTTATGGAACATTCTTGTGAACTTATGTGATCAATTTCCCTAATCTTGACTTGAAATGTAATCTAGCATGCACGTTGATAACTAGTCTCTAATCATATGCAAATGTTACCCTAATGATCATCCATATATATAATGATCTCAAATCATTAGATTTGTGAGGTTTATGGCACCTAAATCAAGAAGAACACATCTATGCTCCATGATGACTAGTTGGTATGATTATGACCCAAAATTACTAGTTTGACTATTTTAATGCTTACATTGCTTATATCATATTATCACTTTATCTAAGATCATGAGATCCTAATATTATGGTCCCTAATCTTAGTTATGAAGTGTCACCCTAAGTTATACATGAATTCATGATGTGCTATGTAGCTTGATAATGCACTTGCATAACCTAGTTGAGATATTCAAATCAATGATTAAAGATACGATACCTAGACTTAGGTGACACATCCAACCACCATGATTACAATTATTGAGACCTAATCTTGCTGGTATTAATACAATTATACTCACTTGTAATATCAAGATCTCTTGGTTTACTCAATTGCCAAGATCTAGACAAGCTCGTTATATATAGTTTTCTAAATCAATAGTTGATTTGGTGCTCTAATCAAGGTACACTTTATCCTCCTATTGGACAGACTAGTAGTATTGAACATGCTTTTATTATTGTATGCTTAAACTGCTTGGCTTTGTATACTTGTTTGAGCTAATTGTTCCCTATGATTAGTATGTTCATTTTACATGAAATATGTTGAACAAACTTTGAACATAATTGAACTTGTCCATTATGCGAACCTTGGGTACCTATCTGAATTCTTGGGGTAAGGACACAAGACATGTTCAAAATAGAGTTAGCTCATTGACATAAGTCTTGAGGTCCTTCATGTATATATAAGGGTTAACTAATCTTGAGCACCCTTACAGACCCTTCCTTTGAGGAAGTTGGTCAATGGTCGTATATTATTGTTTAAGTATATGGAAACATGCCTAAAACACAATTGCATATTAATGAGAAAGTCTTTAATGTTGCTTTATCTTTCTTATTATCATATCAAGTTTTTCCAAGCATATATGTTTCTTAAACCTGTGAGTTTTTGTATTTTATAGCGTACTCAGCACAATTGTTTTGATGTGTACCCATTATATGTTTTTAGGTAACATGTACACTATGAATCTTGCTAAGATCTTCGCTTCCACTCTATTAGGATAATATGTTTCTCTTACTCTTGGTATCATCTAATGACATGCAAATGATTTCTCATATGGGTTGTAACATGGGACTATGATCTTAACGACATGTACTAGTGTAGTTTCCTCATATGCCATGTTATCTCTTGTCTTTCTCTTGCTTGTGGTTTTATTCATTCATATGTTATGTTGTCCATTCTAAGGACGGATGCCCCAGTCTACTCGCCTTTGGTTGTGTAGCCATTAGGAGTGTGAACTTAGGGTAACAAACAGTTCCATGACATATATCAACAAGGATAATAAGATGTATTTTTTTGTACACAACCTGGGAGGAAGATTTTATATAATAATCATAATAGGCAAAGTGATTTGTTGGATGTTTAATGTGTCATATTGATTCATCCCATCAATTACGGAGGAAGATTGTATTTAATAATCATAACTGTACAAGTGCTATGTTGGATGTTTAATGTGTTGTGTGGATTCATCCCATCAATATAAAGCCCAAGTCTTAGATTCTTAACTTCTTCACCAAATTCAGGGTATATTAAATCAATTTTCTTCCATTGTGGGGAACTAGCCGCATGACGTAGGATCCCATCATTATTTTTCTTTGCTTCTGCATGCCAAGATAAAGTATGTGCATCCATGGTATTGGTAAACATGTGTTGAAACCATAGTATTATAGGTAGATACCACATTACCTTGGTAGGAGAGCCAATTTTGGACTTACTAAAAGTCATCATTTTGTACCTTGATACCCCACAATTTGGAATATATTTCAAATCAATTTTTTTTTTGAAATAACACACAGTAATTTGGACATGCATGTATCTTCTTAGCCTCCATTCCCATTGAGCCCAACATTTTCTTTAAATCGTATGTTGAGATTGGAAACTTGTTTCCATAAAGACGAATTTATTTCAACAAATACAACAAAGACATCAAGCTTTTGTCGCTCCATCTATTGTTAGCCTTCATAGTATACAATCTCAACACAATGATCAACTTCATAAACTTTACACAACCTAAGTATAAAGGACTCTCATCATCATACATAATGTTTCTAAATAAGGATGGTGGATCTTTAAGATTAACCCCACAACTATCTTGCATCACATCAACCATGCCTATTAGAATTGATTTGTTCACATCTACATCAATGGTAGTTTCTTCTTCAACACACGTACTGCTATGGACATCTACTGATCTCATAGTAGGAATCTCTCTATGCTAGTACCATTTTATATAGCCATGTACAATCCCACTGCACATGACATGACTTTTGATTTCATCAACAATGTCTACTTTCAAGTTGACACTGCAATTCCTACCTAGGAAATAGAACATATATCTAGGTCATTTCATGTGTTCCTCCACAAATCTTATAAACTAATCAAGACCAATAATAAACTTTGGAGTATTACATTTCGAAATGGACATTCATAATTGACCCATTCTATGATTACAAAAAGTGAAAATTGAGTCAAGTATGTTTAGATTAGCATTTCGTGATTATGATTTATCATCTAGGGTTTAGGGATCACATATTAGGATTTAAAGTTTAGGTCTTACACATAGAGTTTAGGGATTAGTGATGAATGTGTACAACCTATCCCATTCTTGAACACCAAATCTCACTAGTAAGTGTATAATGTCTATTTGATTTTCAAGAAAATTTCAACAATATTTCACCACACTTCTCAAAGTACCGCGATGTAGATGGGAAAATACCTACCTACATATGTACTTAGAGAACAAATAGGGAGGTGCTAATGAAACAATATCAAAATTGAATACACATTATACATTTACATCCTAAGTGAGATAAAGTGAACAAGAACAATCCCAAACTGGGGACCATCCAAGATATACTCGTAATGACTAGATCTTGAATGGGTTGTTAGGCCAATAGATAATGTAGTCATTTATATGCCTATTATCTTGGTGTCATCATTCATATCATAAGTGCAAAACTGTATACATTACTATAGGGATATTCCATTTAGACAACCTAGACAATATTCAAATATAATCCAAAGAAAAACCATTCTTGTATTTTCCAAATCATAATTTTGAATTCCAATTATATATACTATTAGAATTTACTAAAGTATCATAATACAAAATACCTACATTTTCATAGTAAATTGTAATACAATTTTGAATTTAATGATTTAATATATTACATGCATTTTCATAAGAAATTAACAACTACAACTAAAAAAAGGAAATTACCTGACTATAATAAGGTGGTCATGGAGTACGAGCAACAAAGAAGTACTTGTAGCACCAGTGTTAGGTGGTCCAAGTAACACAACAAAAACAATAGAGAAGACTGCTATGATCACCGTCGGTCCAAGTAGCACATCAATAGCAGAAGCAACAATAGAGAAGCAACATAGTAGCACCAGTGACAATGACGACACCACAACGTCAATGGTGATTTACCTTCTCTTCATCATGATACCTTGTTGTTTGGATGTTCTTCTTCACCTTAAGGCAAATGATATAACCTGTAATACATTTCTTGCCTACTCATAACCTATTTTATGTAAATCTTTTTCTAGAAAACTTGTAATATAAGAAAAGATGGCCTTTTGTGCACTATTTGATATGAGAATGGTGACGATGATATAAGTTGTTAAGCCATGATTAGACCCTATGCATGCTTCTTCTATGAATGAGAATTTCCTTGCACATAGAAGGTCTAAAATATGAAAATATTGGTGTTATGACTTCTAAAATTTCCATCAATGTGTTGTTTTGGTACTGAATGTATACAACTTCGACCCTCACTTTAAACCTTACTATATAATGGTTAACCGATGGTGGTTATAATGTGTTTATTTCCTGTTTTGGTGTTGACATGATAATTGGACGAAATCATAATACTTGAAGTAGATCATTCATGCTAGGATTTGGGCATATGAAAGCCTACTTCTTAGAAATGCCATAAATTTTAAATTAAATTGACCTTTATGCTGGAATTTTAGGGATTCTTGTTCTATGAGTCATTGGGATCTCGGTAAAATTTGAGAGGTTATGATCTTCCTACAAGATGTTGTTTTCCCTAAATGATATTTTGTCATGTTATGCACCCTATTATGAGATCTAGTCCCTTTTATTCCTAGGAATGGATGAATATATCATGAAGGAGTAACATGGAACATATTTCATATGTTTTACAACTTTGGAAATTGTATTCCATAGTTTATTTTGTAAGCATACTGTAGGAGCTTGTAACTAGGTTGATGCAATCAAAATACTCAAACTACATAGCTAATCAAGTGTAACCCTAATCATTTACTGCCCAAAGACTGTAGAGCTATCTTAGTGTTAGAAATTACTAGATAGTGAAATGAGTAATCCCAAGATAAGCTCAAAGTCATATATTGTTGAGTATATGCAGGTGTAGGGAGGGTATATCTCTACCATCTAGATCCTAAGGTGTTAAGGAATAGTCGAGGCCATGTCTCAGAGTTAAGGTGTGTTGGGAGAGATTGCGGTCACAACTCATATTTTTTTGGGTTTATACATTGATTTCTAGTCACATGGCATGTGTACCCATGGTGGACTAGGATGTGTTAGTAGTTGGGCCATTGTACCACTACGATTGTTACTCGAACTGATCGAGGGGAAGAATCATAGGATTCAGACATCCTAGATCTTGTAAGGGGATGATTGTGACTTCATAGTTCTCAACTATTAGTTTGTGTGGTATGCCTCAAACTACTCAGGTCTTAAGAAAATATGTAAACCAACCATGTAGCATATCTATTCGGGTTACTTGGCGACTCACATTGGATGATAATCCTTGCTTTTTTTTCTTTTTTTTTATAGGTGTATTGTAATGAAGTAAGGAAATCAATTGTACTTATGATTCTATCTATGCAAGTTTTTGTGTGTAAGTTATATAGTCTTACAACTCTGTAATATTATATGCTTTAATTGTTTAAAGTACATAATATTTGTGAAGAAGTAGATGCTTTTAGAAATTATATCTCTCAATGGGGTATGGGTCTCACCTCATGGGTCACCACATGTTTTTAGGTGATCATCAGTAGAGTTGTCAGACCCATGGTAGTGAGGAGGACCAATTTCAAGATCTGTAGAGGAAGAAGGTTGATGGGTTGTTTAGTGAGTCCTAGTGTCATCCTTATACTCTCGGGTTGGTTGGGGAATTTTTGTAGATGATATATACTGACTGGAGATTTTGGTCGTGTACTTCTAGTTTGTACATGTTGTCAATATGTGGACAATATCTTTCGTATACAAGTTGTGTTTGAGACCTATATGGAACATACGTAAAGATATCGGGCATGATTTTATATATATATGCAAGATGTTGGCCCTTTGTGTAAATGTTCTCTGACATATTTAGATTGTTTATTCCAGTTTCAATTATATACCTTTATGGTAATATGTTTGATTAGTGTTTGATCGACATTTTGGTTTTGAGTAATTTCATTTAGCGTGGTGGGTTGCCACATTTAGTTGGTATCAAAGACTTAGGTTTGTTGATTGTATAGGGACATAGTACTTAGGTTGATGTGTATGTTCTTATGTAATCCAACATATCTAACCATAGTTTACTGTTATACCTATACGTATGGAGAACATGAAGAACATGCAAAGAATAGCTTTGTGGCACCAAGAGGTGGTGGTAGGAGATCAAAAGATGGAGGAAGATACCTGATACAGGGCCATAACAGCCCATCCCACCTCTCTTTTACCCTTCGACCATGGTTAATCTAGCTTTTCAGTCTATGTTTGGACATCTTATGGCGATGATTACACATTTGGTGGATAGGGAGCCTACACCTCAACTAAGGATACATTTTCCTATTGCGGAATCATTGTGAGGGTGACGCAAGTAGGAGATGCATAGTATGGGGGCACAACAGACCTAGTCAATGCAGATATGATACTGATAGAGTTAGAAAAGGCATTTAGGATTCTGAGCATCTTTGAGGAGTATAAGGTGAAGCATGCAATCTACCTTCTGAATAGTAGCACTGGCCATTGGTGGGCCATAGAGAAGGAGAAGAGACTATATGAAGTAGTTAGTTGAGAGGAGTTTTGGCGGGAGTTTTTCAGTTGTTACTTCTTGAAGATGTATTTAGAGGAGAAGATGGCTTGGTTTGAATGGTTACACCATAGATTGTGGTCTATCAATGACTATGAGGAAAATTTCATGGAATTTTGAGGTTCTATCCTCATGTTGAAACCATGGAGAAGGAGAGGATCAGACATTTGAGAATGATTTGAATGCTGAGTTGGCAAGGACAACAACTGACTTAGATGTATGAGAGAAGTTTTCCATGTTTGCAAAGTCTATGAGGAGGAAGAGAGGATGATTGTGGAGAAATGAGGAACCAATGCCAGGAAGAGGTCTTCTCAATTCCAAGGATCTTCATCTGGTAGCTTCAGGAAGCCAAGGTTTTCTTTACCACAATACCAACCGAGGTCAACTTTCTCTAAACCACAGACACATGTGCAGTCACAGTGGTCCCCTAGTAAATGGAGGGGTCACAATTTTCTGCCATCTGGTGCGATAGTTCTGGGTCAGTGTTTGGGAAAGGGCCATGTAGGATGCGGTATGATACAAGGAAGTGCTTCAAGTGTGGTTTGGTTGGGCATGTGTGATGGTCTTTCCCCATGAAGATTGAGGAGGTTACACAACAATCGATTAAGAATCAATAGGGATCACAGTATTAGCAATACAGTAGTTGTAGTGGTAGAGGGTGTGGTTTTGAAGGTAGGGTCTTTAGGACCAGCTAGCATAGGTCAAGGATGACAACATGAGACAACTAGATTCTATGCTATGAGTCATCCAGATTGAGTTGTCAGTTCACTGATCTTGATAGGCCAAATGGAACTTTTTTATTTTGACTTATCTGGTTCTACCTTTGTATCTATTTTAGTTGACCCGGGTGAGACACACTGATTTGATAAACAAGATTAATCTATCTATTTGTAGTAGATTGGATAACGACTTGTGATAAACCCCTTCGATTGGTTCCACAGTGTTTCTGGAGGTGTGTCCATCTTGTATTCTTTCTTTTTCTAGACGCAATGTTCAAGTGCATATTATGCCACTTGATATGCATGGATTTCACATGATTTTAGGGATGGATACCTTGGAAAAGTATCATTTTATTTTGGACTATATTTCCAAATTTTTGACATTTTGTGATGGGGATGTGTCTCAAACTTTCCAAAGAAATAAGGAAGATTCTTACTACCTGTCTTGTGTGGGTTGTGATAGAAGAGAATTTGTTCATACATGTGAATATTTCTTAGCTCATGTAGTGGATACCAAGGTGAGGAATCCTAGTATCCAGGATGTACCTATAGTACATGAGTCTGACGATGTTTTCCCAGATGAATTTCCTGGTGTTCCACACCCTAGAGAGGTTGATTTTGAAATCAATCTACTTCCTAGAACACAACTCATAGCTTAGGAACCCTATAGGATGGCATCAACTGAGATAAAGGAGTTGAAGAAGTAGTTGTAGGAGTTGGAGAAGGGCTTTATACGATCAAACACTTCCCCTTGGTGTGATCTGGTGTTGTTTGTGAAGAAGAAGTATGGTTCTATTAGGCTTTGAATAGACTATCAGTGTGACATCGCGACATGCCACAAATGAGACTACTCAAAACCAAATGCAGAATTATAACTAAGCAAGTGGATTATCAGAAAACATAGCAAATTAAAACCAATTTCTCAAAAGAACCATAAGACAAAAACTTGTGACATATAAGCCCACAAGCCTGTCACATGCAGTACATATCATATCACAAGGTGATTAAATCACTATGCATCATCATTCTTTCCATCAACCTATTACGTGAGATATCTATTCCACATATATACATATACACATGCCATATCTTACAGACATGGCTCACAAACCCAAAAACCTCATATTAATATCATATCCACAAAATAGATCGAGAACAACTACAAAGACCTGAGTGTATAGGGATGACATCAAGGACTCTATCACCAAAAGACTAGCAACACATCCACTGCTCTTGCTACTTCTCTTCCTCTATTGCATGATCTCTACCAAATTGTGCACGACCACCTAAAAGATTTGGAAATCCATGGGGTGAGACCAAATTTCCCAATGAGAGATATAATCTCTGCCAACATCTATTAAAGCACAGAAGACAAAACATGTAGATAAAGTACTAAGTAGGCTGAGTAGATTCAACTAAATGATATGGATCTACTAATTAAAGTAGATTAAGCCAAACTAGGTAATTACCACTAAGCAGTAGAACAATTCATATTTTAAGAAGAAATATGAAGAACATGTATGAAAATTGATTTCTCTTACCACCTTATAATTCAAGAAATTAGTACAAAGATAAGATCAATGGATCATCCAATGTTATTAGAATTTGACCCTAAGAAAAATACACTACATGGCTATGTTACATCTTTTATTATTGCCCTAAGTATTTGAGTTGTACCACCCAAATCCAACCGACCACTGCTAAGTCAAAATTGGTGCCATACATGATCAATCGAAGAGCCAGAATCCATGACCTCCCCAACACCTCTAGGTCAGCACAAGAGCAAACAATGCAGAGACATATCAGTCAACTACAATAATGACATATAATCAAGCTAAAGGATTGTCTCATGCATGGACATCCATATCACAAGGAGAGAATCTCACACATGGGCATTTCATACAACCTATAATTTTGGACCCAAGGAGATACTCGACTTGCACCCCCACATATTCAAAAATATGTTCTATGAGTTTTCCCATAGGAATGACTCGTTTCACCATCCAACACTAACATTGACATTGGAATGGATCTATGGCACACACCTACATGATTAGAGTTCCACTTGATTAATTAAGACAATCTGGTATCTTTTAGCATCAATCAAGTTACAATGCACAAATCCAAAACAAACACTACAAAGATAAGGGAAAGGTGAAACTCTGAAAGATATAAAATGTATAAGGTGTGAACTAGTCACATCATCACCACATGATGCCTATAGCATTGCCATTCACAAGGCCATCACTAGTGTCACTTCACTGGGGAATATCAATCCCTTAATCATATCACTAGAGGATGCCACCTCACAATAGGTATCAAACTTTCAAAGGGTCATATGACCCATCACATCAATGTGATCTCATCATATCTCATCAAGGATTATAGCAACCACCATGTATCACATAATTATCACTACATCATACACATGCTATGGCATTCATTTCACCTTTTGCAAGGTTAGGGGTTCATAACAAGAGAGAGATATCATTATAATATGATAATAAATCAAAGTATAATAAGAAACACATCACCTGACCCAAAACTAGGGTTAGGGTTTCACACCTATAACTGATTAGGGTTTCATTACACCATGCAATCACCAAACCTTAGATTCTTAGATAATATAAGGGTTAAGCATGATAATTATTGTTATTAGTTGGGCATATCAACATAATTAGGTATCAACCATCAACTGCTTCTACACATGTTGCATTCATACCATGTCATATACATATAACACCCATGTATTCATGTATGAAACAACCCACCATAAGATATGTGTCTCGACCACCCATTAAGGTTGGTCATGACTGAGACACATTAGCATGGTCGTGATCGAGACACAACAACATGGTCGCGACCAAGACACAACACCAAAGGCACACGTCTCTACCACCTTCAACTAAGTGTCTTAACCACAAGAAGAACAAAGGTTATGACCATCCATCAACATGGTGTTATGACCAGAACCAAAACCAGAAGTCTTGACCATGACAAAACATAGTGTCAACAGAAAACAAAATATGCAACAAGGTCACTTAAGGTTAGTGTTTTGACCGCTACCATAGGTGAGGGTAGCTACCATCCATCCCAAATAAGAGTATTGATTGAAAGTAAAATAAGGGGGTAATGATCAACAAGGTCATGCCATCTAGAAATACTTAAACATCACCAAATGGAGATAGAACTCATTTAAAATAGAAGATAACCATCAAAGAAAACCACCATTATCAACGAGGAAAACTTCACTTAGTGACCAAAAACCCTAAATCATGCACTGTGAGAAATAATCACAGAAAAATCTCATGCAAGAGAGAGAAACCACTATTTAACACATCCAAAAAAGAACCTAAACTCCATGATACATCAGGGCACACAAACTTTATGAATGTGATCAAAACTAAGATCAAAAGATAGGAAGAAAATCACCATTACACAACCATCTCTAAAATCGGGTATCTTGAATTAGGGTTTCAGATTCCAAGAAAACCAAGCATGATAATCACCATCATTCAATTTTTAGAGCATGATACTATCTAATATTTATTAAGGGCATGTTTTATATAAACAACAACATGCATGTAATGAAAAGTGCAATAATAGAGAGGGTAGAGTGGTATATAACCCACCTTTTGGAAAATCAACTCCAAGGATCACTATCTTCCAAGCACATGATCACCAAGGGTGATGAAGCTACACCAAGAACTCCACTTTCCACCACAAGATCACCTCAAGAAGAACAATACACCATGGTAAAAGATTTATCAAGAAAAGAGGGAAAGAAACCCTAGGACAAACCAAAAGAAGAAGAGAGAAAGACAAGAAAACTTCCTTTCACTTGGGTACCACCTTGTCAAAACATGGTCTATGACCCTTGTGATTAGGAGTCTCTCTCCATAACGACCACCAGGGATAGTCCACAGTCTATGGTTGAGAAAAGAGAAGAATATGGGGTAGGATATCCAAGGAAAAATGCCACCAAAGAAGGGTAAACACTTACTAAGGTTGAAGATGAATAACAGTCACCACATGCAAGGGGTCTCGATCACCAAAGCTCCAAGAATCAGTTCTCCTTGCTCCACCAAGGTCCAAGTACGAGCCAAAGATAGATAGGAAGAAGGAAGGCTGAAAGGGTCACTTGCATGGAGAGAATAGGGTTTATATACTTGAGGGGGAGAGAAGGAAGGGTGGAGATGGGGTGTCAACACCTAAAGGCACCCAAGGTACACTTGTCCACCCAATAAACACACATGTAACAACTCCAACTATGCATGCACAAGATGGTTATACAACCTAGGTGGGGTATGGACCACTGGGGTCACCACCACCTTGGTTTTGGTTGCAACATCTTAAGGAGGTTGAAATAAGGGCATCATATACATCCTGGTCAAGACAAAAGGTCACCAAGGTCAATACACACCACAAAAGGACAAAGTGTCTTGACCCAACCACTCCAAGAACATCATGGTTCAGAGAAAAACCATCTATGAAGGTGTTTTGGTCAAGACACACCCAAAACACACCACAAGGTCAAGACAAAGGTCGCTACACTCGACCATGCACATATTGTCGACACCAAGTAAAACCCTAATCACCTCTAGTGATGTCATTACTCAACTAAGGCCCAACCAAGGTGCCCCAAAGCATAAAACTCTCTCTCATGATTCCAAGAAAGGGAAGATACACACTAGGTGTGGAAAATTGTAAGATAACACTCACATTTGGTAAATTGCAATTTGATCCATAACAAGCCCCATAAGCATAAACATCATCCAAACAAGCTCAAACTAGAAACTTAAGCTCTCCACAAGATCTAAAAGCATATCAAAGGATTAGAGAAAGGTTTTAATCATATAATAAAGCAAAATAAATAGGGTTAGCCCAAAACACAAGTCAATGATCTTACTTTTTTTTTTTTAAGTAAGCCAGGGGACCATCTATTCACCCCACTCCCCTCGTGTGGGCACAAACAAAGAAAGCTTTACATCTCCTGCCTAAATGCAGGTCAAACCCCCATAAGCCCAAGCATCAAGAAAGCACGATCAAGATGATCGAAAAAAAAAGCAAGACAAGACACCCAAGACAAGAACAGACCAAGGACCAAGCCCACCCTAACCGAGGTCATCCCAGCTGAAGAAAAGATAAGGAATCTTGGATCTTTCAAGGATGTTCATACCACGGACCTGAAGAGGGATCATCGCCTGATCAGTAGTAATGAAGTTCTCATTGGAGGAGCAACCCCATCTACCCAATTCTCTCGGAATCGAGTTGATGATCTTAGGGCAAAGGGAGCCCATAATCGCTTCATAATCCATGATCTCTCTGATCTCCCTGGTGATGTGAGTAATGTGCCAAGGACCAACGTCGTTCTGCCAAACGATGTTGTAGACGTGAGGATCATCCACCTCCATAGTGGAAAACGACAGGTTGTGATCATCTGCAATCTTCAAAGCAACCAAAATACCACAGATATAAGCCGTAATGTAGTCGTTTGCATTGAGCCAAGTTCGAAAAGCTAAACGAATTCTGCATTGCCTATCTCTGACAACCCTTGCAATCCATCTTCTCGTGCATCCATCAATCCATCTAGACTTCCCGGTTGTAACATTCATCTTTAAGGAATTGATATCGGGAAGGTTCCAGCGAGCAACGTTAATCTTCCTGATCTTAATCTTCGGCTGAATGATGTCCTCTGCAAGCAACTGCTGGAAAAGGTCATGGTCGCTGGCCCGTTTGAAGGATTGAAGACGGCTGTAGAACCTAATGATCTCCGTAATGCTCTTCCAAATACCTCTGGTGTTATGAGGCTTGTTGTCGAACCTCGATGAACATCTGGACTTCCAGATCTGCCAACAGATCAAGGTAAACAGCTCCACGGTTAACCAACCTCTCAACGTTTTCCTACTTTGTCTGCTACCTTTCAAGAGAAGGTTTTGAATATCAGTCGGAGGAAAGCTAGAGTCCCTCATCAACTCGGAGGCTCTCTGCCATAGATTAATGGCGAGTTCACTACGAAAGAAGAGGTGCTCGTCGTCTTCACTGTTGTATTGAGCGCAACACTCGCATCTAGAGACAATCATAATGTGACAAGCCGCAATCCTATCATCAGTTGGGAGCGCTTTCATGCCCAGCTTCCACGTGATAGCACTGGCTCTAGGGGTAGAAGCGAACCAAATCCACCTCCACACAGAATTGGAGTCGTAGTGATCGTTGCTAATAATCTGTGTGGCCGATTTAAGACTGAATTTGCCATACGGATTGGGGGTCCAAATGAGCTGATCTGAATGCAGACTAATCCTGGAATGAGATCTGCGAATAAGGAGACAGCCATCAACACTAATGATTTGCCCAATAGATTCCCAATCCCAATCATCAGAGGGAAGCCAGAAGTCCTTGACGATGAAGTCTCTCTGTCTATCAAGCTGACTGAGAGCATGCAACTGTAAAGGTTGCTCACACCATCTGTAGTCCCAAAAGGAAACATCACCCCGCCCGATCAGCCATCTAGAAAGGGGCATGACTTTCGGAAAGGTTCTCCAGATCATCTTCCATCGTGGCGAAGACTTGGATCCAAGCTTCAAATACGGGGGGGAGATCATAATCCATGATCTCTCTGATCTCCCTGGTGATGTGAGTAATGTGCCAAGGACCAACGTCGTTCTGCCAAACGATGTTGTAGACGTGAGGATCATCCACCTCCATAGTGGAAAACGACAGGTTGTGATCATCTGCAATCTTCAAAGCAACCAAAATACCACAGATATAAGCCGTAATGTAGTCGTTTGCATTGAGCCAAGTTCGAAAAGCTAAACGAATTCTGCATTGCCTATCTCTGACAACCCCTGCAATCCATCTTCTCGTGCATCCATCAATCCATCTAGACTTCGCTTCTACAAGATGCTTAATCGGTTTGAAATCAAGACCACCGTTTTGAATAGGTTGGGCAAGACGATTCCAGGCGACCCACGTTCTTCTGGATTCATTCTTCCTATTGGACCACAAGAATCTAGAACACATAGCTTCAATTCTCTTGATGATACCTGCGGGCAGACCCACCGCCGCGGTTGTGTATAACGTAACCGAGGTTAAGGTATGCTTGATGAGAAGCTTCCTACCCGCAAAGGATAAGAGCTTTGCCTTCCAGGAGGCAATCTTCTTCATAATTTTCTCGAGCAGATGGTTATAATCGATGAGCCTGCTAGGTCCAGCAACTAAAGGAACACCAAGATAATGGATGGTGCGATCAGCAATGGGTATGTTCAGGATACGAGCAATATTCGCCACCACAGAAGGATCCGTCTTCCCGATCAAACAAGAAGATTTTTGGTAGTTGATCTGCTACCCAGTCGAGGAGGAATACAGGTTGAGAGCATTGTGTAGATTGTGCATCGAGGTGGTGTCTGCATTAAGAAACATGACCAAATCATCGGCATACAGCAGGATAGGGGGTGGAACGGCAGCTCCTCTAGCTGAGAAGGTAACAATATCTCCGGTATCAGCCAGGCTTTTAATATATCTGCAAAGGGGTTCCTCGAAGAGAATAAAAAGGAAAGGAGAAAGAGGATTTCCTTGTTTCAAGCCTCTTCCAAAAGGAAAGAAACCATTGGAGTGGTCACCGACAACTACCGACGCCCAAGCATCACTGAAGAACCTGAGACAAAGATGGATCGCTTCTGTGCTCATTCCAAACGCCCCGAGAATCAACTTGAGAATCGACCATTCGACCCTATCATAGGCACGCGACATGTCGTACTTAATGACAATGTTTGGGTGCATATGTCCATAGTTTAGATCATGAGTGATCTCTTTCGCGAGCTTGATGTGATGCGTGATGTCGCGGCCCCTCACATAAGCACCTTGCTCATCGGAAACGATCTTCGGAAGGAGCATAGATAATCTGTTACTGATGACCCTTGCGAGGATTCTCAAGGAGACGTTCTCGATGGCGATCGGCCTAAAATCAGTCAGGATGTTCTGCGGATCATCAACCTTCGGGATGAGGACAATCTTGCACGCGTTCAAGCTCCTATGACAAGGTTCACCTCTAAAGAATTGAGCAACCATCCTCATAAAGTCAAGACGGATGATGCTCCAGGCAGAGCGATAAAAAGAAACAGTGAGACCATCAGGACCGGGCGCCGTCATATGATCCATGCCCTTAATGATGTCAAAGACCTCTTCAGAAGAAGGACAGGTGGTCAGGGTGACGTTGTCGTCCATGCTAATCGTCTGGTTGATGAACCGTAACAGATCGTTGCACAGAGGGTCATCTCTATCTGATTTGAAGAAGCTTTCATAATGGTTTGCAGCAGCCACTGCGATGAGACAGGGCTCAGTGATAACAGTCCCGTCATCAAGGACAAGCCTGTGGACATGACGCCTTTTCCTTTTCGCCTTAACAACGGCATGATAGAAGGCCGTGTTTCTTTCTCCATCAGTAAGCCAACTAATTCTGGAACGGTCTCTCCAAAAGTGCTCTTCTTGGGAGAGCAGATCATGAAGCTCCTCTTCTGCGGTTCTGAGCAAGGATCCGTTAGCTAGAGTAGGATTATCATCAAAAGCAATTTGAGCGACATGGACGACATCTTCGACATCAAAGATGCGTTGTTTCAAGTGACCAAAATGCAGGTTACTCCAGCTTCTGAGATGGGCTTTGAGCTTCTTGGACTTAGAAAAGAAGGAGAAAGACGGATTATCATCAGTGTCATCTATCCAAGCAGACGCAACAATATCAAGGAATGATGGATGCTCAAGCCAAGCGTTGTTAAAAACGAACTGTTTATGACCGCTGCGCATGGGAGGCGAGTTGGTAGCTCTAATCAGGATAGGACAATGATCCGACACCCTGAGCCTGGCAAGGTGCTGCGAATCACTAGAGGGGAATTGAGCCTCCCATCTATGATTAAGCAGGACACGATCCAACCTTTCCCAAGTTGTAGGGGATCCAGTCTGCTTATTGACCCAGGTAAATCTGCTGCCGGTGAATCTGGATTCAGTAAGCTGTAAGTCGTGGATGAAGCTATTGAAATCGCACATGGATTGGAAATCTGGCTGCTCTCCACCTCTTTTCTCGCTACTCCATCTGATAGAGTTGAAATCACCTGCTATGATCCAAGGGAAATCACCAATGGCGTCCATGGTGTCAAAGAGATCTTGCCACAAGTCTCTCCTAAGAAACAGGTTGCAACAAGCATAAACGGCCGTGAAGAAGACAAACTGACCACCCGTCAGCTCTAGTCTAAGCGTGATGTGCTGCCGATGAACCTTGATCACAGTAGGACGAAGGCAGTTGTCCACGTAACACCAAATCTTGCCCCTTTCGTTCTCGTTGTCAGCGACCCAATCGAGACGGGTGATATCAATCAACTCAGCAGCTCTCTCCGCATGAACAAACGGTTCAAAAATGGCGACACATTGCGGCCGATACCTTCCACAAATCCTGGACAAAACCCTTCTAGTAGGGTTGTTAGCCGCTCCCCTCAAGTTCCAGCTAAGGAAAGCGATATTTTGCATGACAAAAGCTACACCACGAATGCAGAGACACCGATCTGCAACTCAAAAGCTGTACGTTCTCTTCAGCTGACAGCTGTGGAGAGAGATCTTCGTCTTCAACCTGCCTTCAGCATGTAAATCGTCTGACCCGTCTTCAAGACTCGAATCATCATCATGTCTTCTCTGCCAAAGACCATATTCAATCGTGCTCAAATCAAAGCTATCAATGTGCCTACCTCTTCTACTTGTTTTGACGGCTGTGACAGGCACAATGAAATCACTAAGATTCCTATGACTTAGGAACCTTCTTCTTCCTTCAGCGTCGGTGATCGTTCTGTTCTCCGAAGCTAACACATCCCGAAACGTGCCTGGGTTATCGCTATGAACTGATCTTGGTTCCTCTTCTCTTCCTTTGGGAATGGAATCACAGTTATCAATCAGCAGACCGGCGTCGGGAGGGTTAAGCTCATAGCCAACGACTGAGTGATCAACATCTTCTTGAGTAGTCTCAATAGATCGAACATCTGGGGCATCTTCGTTTGGAGGAACGCGCAGCGCAGACAGAGGGATGTTCATGTCTCTTCCGATCTCAGTCAGCTTGTAGGTGTTTGCTCCAAGTTGGCCCTTTGCAACAATATCAAGCTTCAGATTGCTTCTGTGGACCAGGTTCGAGAGGTAGATGAATTGAGGTATATCCTCATTGAAGGCTTCGACAAGAAGCAGGATACCCGAAGCATCATCTACTCAATGATCTTACAATCGCTAGTTGAACAAGGTCACAATGAAAAGGTTCATGTTTCCTAGGATATATGATCTGTGACTAGTTGATATATCCTAATGTGTTTTCCAAGATATATCTTAGATTAGGGTATCATCATTTGAGGATGAAGGTGGATGCATACCTAAGACTACTTTTAGGACTAGGTATAGTCATTACGAGTTTTTGGTTATGCCATTTGGGCTAACCAATAGACTGACGACATTTATGGACTTGATGAACAGAGAGTTAAGAATGTATCTTGATCAGTTTATGGTGGTGTTCATAGATGACATCTTGATATACTCTAGGGATAGTCAACAACATGAGAAACATCTTCGTGAAGCATTGGAGTTGTAGAGGCAACTTCAATTGTATGCTAAGTTCAATATGTGTGAGTTTTGGATGACCGAGGTCTCTTTACTTGGTCATGACATCCCTGCAAAGGTTATTTGTGTATCTAAGAAGGTAAAGTCAGTGTTAGGGTGGGATCAACCCAAGACACCGACTAAATCTTGAAGCTTCCTGCGTTTAGATGGTTACTATAGGAGGTTCATTAAGAACTTCAGTACAATTGCTCTACCTTTAACTAGACTGACTAGGAAGAGTGTTCCTTTTGTTTGGAATGACAAGTGTCAACGTTATTTTTAGTTATTGAAGGAGAAAATGACAAGTAATACAATGTTAGTGTTGCAAAATCATAGAAAAGGCTACATCATTTTTTGTGATGTTTCAAAGAATGGGTTGGGATGTGTAGTGATGCAGGACCAAAATGTGATTTATGTTGCTTCCCGACAACTTAAGAAAAATGAGGAGAGGTATCAAACCCATGACTTGGAGATAGATTTTGTGGTCCTTACTTTGAAGATTTAGAGGCACTATTTTTATGGAGAGAAGTGTCAACTCTTAACGTATCACAAGAACCTTCGATATAACTTCTTAAAGGAGGACCTGAATATGAGGCAGAGGAGATGGATGGAGTTAATAATGGACTCTGACTATAAAATAGACTACCACCGTGCAAGGAGAATGTAATGGATGATGCATTGAGCACAGAAACCATCCTCATCTTCTTTTATTGATAAAATCAAAGTTTCAATCCTTAGTGTGTCACAAGCGTGACATGTTAGTGTCACTTTGACAGATGAATGTACAATTGGAGGTCTCCTTGTTAGTATTTTTTTGGCACAGCTATAGGTAAGGATGACACTGATACAATAGATCAAAGATATACAAAAGAATGATACTATGATACAGACCATCAGATAAGAGTTTGGCTGTGGGAAGAATGATGGCTTTTATGACATAGATGATGGGATAGTGTGCTTCTACAATGGAATAGTGGTTCATGAAACTGACGATCTGATGGAGATGGTACTAGAGGAGTCTAATTCCTCAAGGTATGATATGCATCATGGTTGTAAAAAGATGTAGCGTAATCTCAAGGACTTGTGTTGGTGTCCAGGTTTGAAGTGTGATGTGGAAAAGTTTGTGACCAAGTCTCCAGTTTGTTAACAAGTCAAGGCAGAACATGAGAAGCCAACATGGATGTTACAACAATTGTCAATTCCATAGTGTAAATGGGATCACATAACCATAAAAGTTGTGATTGGCCTTCCAAGGATAGCCAAAAGTCATGATTCCATTTGGGTGATCATTGATCAGTTGACAAAGTCAGCTTGCTTTTTGTCAATCAAGACCACTTACATCACAGAGAAGTTTGCACATATCTATGTTGATGAGATAGTATGTCTGCATGGCGTATCAGCTAAGATAAGTATCTAATAGAGGTCCTCAATTCATGAGTAGGTCCTAGGAACATCTACATACAGTCTTAGGGATACTTTAGGTTCAATACAACTTTTCACCCACAGAATGATGGCCAGTCAGAGCGGACCATTCAGACATTATAGGATCTTCTTAGAGCATCTGTACTTTCATTTCTTGGGAGTTGGGATCTCCACCTAAGTTTGATTTAGTTTGTCTTCAAAAATAGATACCAGATAAGCATATACATGGAACTGTATGAGTCTTTGTATGGGAGGTGTTGTGGGTCACCTCTTCATTGGTCAAGATAGGTGAGGATCAGTTTTTGGGCACTGAGTTGATTTCACATACTATATAGATGTTCAAGGTCATCCAAAAATAGTTAAAGGAAGCTCAAGACAGATAGCAGTTATATGATGATAACTTGCATAGACCGTTATATTACCAAGTTGGATACCATGTGTATCTCAAGGTATCCCCCTTGGAAGGATGTGCTGAGGTTTGGTAATAAGGGTAACTTGGCACATAGGTTTATAGGACCTTACCCTATCATGACATGAGTTGGAAAGGTGGCATACTAACATGGGTTACTGTAAGAGTTGCACAATTGCATGATGTGTTCCACATTTTGATGTTGATGAAGTGTCATTGCAATACAGAGCAGATAATACAACTAGAGAGTGTGGAATTGGATGAGGACATTTCTTATGTTGAAGGTCCAATTTTGATTTTAGAAAAGCATGTGCAGAAGTCAAGGAAGAAGGACATAACTTTAGTGAAGGTGTTGTGGCATCACCGTGGTGTAGAGGAAGTCACGTGGGAGTTAGAGGAGGAGATGCGTAGGAAGTACCCATCCTTGTTTGCATATGATTTTGGGGGTGAAATCACTATTTGAGCTTTATGGTTGTAAGACCCCTAACCTAGGTTAATGGTTGAACATGCTTGTTTTTTTTTGGTGAAGTCAGGGAGCTTTTTTTATTCATCCAGCCTCCCTCAAGCAAGCTAAAACACTGGAATTCATAAAATTTAAACTAAAATGCTCGGAATTAAATCTGGTATTAATACTACCATTACACATTTCGGAGCTAATGACATTCACCAGCTCCTTTGGGATGGTTCTGTAGGTTAAGAGTCCATCCCGGGTTTTTGGGTGGCATTTAGCCAGAGTATACGCAACCATGTTACCTCCTCTCCGAGTGTGAGTCGCCTTCCACTCTCTCTTCATTTTCCTTCTGATTTCAGCAGTCCATGGTGCCAGCCTTGGGTTTTCTTCAGGTTGCTTCTCCACTGCTTTCCTTGCTTCAAAAGAATCTATTTCAATAGTAGCATAATCTACTTTTAGTTCCTCAACTATACTGGCTGCAAGGTCGATAACTCAGATCTTTGCCAACAGAGCGTTGTCTGTCAAGATTCGTTTGCTCCATCCTCCTACCCATTGTCCCCCACTGTTCCTGCATACTACAACAATACAAGTTGTCCCATTTTTGTAAGTTGCATCTACATTGAATTTCAATTCATTAGGCGAAGGTGGACACTAGCGAACATCCATACACTTAGGCATCTTGGGACTGTTAACCTCTACACGCACTTCTCCATTAAAGGAAGCTTCCGATCTAATTTGATTCACTTGGCAACCCAGCGGCGTTGTTGTCTTCTCCATCACCTCTTTATTCCTGTACCTCCAAATGTAGTGACAACCCATGATTATCATGCTGGTTACTCTAGATTCTTGTGTCAAACTCCATTCCAACCACTTCCATAGGTTTTCCTCCCCAAAGAAACGGTCCCAAAATTTTCTTTCTAACAATTCCTTCCAGATAGGAGCCACTTTTACGCAGTCTCTCAGGGCATGGAGCACGCTCTCCTCTTGTCCACCGCAATGATGACAGCTGCTATCACTGGACATGTGTTGAGTTGTTCTTTTTCTGTTTGTCAGTAAAGCATTATGTCCTACCAACCATAGGAACATCCGCACCCTTTCAGGAGCCTTTATCTTCCACACCGGGTCCCATTTTCCTTCTACCTTAATATCCTTCGAATTTCTCAACCTTTTGTAAGCAGATTGGGATCGAAATTGTCCATCATCTGTGTGCGCCCAGACGATGATATCCCTCCCATTTGTATTATTTGGTACCTTGACTTTGATAATTTCCTTCAGGTCCCCCTCCATCACGTACTCTTTGAGAAACTCCTCATCCCAATCATTGTCCAAGTTGATAAGGCTTGCTACTTTAAGGTCTTCAAGCTCTGGGGGAATCAGTTTGCAGGTTCTGTCTTTCAAGATATGATTCATGCTCCACCATCTATCCTTCCAGACGTTGAGTGACTCACCAGTGATAGGGTTCCAGTAAGTGTTTTCTTCCATGAACTCTTTGCATTTGAAAGTTGCACGACCCAATCTTGATATGTTAGGGATAATTTTACTATCTCTGTTCAACAACATGTGCTTCATGCTTTGACACTAGATTGAGTTCCTTTTTGACATGACTTCCCAACAATGCTTACTAATAAGTGCTAGGTTCCACTCTCTCATGGCCTTGATGCCCATCCCTCCTTCTTTTTTACTCGACATCATCTTGTTCCATGCCACTAAGAACACCAGGTGTGCCTTGTGGTTGCCACCCCAGATGAAGGATCGGATACTGCTGTCGATTCTATCACATATCTTCATGGGTAAGACAGAAGTCTGCATGATGTAACATGGAATTGCAGTTAAAGTCACCTTGGCCATAACTGTTCTACCAGACAGAGATAAGTAACACGCTGACCAAGCATTGATATTGTTGCTAATGCGGTTAAGGATGTCACCATACGTTCCATGGTTCACTCTACCATGTATCAGCGGCACACCCAAGTACTTTCCCAAGTCCTATACTTCCGGGATGCCGCTCCGTCTACAGATTTGTTTCCTTATTCTTCTGGGTACAGACCTAGAGAAGAATGTGCTCGATATTTCTATAGAAATTGCCTGCCCCGACACAACACCAAATTCCTCGAAGCATTTCAGAATAGTATCCATTTGGGTTTGGTTGGCCTTGGCGAAAAGAATCATGTCATCTACGAAACATAAGTGAGAAATCCAAGGACCCCTAGCAGATAACTTATTGGGTGTCCACTCCTTCTTCGCTACCTTTTCCTCAATTAGTTGGCTAAGTCTTTCCAAATAGAGAACAAAGAGATATGGCAAGAGTGGGTCTACCCGCCGAAGACCCCTAGTTGCCTTAAAGCTTCCTGCTTTCCTACCTTGGCAAATAATAGTAGCTCTTCCTCCTAAAATCGAGTTAATGATGTAATTAATAACACTAACTGACATCCCAATCTTCTCAAGCATATCAGCTACAAACGGCCATGTCATCTTATCGTATTCCTTCAACAGGTTAATCTTGATTGCCATAGACTGAGGTGCATTTTTCCTACGCATGTTGAAAAGAATTTCCTGCACAGCTACTATATTGTCTGAAATCCTTCTTCCAGGAACAAATGCACTTTGGGTTGGAGATATCCATTGGGTAAGATGGTCCTTGATTCTACCGACTATCACCTTAAAAGTTAGCTTGAGTGTTAAATTGTTTAACAAAATTGGTCTTAGTTGTGCGCATCACTCCGGCTTCGTCACTTTAGGAATCAATACTATATTTGCATCACACATATCCTCGGCCAAGGCTTCTCCTCCGATTGTAGACCGTATTGTTCTCAGTACAGAATGTTTAACTGCATGCCAATTAGCAAGCAAGAAGGAACCATCTACCCCATCCGGACCACAAGCTTTATTTGGATTTGTAGATTGTAAAGCTTTGTAAACCTCATCAAGCAAAGGAAGTGTTGCTACCTTGTCTTGATCGAGTCCATTAAGTCTATTGAACTTACCACATAACTTCTTAATTTTTCCTCCGTCCACCACATGATTCTATGTAAAAATGGTTGACAATTAGCTTGTGGATCTCATCCTCTCCAGCCATCCATTCCCCATTACTCCTTTTTAACATAGTGATGGTATTATTGTGTCTCCTCTGTTTTACATATGCATTGTAAAACTTTGAATTCAAATCCCCTTCTATATTCCATTGCATATGGCATTTCTGTTTCCAGTCTTCCTCCTCAAGTTCAAGAATTCTGTTGTATTTCTGAATAAGTTCTTTACAGAACCTGTCGGTAGTATTATTATACTTATGTGTGATTTGTGTTTGCAGAATATTGATGCTTCTTAACAACCCAACCTTTTGTTTCCCTAGTTTCAATTCAAAATTGCACGCCCAGTTTGATATACTGGTCTTCACTTCTCACAGCACTCCATGATAATCCAGTTGACTATTCTATTGTTATTCAATCAGATTTTGGAAATCCTGGTTCCTAGCCCATGGGATTTTAATCATGAATCTCATTTGCTCTTTGCCTCGGCTTCTTGCTGTATTGCGAATCAGTAAAGGGTAATGATCCGACCATACCCTAGGTAGGTGCTCGACCATAAAATTAGGATAAGTCAAAATCAATTCAGTATTACCCAGACCTCTATCAATGCGGGTCTGAATGGTTCCATGGAAGTACATAAACTTCATGCCAGAGAATACTAGGTCCGTCAAATTAGCTTCCATGAGCGTATTGGTTCCTTAGTTTTGTAATTAAACCTTATATTATTTTTTGATATCACTTAACAAATCTATGTCTCAAATGTGGTCCAAATTTGACTTTGTTTTCTTAAGTTTTTCTAATTAATTTACTTATGAGGACCTATATGCAATTGTTTTTCTAGAGATCAAACTACAATTTTAGAAAATTTATATTTTTCTTCACGGTATACTTCATAATATGATAAAGTTTGTGATATTTGAATGCTTTGGAACCTTGTTGCACAAAGGTATCAACCCTTGATGTTCGGTTTGTGTGGACATGAAGGTATTTGCACCTTATGATTCTTGTTTGGGTTTCAACAACCAATCAATGGTAGAAATGTGTGTGCAAACTAATAGTTTTTCTTGAGAGTTGTCAACTGATAGTTGCACTGGGTGTGAAAACCGATGAATTTCCTTGATGGGTTACAAGCGATGGTTTCACTGAGTGTGAAAATCGATGATTTTCCTTGAGGGAAGCCAACTGATGGTTGCATTGGATGTGCAAGCCAATAGTTTTCCTTGAGGGATGTCAACCAATGGTTACACTGGGTGTGCAAATTAATGGTTTTCCTTGAGGGTTATCAATTGATAGTTGTAGTGGGTGTGCAAACCAATGATTTTCCTTGAGGGATGTCAACCAATGGTTACACTGGGTGTGAAAACCAATGGTTTTCCTTGAGGGATGTCAATCAATGGTTGCATTGAGTGTTTAAACCAATCTTTTTCCTTGAGGTCTGTAAACCAATGAAGGTTCTGGTTGTTCAAGTAGATGCAAAACTTGACCTTTGACCAATGGTAGAGAAATTTTTGACCTTTGACCTATTTTCTCTCTCGTCATAGCTATAAATACCCCTCCCCTCTTCCCTCAAATGAACCTTTCTGTCCTAAAAACCATTATTTTTGCTGGAGAGATCATCCAAAGCCAATGGTTGCTGAAGGAGGAGCTTCTCGAGGTCTAAGCCTTGCTCGATCATAGTTGCATGTTGCTGTCGGACTTGGATCTAGCTCTTCTAGGATGGGTCGAAGCTTTGTTGTCTAGTTTCTTAATTCGAGCACATAAGATCTCCTTCCCTAACATTGTTTTATTATTGTCTTCATTCTTCTCTCTTCTTTCATGGTTGGAATCCATGGTGTTCCCAGTCAGAAACTTGTACACATGGATGAAGGACTCTATTACTTCTCTCTTTTGCTCTAGGTCTACCCTGTTCTTGAAGATAGGAGCTACCTTGAAGCTTTTGGATTGCAAAGCTTGGGTTTTACATTCTCTCTTCAAGACACCTATAATATACCGAAACTTCGACTTATTCTCGTTTTGGCCCTTTCCCAATATCTTCGTATCATTTCTATCCTTTTTGGCTTTGATGCTTAAATTGTGGAATTTATAGTTGTTTGGTGAACATGCATTTGCTCAATAATTATATAATGGAAGGGTTTATGTACAAATACCTTGGTAAAATCTTATTGAAGGATCTAAAATGTAAATTCATTACGTAATTGGAACAATGGTAAATAAATCCATGTTAGAAGTGTAAGGCCACAAACATTACTTAATGTATTGAACAAGCTTAACTACCATAATTAAGTACTATAAACCTTAATATAACCTTGTGATGTGTTTTGAAATCATGATACACAATTAAGTTTCAAGTTTGGTTCAATTTGTATGTTGTTTGTACACGTTATGAAATTATATGCACATTTTAAGCTTTTATGCAATTTACCCAATTTGGAGGTTTTCTCTGTAAATTGTCACATGCATTATCATCATTAGATATTACCTCACTATTCCTGATTTTTTGAACCATGGGGCACCTAGTTGCACCTTGGTTTGAAGGTGTTTCTTTCCAAGGGTATTTTAGGGATTTCCTCTTTATCAATGAGCTTATCTTTAGAAGCTATCAACCAATGGTGTTATTTCTTTGATTAGAGGTCGGTTGGGATGGACTATAAGTGTTCATAAACTAACATTTGATATTCAAGAAGCCTCTATGAGATGTCCTCTTGCATGGCCATGAAATCCCTAGGCTAAGGACACATGGAAAGCTCCATGGACACCTCACGCTTGACTTCTTCCTTATCCATAAAGGCTTGCATGTCCATGGGAACCCTTAGCATTGGATACATGGAAAGTAACTTGACACCTCATGCTTGACTTCTTCCTTATCCTTAAAGGATTGCATTTCCATGGACACCCTTATACATGACGCATGGAATGTCTCATAGACACCTCATACTTAACCTCTTTCTTTATATAGCCATATCTACCCCTTCTTAACTCCCAATTTGAAAACTCTTTATCTCCTTTCTTTCCTCTAGTTTAGAGCATCATTCCTTCTATGTTTGTCCATGTAGTTTCTATCCCAAGGTAAAAGAGGGTGCCTACCTTGGTGAAGAAGGCTCCTAGGATTCCACATTTCTCTATTTAGGATTTTTTAAGCTCCTCCTTGGTGATTTTAACCAAAACTAGTAAGTGTCCTCCTTTCCTTCCCTATTTTCATGTTGTTAGTCTTTCTTCCACCTTCCTCCAGGTCAGAACCCTAGTTTTCCATGCTGAAACCCCACCTAGAGCCCTTAAACACCTCATCTCCATGTTCTTTTACTAGGGTTTTTCACCTCTAAAGTGGAGAAGGTACTTCTTGCTTGAGATAGGAGCTTTGTTGGAGAAACCAGCCTCTCTAGCTCAGGAATATTTCATTTTGAACTTGTCCACCTTCCTAGAGGCGAGTTTTGTTAACCCCCTTCTCATATATTTCTTAGTACATGCTTAAAACTCATGCTTCTATGTTTATAATCAGTGATCTCCATCTCTATTTACCATGTTCTTCTAGGGCTTTGGTTTCTTGTTGTTTTACTTTCTCTACAAGATCTGGTTTGGTTACCTTTGAAACTATAAACCCTGATCTTAGGTCAAGTGGTCTTTTCTCTCTCTCTCCTCTTATCTCGATCGGTTTGATGATGTGGCAATTTCCTATTGCTTAGTTTTGAGAAATTCATAACTGTTTATTCCCTTATCCAAAAAAAAATATGTTTTGAACTCTAAAAAATGTGTGCTCTTTCTAACAAAAATAGTTCTAAGGTTTTTTTTGGAGTTTTTCAAAAAGAGTTTTTAGAAAATGAATTAAATATCTAAAATCACCAAAAATACACTTTAACCTTCATAACTCCAAAATATGCAAAATTATATGTTTTCTTAATTAGAAGAACCTAACTATATCAATGGTGATGTTTTCATAGTCTAAATCAAAGTCTTGTGCAAAAAGTCGAAAATAGGGGTTTTCTTTACATTTATGCATATAGCATACCCTAGTACATGGTTATACATTGGAATACGAGAAGTTGTTCTTGGACTCAATAAAGTGATGAAAGTTGGTAGTTGAACTCATATGAGAGGTATGTGTGATCCCTATTTATGTATGTGCAATCCCAATTTATGTATGTGCAATCCCTCTTTATGTATGCGCAATACTTCTTTATGTATGTGCATATCTAACACTTTAGTTGGGATACTTGTGAACAAATGTTACTTTCCCTAATGAGGCTTTATTGAACATGATTTCATCTACTCATGAATCTTTTGATGTTCTTGCCTCAAAATTAGTATTGATGTTTTATTTCATGGGTCTTAGAACCCCACTACCATATTGCAATTATATGACTATTTATCTTGCCAATTTACTACTTCTTATGCATGATAGTTTATTTGACTATTTAGCTATAGTAGTTGTACCTATGTACAACCACCCATAGTAGGGCATGTGTTAATTCACCGTGGTGAATGTCTTATTCTCCCCCTTATAAAAATATGTATAAGTGATTGGGAATGCATTAATTCTCCCCTCACCTATAGGTTGAGATCTGGTAGGTGCCTCAACCCTACTTAGTTAATGTAGTCCAATATTCATCATTCATGCAATTTATTATTGTTTGTTGGTTTTTGGCAAGAATCTATTTTTTTTTATATGCCTCATCCTCTTGGCTCTCTCATTTTCTGATGATTCCATATATTTATGCTTCAATGTTATTGTTATCTTTTGTACTTGTTCAATATTTTGACACATACCTTGTTTCCTATCCCTTATGTTGTGTGATCTCCCAACCACCGAGGTTAGGACAAACTATTGAGTTGAATTAGGAGAACATAGCTTTGGGCATGGACCTAGCACTTGGAGATGTTGCTCTAGAGAAAAGATTTGAAGTAGTTTATACTTCCCTCTATCTAGATCCTTTTTGTTGCATCTTGTTGTAAACCCTAATGGGAGATTTTGATGTACTTGTGTAATCTTTTATAAAAGTTGAATATAGTCAGTTATTTTTTATTCTGTTGTTACACTTTGGTCTTTTGCATACCATTATAATAAATTTGGAAAATGTTGTACCTATTCCAACATACCTTTGAGTGTGTTTGGAATGGATGTTAATTCTTCAAAATTTTAGTAAGGGGGTGATCCTGCCTCCTTACAATACCTTGTTGTTTGGACATTCTTCTTCAACTTAAGGCGAGTGATATAACCTCTAATATGTTTCTTGCCTACTCATAACATGTTTTATGTAAATCTTACTCTACAAAACGTGTAATATGAGAAAATATGGCCATTTGTGCACTATTTGATATGAGAATGAAGATGTTACAAATTGTTAAGCCTTCCTTAGACACTATGAGCTTTTCTTCTTCTGATTCATTGAATATAAAAGGTCTGAAATTCAAAAATTTTGGTGTTATGACTTCTAAGAATGTCATATACCTTTTGTTTTGGTACTCAATTTACATAAGTTCGACTCACACTTTAAAGTTTATTATATAATGGTTAACTAATGGTGGTTATAATGCTTTTATTTACCATTTTGGAGCTTAAATGAAAATGGAAAATATCATAATACTGAAAGTAGCTCATTCATGCTAGAATTTGAACACATAAATGCCTAATTCTTGGATACATAATAACTTTTACATTCAATAGACTTTTATGTTGATATTTTGGGTGATATCTTTTCTATGACTCATGGGGCTCTTAGTAAAGTTTGAGAGAATAATGATGTTCCTATAGGAAGTCATTATTATTTTACCTAAATGACATTTTGGGCCTTTATACACCCTAGTTTGAGATCTAGACCTTTTTATTGCTGGGAATGGATGAATATACCATGATGGAGTAGCATGAAAAAGATTACATACATTTTATATCTCTGAAGTTCATATTCTACAATTTATTTTGTAAGCATACTTTAGGAGCTTGTATGTAACTTGGTTGATGTAGTCAAAATATGTGAACAATGTAATTAATCAAGTGTAACCCTAATCATGTCCCACCCAGAGAGTGTATCTTAGTGTCAGAAGTTGCTCAATAGTGGAACAATTAATCCCAAGAGGAGATCATATCATATATTGTTGAGTATATGCGGGTGCAAAAAGGGTATATCTCTACCATCTATATCCTAAGGTTTTAGAGAATGGTTGAGGCTGAGTCTCAAAGTTGATATGTGTTGGGATAGACTACAATTGTAACTAGGAATTTTGAGGGTTTATACCCCAGTTTCTAGTTCTATGGTCTGTCTACCCATGACAGAGTAGTATGTTTTAGTATTTAGGATGATGTGACACTAAGTGTATTACTCAAATTAACCAAGGGGAAGAGATCTTAGGATTCCAGTCATCCTAGATATTGCATTGGGTTGATTGCGTTTTCACATTGGTTATCTAGCAATTTGAGTTGTACACCTCAAACTACCCATGACTTAGTAAAATATGTAAACCATCCATGTAGCATATCTGTTAGGGTTACTTGGTGAATCACATTGGTGGATTATCCTTGCTTTGTTTCTTTTTTTTATAGGTGTATTATAATGCAGTAAGAGAAATCAATTGTACTTATGACTCCATATTTGCAAGTTTTTGTGTGTAAGTAATATATAGTCTTTCAACTATGTAGTAATACCTACTTTAATTATTGGAGGTACATAATTTTTCTTTAAGAAATAGATGCTTTTAGAAATTAAATCTATCATTGGGACATGAGTCTCACATCATGGGTCACCACATATTTTTAGGTGATTGTCAACAACACCGTGAAACCCGTGGTAGTGAGGAGGACCAGTATGGAGATCTATAGAGGAAGAATGTTGGTGGGTTGTTTAGTGTGGCCGAGAGTCTTCCCTATACTCTCAGGTCCAGACGGGGACGTTTTATAGATGATGTACATTGACTCAAGATTTTGGTAGTGTACTTGTACTTTGTATGCATTGTAAATAAGTTTCAAGTATCTTTCATATAAAAGTGGTGGCTGAAATCACAAAACATATGTAAAGATACTTGGTATGGTTGTAGATATATGCAAGAGGTTACATATTTGTCTAAATGTTATAATGAGTTTTGATCTAGCACCATATATGATACATATGGATTTTTTGTGTGTGCTACAAGCAGCTAGTTGGATTGTGTGCATGCATGTATGTAGGTTTTTCTTATTTGTTGTATGATAGGTGAAATATGGTTTTGGAGAAAGATAGTTCTCAATATCATTACAATGAAGGATCTCTAGCATGGAACATGTGATACAATGAACTATAGAGGTGGTGGACCTAACTTGGGAAAAGGTCAGAGAATCTATACTCTGAGATATGAGAAATATGAGATGTACAAAATAAAAAATTTGTGAATGATGATATTTGTGATAATGAGTTCCATCTAGACAACTCCTGAGTATATGTGTTGACTCACGTAGTGTGTGGCCCTACTAAATTTTTTGATCTATGGACTTCCTATAAATGACCTTACCTTGAAAAAGGAGGTTTTCAAATATATGTCTAAAACTCCATTTTGGTGAGGAATATATCACAAAACCCTAGAGAAAGTATATGATATGTGATTTCCATGATGAGCCTCATACTCAAGTTAGTGGCTTTAGGTGAAAAAAATCTAGTGGGTGTACATGCCTTTGAAAGTTGGGTAAATGATTTTAATATGTGTAGAAATATTTAGGATGGAAAGTTTTGATAACATTGACATGTCTTAAATTGAGTAGCTTTTTAAGCTTTTTAAGACATTGACATGTCTTAAAGCAATGGTATTGGTTATCTTAACCACCACCGCTTCCTCACTGCAGTTCTTCCTACCATGGTTCCTATTGTTTCTTTCCTCCCAGACATAATAGCAAACACCCAATAAGAAAAGCCCTCCCACAGCTACACTTTGTTTGCCACTAAGTTTATCCAATAGCTTGGTTATCAGACCTTCAATGTTATCATAAAAAAACTGTCCCCATTCACTTTTGAGGCACCCAATGGCCCAGCCGCGTCTGAAAAAGCAGCAACCCCCAAAAAGGTGTTCATGACTTTCCTCACATCTATTGCATAGAACACAAATCGTCTGAGTCTGCAAACCCCAACGAGCCATCTTATCCATCGTGGGCAGCCTCCCAAGGATTGTTCTGTATGTGGTAGTGCTCTATTTCGGTATATGGCAAGGATTCCACAACAACTTATACCAGATACCATCACTCCCAGTAGCAGTGTTGATCCATGGTGTCGACCTCGCATTATAGAGGGAGGAAATACCATCCATATCAATACTATAAGCAATGTACATGTCATCCCATTGTTTGCACATGTTCCTCCGCACCCTTGAAGACAAGCTGTCCTATCCCCTGTGAAGACCACTATATTTGTTCACCATCCACAAAGACCAGATGTTCTCCTTGTCCCTTAGCAGTCTGTTGACCATTCTTCCATGACTTTTCTTCATTGTGTCTTCAGGCGAAGTGAGATTCAGACCCCCTTTGTTGAATGGCTTCATAATGTTGACCCAAGCTACAACATGTCCTTTATTACCCCACACAAAGTTGGACATAAGTTTTCTCATATTATCAACAGTAGTGTGGTGGATGTCACAAACCTCACTCCAAAATCTGACCATAGCTTGTAGGACCGCTCTGGTCAGCATCAACCTGCCAGCCATAGATAAACACAGCACCGACTAACCTTGTATCTTGGTTCTAAGACTGTCCATGCACTGAGCAAAGTCCTTAGATGAACCTTTACCCCCTTCAATAGGGGCTCCAAGATATCATGTAGGCAACCTGCCTACTTTGATCTCATTAGTAGTTCAAATCCTTCCTCTTCTAGCATCACAAGATTTTGAAAGGTAAATGCTGGATTTAATGGTGCTCATATAGAGGCCTGAAAGGTAGCTAAACTTCATCAAGACCTTTTTCATCTCTTTCAGTCTATTAGCATGTCCCAATGTGAACATTGTGATGTCATCAACAAAAATCAAATGGGATTTGACATTGGTGTTCTTGACTTTAAAAGGTTTCACTTTACCTCTTCATTCAACTTCCTTCAACATGTTGGTGAGACCCTCCACAACAATGGTAAACAATACAGGGGAGTGAGGATCCCCCTGCTTTATCCCATTCAAGGCTTTAAATAACCCAACAGGTCCCCCATTTAAGAGAATAGAGAAGGAAGTTGTAGAAACACATTTTTTAATAATGTAGATCCAACTCTCATTGAATCCAAGAGACTCCATTGTGGTCCACAACGCCTCCCACAAAACATGATTGTATGCCTTCATGAGATCCACCTTCAAATAGGCCTTGGCATTACTTTTCATTATCTTGAAACTAGTGAGGAATTCCACCACCAACAGAGTACTATCAGAGATCCTCCGTCCACTGATGAACACACTTTGCTCCTTGGAAATTATATATGGAAGCACCTTCTTTAAACGGCCTACAAGAACTTTGGAAATGATTTTATATATAATATTACAACAAGCAATCGGCCTATGGTCGGCGATGCTTTCAATATCATTTTTCTTAGGAATTAATTTGATGAAGACATGGTTGACTACCCGAACCATATTATGGCCATTTAGAATCCACCTAACATCTTTGATAATGTCATACTTGATCAGGTTCCACATATTATGGAAGAACTTGGCATTCATGCCATTGGGCCCCAGGGCCTTGCTGGCACTGATGGAGAAAACTGCCATCCTAACTTTATCCTCATCAACATGAGCGCACAACATGGCGTTGTCATCATCATTTAGTCTTCTACCAGATAATAACTCAGAGTAGTTGGGTCGCCTGTTCTCTTCCTGGTTGTACAGTTTGATGAAGTATTTGATGGCATTCAAGGTCACCCCTTCTCTACTGTCCACCACTTGTCCATTTCTGTCTATCAGATCATGTATAGACTCCTTCAATTCTTTCTTCTTTACTACCCTATGATATATCTTAGTGTTATGATCACCATATCTCACCCACTCCATTCTACTTCTCTCCCAATAGTAAACCTCCTCCACTTTCTTTAGCTTACACATCCTATCTTCAACATCTTCCTCTTCTTTGATATGTCTCTCATTAAGGGGGTCATACATGATCCTCTGCATTACATGTTTGTACTTCATTTCAGCTTCAGTAATCAAGTTCTTCAGATTGAACTTTCTTTGTTCCATTTTCTTAGGGAATTCTTAGTGTTCTATATTCTCTTGAGAGCAGTGTACATGTCATTGCCTTCTACATTTATTCTACAGCTCTTCTTGACAATATCCTTGAACCCTGGATAGTCAAACCACCAATTTAGAAACTGGAAGGGTCTCTTGATCAGAGGTTTATCAACCAGCTCAATTTTCATCCATGAGTGATCACTCAAGGGGTTGGAACCAATCTTGATAAATGAATTAGGCCAAAGATTCATCCATTGTTCGTTCACCAAGCCTTTATCTATGGTGCTCACAATCCTCTTATGAAGCTCATCTTTAGTATAAGTATGTTTGATTATAAAAATGATATTGTTATTCTATGATGTATGTTGCACAAACAAAACACACTTGAATTGAGAATATATGATTATAGACGTTGATCCACTCTGTCAGCCTGACCTATATATATGTATGGCATGTCGTACATGTCAGGCCTGATGTTGATATATTAGTTTGGATTTGAGGATATGCTACTTTAGATAATCACAATGTACATATGTGATTAATCTATAATCTAATGAATGATAATGAATCGATGATAATAATTGGTGATAACTCACATAATTTTGGGTGTGTACCTTTAGCTAGTTCTTGAACAACTTGTGTAATTTAGTTTAATGAGAAGACTTAGTAACATGTTACATGTAGTAGTTTAGAAAGGCGGCCTTTCGAGACACTATTGTCAGCCTGAGTTGTATTTTCTCAAATTTTGAGAGAAAAATTCATTTTCAGGTGAGATGAATGTGGTATCCTAATTTTGAGGGCAATTTTAAAATAATACCGAATGGATAAATACTGGTTTTAAAACATAAAATATTTGATTTTTATTAGAAATTATTTTTTCATTTAATGGATCTTTAATACAGAATTATTCTAGTACTATGGAAATAGTTTGAAAATTATGTAAGTAAAACCAAGTTTTCAAATATATTATATTTTTTAATTTGTGCATTTAAGGTATGTTCATATTATGGTATTTTGTTGGTCAATTACAGTTTCTTAGGAATGGTAATGATATCAACTGCATTAGAAAATATTTGAATGGATGATGAGGAAAATTAGTTTATTAGACAAGGGAATGATATCAATTGTATTAAAAAATATTTGGATGGATGATCAAGAAAATACATGAAGTGTTTGGCGAGAATTCTTGATGAACGTTGCTTTTCATTTATACCTTGGAAAGGAAATAGTGGTAATGTCCATATAGAGTTATTATGGGTTCTTTTAACTCAAGATGAAAAATTCATCGAGAGGAGAAAAAAAATAAAATGCAATAGTCTTGGGAGCTTTTTTTTTGCAAAAATATGGAAATTGAAGTGTAGAGAATTTATTTAGAAAATAAGTTAGTTTATTGACTAAATATTTTTAGAATAATTCTAACTAGATAATTCGATCTCTATTGGGAATTATAGACATATTGATTTATTTTAACCAATCAATGAGACAATATTGTAACTGACTCATTGATGGGATACTAGGTGCATCTACTTTTATTTCCTTCTATTTAGTCCTATGGAGACAATAAATGAGCATTGAATCAGATTTCATTGGGATTTTTAGACATATCAGTTTCAAACAACCATTTTCCCTATTTTGAAGGACCTAACTATGGAGTAGCTGACGACTAATAAATCTTCTCTTTACGAACCCTTGCATCTTTGACTAGTTTTCCAACTCAATGGAGTGGAATATTATCACTATCTCTAAGACAAGGGCCACATATCTTGTAAATTAGTCATAGTCATCCTACCCTTAATGTATCATGGAGTACAGTCTTACTATCGGAAACTCATAGTTGTGATGTGAGGGAATATGAACAACAACTTTAGGAGTATATACCAAATTATGAGGCACCAATTCGATCATAAATAGACAACCCCCAACAAGAAAGTCAGATGTGCAACCATATGCTATTCACAGTTGCTAGTTGGTCTTAAACAACGCTAGAGGTAGCTTATCATTGGGAGAGGATCCAAGAGAATTCAAGAGATGAGATAGAGAGAGGAACTTGAATGGGGGGAAGTGCTAAGGAGAATGTGGGGAGAAAGTAGGATTCAACTTGTGTTATCCCTACATCCATGAACGTGGTCATGGTAGCTACAAGAGGAAGAGACCCTCACTGCCCAATTTTCATGCTATAACATGGGATTCACACCTCCTCATCACTAGGAGACAATGACATGATAATGGGTCTGGGAGGGGGAGGGTTTGTTGGATGTGGGACGGACAAAACCCCAACGTAGAACCAGCAACCCAGTCGGACTGGCCCTGGACCCTAGCGAAGATAAGTCTATCCATGAGGTTCTAAAACATACCAATCAATAATTGATCCCAACTTCGACATGATCAATGATAATACGTGCCATGAAAAGGGTTAAGTGGCTCCATCTCGAGGCACTGGACCAGATCGATAATAATATTTAATATGACAAAGATAATCTTGTAAAATCCTCAAAATATGTTATCATTTTCATATAATTACAAACTTAGATAAAATTTTAATAAAAGATAAAGGGCATACAATCATTTGACCTTGTATCGGGGTTTTAAGATTTTAAAATCTTGATGTATATAATAAGTGATGTATGACCTTTTTCACCATATATACTAATAATTCGTATTATGCTTTATGAATTTCAATCAATGTTGACTTTTGGATTTGATAATTTTCATTTGATATATGATGTATCTGGTTTTAATTGGTTTTACATTATTACTTTTACAAATCTAACATGAACCTTATATCATGATGCAAACCATTGCTTGACCATAATTAGGATTAATTGATGATGCTATGCCATGTGGACTATCAGGTAATGGTTGGGTTAAAATAACCCTAATATACATGATTATATGAATAAGGCTATATGACTTTGAATATAAAATCTAAATCATGATGTATGGTTTGACTAGGACAACTGAGTTAAGAAACTACAATATTGATAAGAAGTATGAATGAACTAAGTTGGAAAGCCCTCCCTAACGACTATCAAGTATAGATGGGACTATGTTTGATATAATATGCTTCCTCTCTTGAAATGTTTGTAATTATACCATAAAATACTTGACAAATTATTCGTATGAGCTACATCATTTTTTAAAATTTATATATGTACCTTTATGACAACCTCAAATATAATTGAGGTAGCAATTAGGACCACTATGTATAACTATGATGATGATTTCTCAATACATGGTAACCTCCTCACATTGGATGTAACTTGTATATCAGTTACCTCCTCCTATATTTGTGACTAGTGGAGTGATGGAGCCCAGTGGCTTCTACTTCTAAATCCATGACCACTTGTAATAGTGGATCCCTTAATAATGTCGATCAATATAATGTGAAATTTGAAACAAAAATATATCTTGTTGCATGATAAAGTTTGGAAGATATCTTGTTATTATTTTATTATAAATCATTCCAAATAGTAACTCTTGATATTGCACAGTTAACTTTCTATTTTTAATAATTATTATTTTATGGACACTTTATACTCAGTACACTAGTGTTGAATTTTTTTACTTTATATAATTTGGTGTTCATATCTATAATGGATACATGAATGGTGATATATATGTAGTGAGAATATATCAGGTGGACAACTATTTAGGATCCTACGTATAATGCAATACATGTCTAGTCACAGTGTATCTTCAATATGTATTCCTATATGATGTAATACAATCATGAAATTCTTTTATATATGTGCATGGTTAATTTTTTGAATGGTTGTGTGACTACTCTATCAAGTTATATGAGTCTCCCATTGTGTGCACTATTGGTTGCGCAAATAGTATTCTCACTTTTTTGTGTTGCAAATCTGACAATGTTATAAAGAATGTTTCATAGAAAATTGGACTTAATATGGGGTTAATCACCCTTGTGGTATCTAGAAAAACCCCTTGAAATCTCTAAAAGACTAGAGATAAAGTTCCATTAAGTTCAACGTGTTAAATGGATCACTATTCAACCAATGATTTAAATGTAGAAGAAATGGAAGTAGGTAGAAGTATACTTTCCAAAAAAATCCCACGAACATTGTGATGTTGAGTGTTAACTAGTTGTCATTTCCATTATATATATGCCTTCAGATAACCTCAAACACAATTGAGATACGCATTATGACTACCTATGTCTGATGATGATTAGATCATGATTACTAACAACATTGTCACCTCCTCATGTTAGATGGACTTTTACATTAGTAATCCCCTCCTTCAATATTTGTTACCAGTTGGAGTTATGGAATCTAGTGACTCCTTCTAAATCCATTACTACTCGTGGTATGGAGCCCTTGATAATATAAAATTTGGAATAATTTACATCTTTTCACATATTCATGGTTTGATCAAATGTTATTATTACTTTCCAATAAGTCATTCCAAGAAATGTTTTTGATATCACATAGCTCTACTTTCTCTAGTAGTAGTTATGTCCTTTATGGGCACTACATACTCAACACATTAGTATTGGATTTTTTGTTTCATAAAATTTGAGGTTCAAATCCACTATAAGTACACAAATGATGATATATGTGCATTAAACATATTTTATGTGGACGTCTTTTATAGTTTCTATATACTATGTGTGTGTGTGTATATATATGTGTATATATGTATATATATATATATATATATATATATATTGCCATACATGTTTAGTTACAATGTATATTCAATATGTAATCTATATTGTGTAGTATTATCATGTAATTCTTCTATACATGATTGTTAATGGTTAGAATGTTTATATGACTAGTCATATAGAAGTGATATCAGTCTTCTACTACGTGCAACACTAGTCCCCGAAATAGCATTCTAGGTTCCCTATGTTGAAAATTTTTGGACATTACAAAGACTTTTTGATAGAAATATAGGCATAAGATGTGACTAATTGTCACAAAACCACTCTTACCCGAAACCCAATCCCATTGCCTAGACAATAGTAAAAGGATTGAAGCATCCGTCCCTGAGTGGCCCTATATGATCTCACACACTGGCATATAAAAGAAGAAATAATAACTCATAAACTTGAGATTTAAAGAACAAACTAACCCAATATAGGAGATTTTACCAATATATCTTTGTCATCAGAGTATATAGATTGCAGAAGAGATTGTAGTCAATGTTCTATTTTTTTGCCTAAAATCAAGAAAATTGAGACACAATCATGCAATTGCACGATACACTATCAAAATCAATTAAAATAGTTTATAGAAAAAGAGTATACTTGACATGACTTATCTTCAAAAGTATAACAAGCAATTTATAAAACCAAAAGTTATTCAACAAGTCAATTCAATTTGTATTTTGAGTTCCCATTATGTTGTAATTGAGAAGCATGCTTATATATTTTGTGTGACTCTGTAGCCCCAACGCGATGGGGGAGGTCACCATGCTACTTTTCTCCATATGAGGTAGGAGGCCAACATACAAGTCTGCTGGGTTTTAGGGGAGACAGAGAAGGCAGCAGAAACAAACATTTTCTTCTCCCAAACCCATAATAAAGGAATCGCGTTAACATCTATATAGTAGGAAGGATCATTTGTAGAGACATACCTTGTCTCGAGGCTTGCTCGATGACATTACCTCATGGCTTGCACAGACTTCACCTCCGGTCTTGGACGGTGTCTGTGCAGCTCTTGGTCTCACCGGGACTATCGAGATTGACAGTTGTCCTCTGAGTGGTAGAAGTCTCCCACCTCTGAAGTAGCCCACACAGACCACCTGGAACTCTGATCTCCTTATCCCACAAGGAATCAGAAGGTATGGCACCCTCCTGTCAGTGCACTAGCCACCAACACACTCTCCTACAACCAGTCACTTTTCTGCAGTTGTCTTTCCCTTATTGTGCCTCCCTTATCTGGTAGCACTTGCTCGGGCTCTCTCGGTTACCACAACCAGAGAGAACGACAACTTTGCAGAGCAACTGGTGTTCTGAGTTGTTGTGTATCTGAGAAGCCTCCACTACCCTTATATATAGGAGGGTCATGGGACAAGGTTCTTTACCCCGGACAATGCGGGATTAAAGCAGGAGTGCAAGGGTTCGAGATTTTCCACAAAACAACCAACTGCGCCACCTGAACCGATTAGTTGGGTCACATGAGCCGATCGGTTCAAGCATGAGCCGATCGGTTCGTGGTCCTGGTCCAACTCGAATTGACTTTCCAAGTTTGTTTCCAACTAATCAAATATTAGTCCTCGTCCAAATCAAATTTGTACAAGTGAAACAAATATATTTTTGCAAAAAGAATCTTCTGAGTTTCCAAACGATCTCGGTTGGTCACACAAATCGACCGGTTCAACAATTGAGCCGATCATTTCATTTACACATGATCCAATCGACTCACAACTTGAGCCGGTAGGTTCACCAACCTGAGCTGATCGGTTCATCACATATGCCAATCGGTTGGGAGTGCAGACTATGCAAAATCAGTGAATTATAGTTTCAATCAATCTGATACTCTAATCAGTTGGTCCAACACCTTGAACACTATGATTTTGAGCCATTAATCAACTGAGTGTTTAATTGAACTACTAAACTCCTTTAGTAATCAATCTAAACATGGTTTGTGGATAAACTCTTCTTCTAGGTTAAATCCTATGTGTGTAACCATGTAGGTCCATTTCACGTTGGTAGTGAAAGTCCATAACACTTATGACTTCACAAGCAAAGAGTGGTGCCTAATCTCACATCAGTGCTACCCAAGTGAAAAGGAAAGTTGGAGAACAACTTTCAATCCTACAATATGTGAATGGTGTTACAGTGAATGTATAATTCCTTTGTCACTGATATATCGAATGAACTCAAGGCATGGAACAGTCATCATGTCAACGTTCATTCACTTTCTTGATCTCAGAGTAGATTGGAGGAGATATGTATGACATCAATATCACATACTGATTCACACATGCATGCAGACCTATCTCAATCCTACTCATCAAGTGGCCATGGATATCAAAGTCCCTCAGGAGGGACAAATCCCATATCTATCACTCACCCCTCAAAAGCCCCATGTGTCAAAGCCACCCAATCATCACCTTTATAACAACCCATGTTTCAGGGCTGCATTTGATGATGTCAAAGTGTACCCAACGACATGTGTTGCGTGTAGTGATTTCAAGTTAGGGAATCACACTCACCACCATTGATCACTGTGAGGACTAACTGTGACTACCATGTCATGGTTCCATGTGTCAAACTCACAGTGGGTCTCTCCGGTACGCCTGTTCTATAACAAGTACCTATGTGTTTGGTTTGATATCTCCATATCATGACTAATGAGATTCTATCATCAACCAACACCATAATCTAGTCTTGTTTGTCATTGTTGTCTATCTAACTTCCATAATGACATCCGACTAGGGACATAACAAGAATGTACAAACTCTTAGCATCTGTATGATCTGATCATTCAGGTCCTCAACCTGAAAGCATATGTCATTGAGTACTGCCATTCTCTAGACATTCAATCTATTTATCATTATCTCATATGATTGAACCAGAAAGAATTGGAAGCTTGCCTTTGATCTTTATCAAATCAATCTTAATGTATCCCACCAATCATCCCATGATTGTCTCTCAGGGCATATATACCAACAGACTCCCACATGCACTGCGAGCCAATCACCCTTGTATCATATTCTTAGTGATCTTCAAACATGTCCCACATGTTACAGTGCTCTAGTGCAAACACAATGAGTTATGGAAACACCTTGCCAAAGTCGGTTTTAACTGCATGCCTCTCATCTCTTCTTTGTACGTCACACGTACAAGATGGAGTTGTCATAATATGTGATCTAGTATTCCTTTGCTAACCTTTAGCCACATTGCATGACCAAGTACTCCTTATTTTTCATCAATGACCAGAATATCTATAAGTTCATCTCTATGAACTCCTAGATCCATATAGTATCCTCTTCTATTTTCTAACACATGAATACTCGACATATCCTTTTAAAACAACTTTATTGGAACATTTCCATTTATCAACAAACATTCATTTTTATATATGACATATATATTTTGTGATTAATTTTTTGTCCTTTTCGGAAGTTCGCATTAGTGTGACTGTTTACAGTGAACCCTTCCTTATTTCCATAGAACTAGTACTTCTCAAGTACTTATCAAGTTCTTATGGTATTCCAGTAACCCTTACTTGAACTAGACAAACATGCACTCGTCATGTCCCACATATGAGTTATCAGGATGAGCATATCATATTGTCATGTCCTACATAGAAGGTGATAAACACGTTTTGTTCTTGCCATGTCCATACATGCAAGAATATGGGATGATTACATACATGATAGATCCATATGTATTCTTAGTCTTTCCATTCTTCATAAGAATTGGACACTTGGCCTTGGGATACTAACTCCATGTAACATGGACAAGTTTTCTCCCACTGAATCTGTGTATATTGAACCTTTCAGTATAAATTGCCAATGTATGCTCTCTCTTTTCAGGTCAAGAGGTTTTTGAGAACTATCTCTATAAATATCTATTCCTATCACATAGGAAACATCTCTATCTTCCTTCAAGATAATTTCCACTTTAGATTTCCATTCTAGAACATTTCCATTTCACATCAACATGTGGAATGTGAATATGCTCCCACTAAATCACAGATCTCTCTTTATCTTTGACATATCAGTCAAACCTTTGACTATATTATCAAAATAAAAATCACAGTTCTGAGTTTCTTGTACTCAATCAATCACATTGATTAGTCCATTATAACTTATAGACTTAATTTGCATTAATGGATTCATAAACCTTGTAGGTTGTGTCACGTACACATCCTCATTTTATTCCTTGTAGGAATGCAGTTTTAGTATCCATATGCCAAATCTCTTAGTCATTAAGTTGCAATCAACAATCATCATCCTTCTTTAAAATGTTATCCATGTGTCTTAACTTTTAAGACTCATTCGCACTTATGGATTTCATCCCAATGGGTGCTACCATCAAGGTCATACCTTATGGTTCACATGGAAGTCATTTAGGATGTAATGGTTATAAACCATAACTCAAAATCGAGTTCCTCATGTTCATCTAGATAGTTGACTCATCACATGACCAACTCATCACATAGATAATCGGGGTGTATCTGTCAAGGATATAAGAACTCACAACTCTTTGTGATTCTTAATGTCCTTTATTAGTGTAGGGTATTCTTTATTTAAGAAGAATTTAGTTATTTGATAATCATCCTCTAACTCCTTAGAGTATGACTCCTTTTGATTTAGACATCACCATGCCTTAATCTCGAGTTCACTATCACTCATAAGGTTCTCAAACATATGGTCTAAGTATTTCATTCATTGATCTCAACAAGAATTAACACTTTACCAAATTCATACTTCATCTATGATATTCTTGAACACTTCAAGATATTCATATTGGTATTTCTCTAAAAACCATTTGAAGTACTAGCATTAAGTCTAATAGGTGTGTAAATACATCACATGCATTATACCAAATAGGATAATCAATCTCCCACTACTATTAGTGAAGATTGGTTAATCATGTCTAAGAGATTCATGTCTCTTACTACTTCTCGAACCAAAAGAGTCTAGATTTATCCATCATATGGAAACTAAATATGAATTTCTCATGATTTATGCTAATTTGATTGTTTGAGTTATCAATAATTTTTAGGTATAATTTTATCTTATGCATACCAAGTAGCACAAGATAAACAAGGCATCACCACAAAGATTGAAACATCAACTTTATTACTTGCCATCATTGTCATACAATATGCAAAAATTAAGGTGTTTCTATCCATTGGAAAATAGCACTTCATAACTCTATTACATGCCTTCAAGGCTAAAAATAAACTAAAGTACTCCTATTTATGGAGGCAACACATGCCTCATTTATTGAGTGCTTTACATTTTATATCTTGGTATCATATACCTCAAAAATGTTACAAGTTTATTTCATGACACCTTCAGGTGGAGACGTCCGTCGCCTCCTTCTTCTTTAGTTCTTCCAGATAGAGAGGACAATTCCTTTTCCAATGTCCTGGCTTTTGATAATGGTGGCAATTGCCTCTCTTGGTCATGCCTCCCTTGGCTTTGAGAGTTGAAGACAACTTGGGATGCTGGCTAGCATCATAACCTTTCTTAGCCTTGCCCTTGCCCTTACGCTTGGACTTGCCTTTCTTATTGTTGATCATCATCACAAACTTAGGCATGTCCTTCTTCATCTGTGCCTCGACTGTCCTCAACATGCCCAACAACTCTGTCAACGACTTGTCAAAGTTGTTCATGTTGTATTTCATCACAAACTGACTGTAGGATTATGGCAACGATTGCAGTATCATGTATGTAGCCAACTCTTGGCTCAGGGGAAATCCCAGTCTTGTCAGGTTCTCCACATACCCAATCATTTTGAGCGTGTGCGGACCAACTGGATCTCCTTCTGTCATGACACACTTGAATAGCACCCTACAGACATCATATCTCTCTTGTCGTGCTTGAACTTCATACATGTTCTTGAGATGCTGATTCATCTCAATGACACCCATGTTCTCATGTTGTATCTATAACTCGTGGTTCATGGAGCAAAACATCAAGAACTTTGCATCAATGGCATCATCATAATGCTTCTTATAAGTATCCCTTTCTGCCTTTGGTGCGGTAGGAGCAGGTTTCTCTGGAACTGGAGTATCCAGGACATAGAGCTTTCGCTCTTGAGTGAGAAAAATTCTCAATGTCCTAAACCATTCGTGGAAGTTAGTCCCATTCAGCTTGTCCTTTTCAAGGACCGATCGCAACAAAAAGTGATTTTTGTTTATTTTTATTTGTACTACAAAAGGAAATATATGCAATTTAGTACAAAACTCAATTTTGACTTATTTGATTGATTTGAAAGGTTGACGATATAATTAGGACTTTAATTAATTATCGCTCCCACTATTTTTGTTCAAACTGATAGCCCTCACCATCAATTCGGAAGATTGCAGTGTACAATCTTCTAGTGGGTCAAGATCCTAAAATCCTCTGAGTCATGGACCAGCTAGGGATGTCACCCACAACTTAGATCTTCCAGGTAGGCAACTTTTGTGAATTGCATCATATGCAACTCTTAAAAGATGTCATATGCAACTCCTTGCCATGATCACCTCCATGCCTCAAGGTGATAGATCCTGTCTAGGTCACCTTGTTATGTCTGACCCAAAGCCAACACAATGAATATGCACCCTGCTAGGGTAGACCCACATATCCATCCTTCACGCTTCCACGAGATAGACGGTGCACCACACTAGGGCGTGCCCACACTTGGCTGATCAAGCTTTTCACGTGTGTCAAATTTGGAAGGCATCTAAAACTTTAATATTTATTGATGGATTTGGTTTTATAGATACATATACATATCCAATCACCACAATAAATAGTATGTATCATATACATGTTGTATCCCACAGAAAACATGTGAAACGATAAAAGAGATGATCATGGCCATCCTAATGTGATTCCTCGAGCCAAGAGGATTCACAGTCATCTAGGTCTACATCACATGCAACCTGTCCATGATAAAGTGCTATAGTCGTCCGAGTCGATCAACTTATTACATGAATGACCTACTCGCCCTGGCCAGTCATCTGGGTGCCACTAGCCGATCAATTGGCTCCTCCAACCGATCGGTTCGCCTAGTCGTCATTCATCTCCACATGGCCGCCACCCGATCATCTCACTCCTCGAACTGGATGTATGGATCACCAACTGATCGGTTCACTCCTTGAACTGATCGTCTCAGTCGTCGTCAGGTTGTCCTCCGTTCTTTGACATAACAGAAAATATAAAAAGATCTATCCTATTTACATTTAAATTGGGAAACCCCGAGTTACATTTGAGGGGAGCAAAGGTAGGAAAGAAATCTCGAGTTATCTCGAGTTACATCAGGAATAGGAGATAGGGAATCAGTGTGTAGACTGAGATGCAAGCAACCACATTCAACCAAGCACACATACATAGGATTTATTGGCCATAACCACGCTATACATCCACCACAAAACTCGTTTAAGGTTGACGCGTATCGAGTGCATTTATATTACATATCATATATGTATATAGGAATTTGTTGATTTAGGATTGGACATGCACAAAGCCAATTTTATTCGCATCGTATGCAATAAATAAAGGCCACAAACCAAAATTGATCATATCGATAATCCTAAAGTATAGAGTAGTTGACGTGGCTCTAATACCACTGTTGGGTTTTAGGGGAGACAGAGAAGGCAGCGGAAAAAAAAATTCTTCTCCCAAACCCAGAATAAAGGAATCACGCCAACGTCTATACAGTAGGATGGATGGTTTGTAGAGGCATACCTTGTCCCGAGGCTTGCTCGATGACGTTACCTCGCAGCTTGCACGGTCTTCACCTCCGATCTTAGACGGTGTCTGTGCAGCTCCTGGTCTCACCGGGACTGTCGGGATTGACAATTGTCCTCCGAGCGACAAAAGTCTCCCGCCTCTAAAGTAATCCACACGGACCACCTGGAACTCCGATCTCCTTGTCCCATAATGAATTGAAAAGATTCACACCCTCCTATCGATGCACTAGCCACCGACACACTCTCCTGCAACCAGTCGCTTTTCTGCAGTTGTCTTTCCCTTGTTGTGCCTCCCTTATCAGGTAGCACTTGCTCGGGCTCTCTCGGTTACGACAACCAGAGAGAATGACAACTTTGCAGAACAACTGGTGTTCTGAGTTGTTGTGTATCTGAGAAGCCTCCACTATCCCTATATATATAGGAGGGTCCTGGGACATGGTTCTCTACCCCAGGCAATGCGGGATTAAAGCAGGAGTAGAAGAGTTCGAGATTTATCACAAAACAACCAACTGCACCACCTGATCCAATCGTTTCAAGCATGAAACAGTCAGTTGGGGACCTGAATCGATCATTTCACACCTGAACCGATCAGTTGGGATACATGAGTTGATCGGTTCATGGTCCTGGTCCAACTCAAATTGACTTTACAAGTTTGTTTCCAACTAATCAAATATTAGTCCTTGTCCAAATCAAATTTGCACAAGTGAAACAAATATATTTTTGCAAAAAGAATCTTCTGACTTTCCAAACGATCTCGGTTGGTCACATGAATCGACCGTTTCAACAATTGAGCCGATTGTTTCATTGACACATGAGCCGATCGACTCACAACTTGAGCTGGTCAGTTCACCAACCTGAGCCGATCAGTTGATCACATGAGCCGATCGGTTGGGAGTGCAGACTGTGCAAAATCAGTCAATTGCAGTTTCAATCAATCTGATACTCTAATCAATTGGTCCAACACCTTGAACACTATGATTTTAAGCCATCAATCAAATGAGTGTTAAATTGAACTACTAAACTCCTTTAGTAATCAATCTAAACATCATTTGTGGATAAACTCCTCTTACAGGTTAAATCCTATGTGTGTGACCCTGCAGGTCCATTTCACGTTGGCAGTGAAAGTCCATAACACTTATGACTTCACAAGAAAAGAGCGGTGTCTAGTCACACATCAGTGCTACCCAAGTGAAAAGGAAAGTTGGAGAACAACTTTCAATCCTACAATCTATGAATTGTGTTACAGTGAATGTATAATTCCTTTATCACTAATATCCCGAATGAACTCGAGGCATGGAACAGTCATTCTATCAACGTTCATTCACTTTCTTGATCTCAGAGTAGATTGGAGGAGATGTGAATGACATCAATATCACATACTGATTCACACATGCGTGCATGCCTATCTCAATCCTACTCATCAAGTGGCCATGGATATAAAACTCCCTCAGGAGGGTCAAATCCCATATCTATCACTCACCCTTCAAAAGCACCATGTGTCAAAGCCACCCAATCATCACCTTTATAACAACCCATGTTTCAGGGATGCATTTGAGGATGTCAAAGTGTACCCAATGATATGTGTTGAGTGTAGTGATTTTAGGTCAGGGAATGACACTCACCACCATCACTGTGAGAACTGACTGTGACTTCCATGTCATGGTTCCATGTGTCAAACTCACAGTGGGTCTGTCCGATACACTTGTTCTCTAACAAGTAACTATGTGTTTGGTTTGATATCTCCATATCATGACTAATGAGATTTTGTCATCAACCAACACCACAATATAGTCTTGTGTGTCATTGTTGTCTATCTACCTTCCACAATGACATCCGACTAGGGACATAACAAGAATGTACAAACTCTTAGCATCTGTTTGATCGAATCGTTCAGGTCCTCAACCTAAAAGCATACATCATTGAGTACTGTCATTCTCTAGACATTCAATCTGTTCTATCATTATCTCATACAACTGAACTAGAAAAAATTGGAAACTTGCCTTTGATCTTTATCAAATCAATCTTAATGTATCCCACCAATCATCCCATGATTGGCTCTCAGGGCATACATACCAACAAAGTCCACCTCTGAATGAGGGGGTTGCTTGCACTCAATATTAACATTATCAACATTATCAACATCATCATCATCATCATCATCATTAGCATACAGACAGTCATAATGGGCATTATCATTTATGTTCTCATGTTTTTCTCAAAATAAAATATAGAAAAAAATAGAAGACTAATCATTGGGAACAACATGTCAATCAAGTTATATAGCCAAGTATACAGTCAAGAGATATATAAAAAGTATCTTCAATACAACCAAAGATGAGATATAGTAGCATACCCTTCACCTAGGATTTTGAGTATAGATCTCAACAAGTAGTAGGTCAACCCTTCGAGTTAGATCCTAAATCATTTAGATTGGATCAAGGGTCAAGATCATGATGATTAACAAATCATGTTTCATAGTTCGATATTATGGTTACACTTTTCCTAGGTCAATCTTAGGGTTAGGTCATCCACTAATAATCCATAATATTTCAATATGTCCAACATTATTCAAGGGTCAAGAATATTTCAAGTGTGGATGACCTACTTAGTTTTTCTAGGATCATATGTGTTAACCCTAATTATCATGGTCAATATGCAAGTTATCTGATCATCCTGATGATATATTAGCATCATTGGTGTTAATGATTAGATCATGTTCTGATTAGTACAATGAGTAAAGTCAGAGATCAAGTATTAGATCAATAGATCAAAAATATGCCACAATGTTAGATCAATCATATTATACGATGTCATCATCAAGGTTATCTTCAAGGTACATGTTTTATATTTAAAAGTATCTAAGCCAACAAGATTAGGTCTCATCTAGTCAAGTCTGATTTCAATGTCTCAAGATAATCATCAGATTCATGCATTAGGGTTTCCAAAATCTATTCAGGCTTATGTAGTCATTTAGATAAAAGTATAAGCAAGAGATTAAGATTTAGGTATATCAGTCAGCATCGTTCAAAATCAGGTTTCAAAAGTATATTTAATAAATTCCATGGGGTTTTTTTTATCAATATTGACTATTTAGTTGAACATATTGGATCTAGGAATCAGGAGATTTGATTTTTACAAGTTTTGACCAAATATTGGATTTTTGAGCAGAGAGGAGAAGAAATACCTTAATATGGAAAAATGATGATCGTCAGATTACACAATCAGATGGTTGATCTTTTGCCACGCAGGCACACGACTTGCTTACTTAGTGGTCTGGTTCAACTTTGGTTTTGGGGGGGCTCATCCCTCAATCAACATGCTCAATTATTGGTTCACTGGACCGACTCTAATGTCTTCTCGACTGGCAGTTCGGGGACTTTATTCCCCATCCGTGTAGAGCCTCGCACAAGCCCAAGAATAGGGTGGCGGGACTCACCGGTATGGATGGGCTCCAGGAGTAGGAGAGGGTGAGGGAGGCCGTGACTATGCCATTCAAACTCCTTGTGACCTCACAAGGTGGTGGTGGGTGTCAGATTGAGGAGAGGCAGCGAGGAGAAGGAAAGCCCAAAACGGGCTGGTCCGTGATGTTGAACCAATAGTAGGCTATCAGAGGAGCAAAAAGGGACACTCAATGCTGAGGGGGTGAGCAAGGGAGAGGCTCTACGCATGGTGAAGTGGTGGCGAGCCCTAGGAGACCATTTTATAGTGTCAAGGGGGTATATTTAGGGATAAAGGGGTCAGGGTGGCGGCCATGCTCGTTGGAGTGAGAGGGGAGAGTGAGGGGGACGTTTTGGTGGCACAAAAAGGCGAGAAACCTAGTCAAATTAGGGTTGGGTGAGTGCAAATTTGTGAGGTGAACATTCCCTCTTGGTTATAAATTTGAATCAAGACCTCTTGGGGTTGATTGCCCTTTTGGGGCCGCAATTACACCTCCCCGCAATCAGCAGGATGTTGAAGATAACTCCCGGACCGTTAGATTGGCCATTGATCCAGGGGAGGGCACATCAAAGGACTGAGATCGCCCTCAGATCCTTGCATTGGATCGCTAACATGGAAAAGCCAACAAAAGGGCAAATAAAAGGAAAATAAAAAAGGGTATTTAGATGCAAAATGTCAAAAATTTGAAGACAATTGTAGGAATATCCAAATGAGATGAAATTTGGACCATAGGTTCAAAATAACGTGAAGAATATTTATAAAAAGTTTGAGAATCAAAAGATGAAGTTTTATGGATCAATTCATTGGACAAATTTATCAATGAATCCGATTTGTGGTGGTATAATGTGTATAAAATTCACATTGATCACCATATTTCAAATTTGAGTATCAATATTGATTATGAAGACAAGAAAAATGATTTGGGACCATGAGTGAGTACAATGAGGTCAAAAGAGTAATTACTTTATTGTTATGCTAAAATTCACTTTGTCACACTAATCACCCTTGTTGTCTCTAGTAATAGCCCTTGAGGTCTGTTGCATACTAGAGATAATGTCTGTCTGACCATCTTGTTAGTTGAATCACTATCAATTAATTACTTCAAAATCAAATAAAAGGAAGTAGGTATAAGTAGACCAACCTTGGAAATCCCATGGATATTGTGATGTTGAGGTTTACTAGGTATCATTATATATATATATATATATATATATATATATATATATATATATATATATAAATATAAACCTTTTAGATTACCTAAAACATTATTGAGATACACATTATGACTACCTATGTATAATGATGATGACAGTTTCTCAATACATTGTGATCTCATCGCATCGGATGGAACTTGTACACTAGCCTCCAGCTTCTATAATTGTAACCAATTGGAAAGATGGATCCTGATGACTCCTCCTTCTAAATCCATGACCGCTTGGAGTGACGGACCCTCAATAATATCAATCAACATAATGTGAAATTAGAAATTAAATATATCATGTTACATAATAAAGTTTTGTTCAAATGTTGTTATTATTTTCACATAAATCATTTATGCAATATTATTGATGTCGCATAATTATGCTTTTTCTTTCCGTAGTTATCTCCTTTATGGGCACTCTTATGTGACACTTTAGTATTGACTTCTTTTTATTTTATATAATTGGAGGTTCAAATCAACTATGAATATGGGAATGGTGATGTTTGTGCATTGAGCATATGTTGGGTGGACATCTATTGTAGATTCTATATATATTGTTGTTTATATTTAGTTTCAATGTGTCTTTAATATGTGTGTTTTCTCATTTGCAATTGTTATTAGTCTTCCATTGTATGCACTACTGATCCCCAAGTTGTATTCTTAGATTCCTGTATAGGAAATTTAAGGATTTTACAAAGACTATTTGATAGCAATATGGACAATCATTGTGTTCTTGACAATTAGCTCAGCTGATTAAATCTGCTGCTTGTGAAATGCAAGTTGCGGGATTGAACCACAACAGAACCCGTTGGAACACTACAAATAGGGACTAAAAGTCTTTGACGTTTGCTATTGGTATTTTTGGTATTTTTCCCTCCTGATTACCTTAACAGGAGTGAAGCCCCCACTATCATTTTTTTTAATTGAATCACTATTTAACAAATGACTTCAATGTCGAAGAAAAGGATGTCTGCAGTACAAGTATACCCACCTGGGAAATCCCATGGACATTGTTATGATGATGTTAACTGGCTGACCTTCTCCATGGCGGGACGTGGTCATATTACTGTATGCTGGGTGTCATTATAAAAACCGAAAAAGACAAATGGATACCAGACGCAGTTATGTCAGTTTATCCTTTTACATGACCCAAACTCCATTGACTAGCGCAATACTCAGCACTAGTCAATGCGGTCACTCTCAACAACAAGGCAAATCACATGGCGGGGTGCGTGAATGTATGGAAGACGTCCATGCAATTTTGAGTGGGCCTAGACACTGCACTATAGACAGACCCGATTCAGGAATTTGAAAAATATAACAAGGCCCACAAATAAAGAAAATTTCTACTCACACTGAGTTACTCACCCGCTGGCCTAATCGGAAGTGGAAAAAATGCAAAATTTAATGCGTGACACAATGCTCCATCTGTACCAGACTTTTAAAGTTATTGCTCATGCAACAGACATGCAATATCTCATTCAAAGAGTAGATATTTTGTCCATTTCTCAAGGAATTAGAGTTTATATATCCCAATCCACCATAGAATACAAAAATCGCTTAGATTTTTTTTTTTCATTTTTAATTCCCTCCATTTTTTTCAAAAATATCTATTACCTCCCAATTTCTTCTAGTCCAGATTCCTTCTCAAATGCGTATGTATTGTATGTATACTTTTTATTTGTAATTTGTTATATATGTTGTGTTTAATGTTGTTATGTATACACAACAATATATTCATTTTGCATCTATTTTATATGTTGCATTTAATGTCGTTATTTCATATGTTGCGTCTATTTTTTTCTTAAAGCATTCAGTTAGTACTTGTACAGATGTACAATACTAGTTGCCTCTCTGCTTCTTCCCACTCTCTATTCTTTCAAAAAATCAATACGTACTGTACATTTATCATTTGTATTGAATTTTCTTGTCTACATTGACTATAATTGTTAAACATTTTTTTAAAGTCTGAATAAGTTTATTCTCCCATTTGATTGATTGTTGATGATGATAAGAGGTATCTTTATTGTCCCAACGTATAGTACCAACACACATACGAGATGTACTTTACACGATGTACTTTCCTCACCTCTCATATTATCACATGACGACTGTACTAGACATATAGTACGAAACGTATAACAATAATATCATTTGTCAAAATTGCACAGAAGTATATTTGTTATAGTACATGATGTACAATACTAGACGTATAGTACGAGACGTATAACAATAATAATATTTGTCAAAACTGCATAGTACAGTATATTACTAACCACATTAATACTTCTATAATTCACATACAATACCTCATAAAATTATGTACAAAACAATGTTGATATTTATATATAATACCTACATAAACTAGTTCACATTTTACTAAAAGACATACACATGTTAATAATCTATTTTTCGGGTACTGTACATACACACATTACAATACATCAGAGATTTCACATGTTCTATTTTGCACGTCAATACAGTGTACGAGGTACAATACGTGATGTATGGTACTAGACATACAATATGAGAGGTGAGGAAGAAAGAAAAAGATGGAGGAAGCTGGAAATGGAGTACGGTACTTAGACAAGACGGTCACTAGGCAACTCATCAACTCTTCAGCAGGACCATCAACAACCTGGTATGACGCAAGTACTATACTTGTGCTGGGCTAGTTGTGCGGTGGAGAGATTTCTGGACGGAGGAGTATACATGGTGTCTAGCGATGGAATATACAAGTGGCGTTGAACATGACATGAAAGACTATCAGTTATAGTTTATGTAGGTGCGAGCACGACAATGCACTTCGTCACGATTGATGAGAGCTGTGAATCAGACATATTGTACTAGTGCGGGAATGGTGGTAGGGTGTAATGAGAAAGACGAATTAATAAAATTGGGGCTGGAGAGAGAGGTGGGGTGGAATGACTTTTCATCTTTTATACGGAGTTAATTAGTGTGGAATTAATTTGTATCAGAGAAACGAGTCGAACGATTCACGAAAAATAGTGGCTAGGTAATTCCAAATAAATGACGATTTCCATTTAGGGCATGTTTGGTAGGGTGCGTCTCGGGTTCAATGAGTTCAAAACCAGTGTTTTCATGATTAATTTTGTTTGGTATGACAAGATGTAGTTAGAGTTCAATGTTTTGTAACATCATCGGACTGCACATCTGGGTACCAACTCCCGCGCCGAAACAGGACGTGGTCGCATGCAGTTACGGAGTGATGGCCCCACCCCATTATTACGGAGAGTGAAGCGTGCGAGACCAGCAGTTGGCAACCGGTGACGAGCGGCTTTATAACTTGACTGTCCAGCGAATGCTCGTACCACTGTGTACTAGAGTCTAGCGCAAATAGACGGTTGGTAGCCGGTGAAGAGCATGATCACCCAACCGGTACCTGGGGAAGATATCAGCCGACCATACCAGGCCGTGGCAGTCGTGCCATTATTTTTTCTCGTACCAAACACTTCTGAACAAAAACAATGAATATATATTGCGTCCTACCAAATACAATTTGTGTAGTGTATAAGACATGATAATGTTTGTTAGTTTTTTCTTTTCATCAAATTACACCCAACAACACCCTACCAGACAGGGCCTTAATTGACTCTGCATCTTGTCGCTTTTTGCTTCGAGTACGACCGACTCCGGCACCGACTCTGCTCTGAATAAATGGACAGCAAACGGCGTGATAATAAAAAGGGTACCACATTTTCCACTGCCCACTACGGCACTACCCAGCTGGGAAAACAGCTGGTAGGAGTCGTGATCGTTTCTCCACCACGACTTTCGTAGAGGGTAGAGACCTAGATGATCTAGCTGTTTTGGAGAAGCATTACTAAGCTGAGCCGAGATGAGTTCATTAACAAGCTGAGCCGAGATGAGTTCATCAACAAGGAAACTGCTGTTCTACCATAAAGAAGTAATAGTTGGCGCTTACGTAACACAACACACGGTTGGTAATTGGTATACACAAAGCGCATCAATATTTGGCATTAAGGTTGGTAGATCAATGTGATAAAAAATATGAAAAATAAAAAAGAGGATTCTGCATCTATTATCATATAATAAAGCTGAATCAACCAGCCTGTGTGCCTGCTCATCGGACCAGGCTGGTTGCTTACTTTTTTTTTTCCGCTCTCATTCTTTTTAATTTATTTGAATTGATTTTATCATTGTCTATCTTCTAGGATATATGTCCTTATCCGTATGTTGGTATATTTTGTCAATATGTATGTGTGCTCAATGTGCATATTTTAGCATTATGCATGTGTAGTCATCAATTGATCTACATATTTCAGCATTATGTATGTGAGTTTAGCGGTCGAAAATGTTTGTGTGCTTATCACTCAAAATATTTTATTCCTTTTAATAGATTGTATATAATTATAATAAGTTGAATCAACCAACATGTGTGCCTACTCATCGGACCTGGTTGCTTGCTTATATTTTTTTTCATTTTCTTTCTTTTTCATTTCTTTGAATTGATTTCATCATTATCTATCTTCTAGGATATATGTCCTTATCCGTATGTGGATATATATTATCAACAAGTCTGTGTGCTCTGTGTGCATATTTTAGCAGCATGCATGTGTATTCATCACTTTAACTACATACTTCAACATCATGTATGTGATGTGAGTTTAGCAGTCGAAAATCTTTTTTTTTGGTGAAGTCAGGGAGTTTATTATTCATCCCGCCTCCCTCAAGCAAGCTAAAATATTGGAGTTCATACAATTTAAACTAGAATGCTCGGTAGTAAACCTGGTAGTACTACTACCATTACACATTTCTGAGCTAATGATAGTCACTAGCTCCTTTGGGATGGTTCTGCGGGTTAAGAGTCCATCCCGGGTCTTTGGGTGGCATTTCGCCAGGGTATCCGCAGCCCTGTTACCTCCTCTATGAGTGTGAGTCACCTTCCATTCTCTCTTCATTTTCCTTCTAATTTCAACAGTCCATGGAGCCAGCCTCGGGTTCTCTTCAAGTTGCTTTCCAACTGCTTTCTTTTCTTCAGAAGAATCTATTTCAATAATAGCATATTCTACTTTTAGTTCCTCAGCTATAGTTGCTGCAAATTCGATAGCTCGAACCTCTACCAATAGAGCATTGTCGGTAGAGATCCTTTTCCTCCAGCCTCCTTCCCATTGTCCCACACTGTTCCTGCACACTACAGCAATACAAGCTTTTCCATTTTTATAAGCTGCATCTACATTGAATTTCAATTCTTTGGACGAAGGTGGGCACTAGCAAACATCCATGCTTTTAGACACCTTGAGGCTATTAATACCTTCACGCGCCTCCCCATTGAATAAGGCCTCCGATCGAATTTGGTTCACTTGGCATCCCAGCGGTGCTGTTATCTTCTCTAGCACTTCTTTATTCCTGTTCCTCCAAATGTAGTGACAACCCATGGTTATCATGTTGCTTACTCTAGCTTCCTGTGTCAAGCTCCATTCCAGCCATTTCCATAGGTTTTTCTCCCCAAAGAAACGGTCCCATAACTGCCTTTCTATCAATTCCTTCCAGATGGGTGACACTTTTCTACAGTCCCTCAGTGCATGAGCACACTCTCCTCTTGTCCTCCGCATCGGTGGCAGCTGCTATCAGTGGACATGTGTCGAATTGTTCTTCTGTTGTTTGTTAGTAAGGCGTTATGGCCTACCAACCATAGGAACATCCTCACCCTCTCAGGGGCCTTTATCTTCCACACCAGGTCCCATTTTCCTTCTACCTTAATGTCTTTCGAACTTCTCAACCTTCTGTAAGCAGATTGGGATCAAAATTGTCCATCATGTGTGCGCCCAGATAACGATATCCCTACAATTTGTATTGTTTGGTACCTTGACTTTGATAATTTCCTTCAGGTCCTCCTCCATCACGTACTCTTTGAGAAACTCCTCATCCCACTCATTGTCCAAGTTGACAAGGCTTGCTACTTTCAGATCTTCAAGCTCTGGAGGAATCAGTTTGCAGGTCCTGTCTTTCAGGGTATGAGCCATGCTCCACCATCTATCTTGCCATACATTGATTGAGTCTCCACTGATAGGGTTCCAGAAAGTGTTTTCTTCTATGAACTCTTTGCACTTGAATGTTGCACGACCCAATCTTGATATGTTAGGGATAAGTATACTCTCTCTGTTCATCATCCTATACTTCATGCTTTGACACCATATTGAGTTCCTTTCCGATAGGAATTCCCAAAAATGCTTACTGATGAGAGCTAGGTTCCAATCTCTAATGGCCTTGATGCCTAGGCCCCCTTCTTTTTTACTAGACGTCATCTTATTCCATGCCACTAAGGACACCGGGTGTGCCTTGTGGTTGCCACCCCAGATGAAAGATCGGATGCTGCTTTCGATTCTATCACATATCTTCACGGGTAAAACTGAAGTCTGCATAATATAACTTGGAATTACAGTTAAAGTCACCTTGGCCATAGCTATTCTGCCTGACAGAGATAAGCAACGGGCTGACCAAGCATTGATGTTGCTACTAATGCGGTTAAGGATATCACCATACGTTCCATGGTTCACTCTACCGTGGATCAGTGGCACACCCAATTACTTCCCCAAGTCTTGTACTTTCGGGATGCCACTGCTTCTATAGATCCATTTTCTTATTCTTCTGGGTACAGAACTAGAAAAGAAGGTGCACGACTTTGCTATAGAAATGGCCTGCCCCGACACAACTCCAAACTCCTTGAAGCATTTCAGAATAGTATCCATTTGGGTTTGGTTGTCCTTGGCAAATAAGATCATGTTGTCTGTGAAGCATAAATGAGAAATCCAAGGACCCATAGCAGATAACTTACTGGGAGTCCACTCCTTCTTCGCTACCTTTTCCTCAATTAGCTGGCTGAGCCTTTCGAGATAGAGAACAAAAAGATATGGCAAGAGTGGATCTCCCTGCCGAAGACCCCTAGATGCCTTAAAGCTTCCTACTTTTCTACCTTGCCATATTACAATAGCTCTTCCTCCTGAAATCGAGTTAATGATGTAATTGATAACGCTAACCGGCATTCCAATCTTCTCAAGTGTATCAGCTACAAATGGCCATGTCATCTTATCGTATGCCTTCGATAGGTCAATCTTGATTGCCATAGACTGAGGTGCAGTTTTCCTACACATATTGAAAAGAATTTCCTGCACAACTACTATATTGTCTGAAATCCTTCTTCCAGGAACAAATGCACTTTGGGCTGGAGATACCCATTATGTAAGATGGTCCTTGATACGTTCAACTATCACCTTGGAAGTTAGTTTGAGCGATAAATTGTTTAACAAAATTGGTTTTAGCTATTCATAGCAATCCGACTTCGTCACTTTAGGAATCAATACTATATTAGCATCACACATATCCTCAGCCAAAGCTTCTCCTCCGATTGCAGATCGTATGGTTCTCAGAACAGATTGTTTTACTGCATGCCAATTAACAAGCAAGAAGGATCCATCTACCCCATCCAGACCACAAGCTTTATTTGGATTTGTAGATTGTAAAGCTTTGTAAACCTCATCAAGTGAAGGAAGTGCATCTACCTTGTCTAGTTCGAGTCCATTAAGTCTATTGAAATTACCACAAAACTTCTTAATTTTATCTCCATCCACCACATGACTCTCTGTAAAAATGTTTTTGAAATGGTTGACAATCAACTCGTGAATCTCATCCTCTCCAGCCATCCATTCCCCATTAATCTTTTTTAACATAGTGATGGTATTATTGTGTCTCCTCTGTTTTACATATGCATTGTAAAACTTTGAATTTGTATCACCTTCTTTATTCCATTGCAGATGGCATTTCTGTTTCCAGTCTTCCTCCTCAAGCTCAAGAATTCTGTTGTATTTCTAAATAAATTCGTTGCAGAACCTGTCAGTAGTATCATCATACTTCTGTGTGAGTTGTGTTTGCAGTATATTGATGCTTCTTAACAGCCCAATCTTTTATTTCCCAAGTTTCGATTCAAAACTACATGCCCAGTTTGATACACTAGTCTTCACTCCTCGCAGCACTGCATGGATGTCCAGTTGATTGTTCCATTGTTGTTCAATAAGCTTTTGGAATTCCGGGTTCCTTGCCCACGAGCTTTTGATCATAAACCTCCTTTTCTCTATGCCTCAGTTTCTCACTGTATTGCGAATAAGTAATGGGTAGTGATCCGACTAAACCCTTGGTAGATGCTCAACCATGAAATTAGGATATGTCACAACAAACTCTATATTACCCAGACCTCTATCAATGCGGGTCTGAATGGTTCCATGGAAGTATGTAAACTGCATGCCAGAGAAGGCTAGATCTGTCAGGTTAGCTTCCATGAGCGTATTGTTAAATAGCTCAGCCTCACGGTAGTCAAAACATTTACAACCACGTCTTTCACAAGGGTTTATGGTGGCATTAAAGTCCCCTAACACAAGCCAAGGCTTTGTGAACCTCTTCCCCATATTAACTAGATGCTTCCATAACAAATTCCTAACATGCACATGCGGGTTAGCATAGACGAAGATAATAATCGTATCATCATTCACAGAACATGTGATGAATTGTCTATGGCTGTTGATGATTGTGATATTGCAGTCCTCTTCGTTCCAACAGACCCAAATGCCACCAGAAAAACCCCTCGCTTCAACTCTGTGCGACCTGGAGAAACCCAGATTGTGAATTGCTCTCTCGACATCTTCACCACTAATTCTCGGTTCCAATATAGCTACTAGCTTGGTTTTATGTTGTACAATCATGTCTTTGAGCACTCGACATGTATCCTTATTTCCAATGCCCCTCGTATTCCAACAGATTATATTAATCATTAACAACAAGAAAAGGGGTGGACGCGGGTTCACTGATTCCCCACTAGCGGCTCCTGGTTCTCCTTCCCAACTTCTTCAGCAACAACAAATTCAGTTTGGAACTCCTGCTCTGGATTCAAACGTGAACTTTTCCTTCTGTTTTTGTGTAGAGGCTTGAATCTTGCATTTTTGGGTTTTAGTGCACCTCCCTTGATTTTCCTTCTTTCAGGTCGCGGACCTGAGGTCTTCTTTTTAGGTTTTTCTCTTAGGTTTGTGTCTTCCTCTTCTCTTATTTCAACATTCATGTTTGCATTCCTATATGGAGGATCTGTCTGTGTCGCATGTAGTTCCTCAATAGATGTATCCATCTCCTTATTTTCACCCCTAGTGACTGGACTGTTCTTGTCTTCATTATCTTTGTCTTCGTTGTCTTCAACATTTATAACCTCCTCCACAACTTCATCAATGTCAGGATTTGCAGTTGTATGATTAGATTTACCTCCACTTTGCCTTCTATTTGAATCATTGATTTCCTTCAGCACCTCCCTTTTATCATCAACATTTTCTATTCTCTTTTTCTTCCACACTTTTCCTCCTTTCTAGCCGCCGCCATATACCTGCTTCTTAGAAGACTTTTTCTCTTCATTACTTTTCGCTTCCTGACCTTCCTTTCCTATCACTTCCTCCTCGAGATCCACCAGTTTTGCAAATTTATTGGTGTTTTATCCTCCGCTCTCTTTGGTTTCACCATGGTTCTTCTGATTATATCATTGTCTGTTAGCCGAGACCTTCTTGCGTTGTTGATGTGTATTTTACTACGCGCTAAAACGCAAGTATACGCGTCGAGTAGTACAGGCCGTGTGAGGCCCGAGTCGAACACAGGGATACTCGGAATTGTCGGCGACTCCTACTAACTATTTGCGATCAGCTAAGCCGAATAACAAATTGGGGTTTGTTGTCAAAATTAAAAGAAAATAAAAATGAAACAAAGCAAACAATCGATTAAAGGTTAATTTAATCAATTCAAAAAGGTATCTTTAGGATTGCGGTTTCACCGTGGGTATTCATTGTATTAGATTCTATATAATGCCTCAATCTTCTCTCTCTATCTGGGTAGTGGCCTGAAAACAGAATTACCCACTGTCGTGGTGCAATTCACTACTTAGGTTTAGGTCGGTTCCACCGTCGTAGTAACCTATTCCCTAAACTAAGTGCATTATGAACGGTCTCTCAGTTTCCACCATTAATTTTACACCACCTTTGTCAAGGGATTTATCGATTAATGTAGGTTTTGTCTCTTTTCAACCGTTAATCCTTTTGTCGACGTGATTAAGGGCATTAGGTTATTATCATGGTGATCAAGCATAACAATATATGGAGAAAATGAAACTATACCAAGGATTTAAGAGAGAAAATATGAATTACTAATATAAAACTGTCCTACAATGAATTCCCAGGCTACTCCCAGTCCTAAAGATGGAGGGGATTAGCCCCGCATGTTTATCTCACACAAGTACATGGTAGAAATAGGGAAATCATATGAAAAACGTGAATTGAATGGGAAAACCCCTGAACGGAGAAGAACCGATTGATCCTTTGCGTAGAACACGTGCTTTCACGCCTCTCGGTGGTGAAATCCATCTTCGGCAGCGTCCAGATCGACAGGTATGAATTTCTGGCCTCCGTTCTCCTTTTTCTCCCTCCTCGGCACTTGTGCAATGGCAAAATCCGATCCTCCCTCCTCTGGGCGGCCGTCATTAGGTATAAGTCCCTAATTAGGTCGTTAATTAACTCCAGCCGTCCGATTGAGATCAATCTGAATCCAACGCATATCTGACGACGTCGATACCATCGACGCGAGTCGATGGTATCGACCCACTATAGTAGCGGCTGGCTGCAAACCCTTCCTTTGTCGCGCCCTTCATCATCTCGATACCATCGACTCGGGTCGATGGTATCGACTTCCTTTAGGCATCAGTTTTGTCGTTTTGCGACGATGTAGCCTCCATGTGTCGATGGTATCGACTTGGTGTCGATACTATCGACTGCTTCTTCGCCAGCAACCTGAAGGTGTCTTGATACCATCGACATCAGCGTCGATGGTATCGACTCTTTGCTGCTCCTTTCGGCTGGCAACCTGTGACCATGTCGATGGTATCGACTTCCGTCGATGGTATCGACGGAAGCAAATACTTGTTTTTCCTGAAATTTGAAGAAAAGATCAAATAAATCCACACAAATAATAATAATGTGATAATGAATGCTCAAAATGATGAAACTAAGAGAATTTGACATAAAATGATGGAAAAGACCAAAATGGGTGAATTATGCAATATTAACCATAAAAATGACTAATAAAAGCACAAAACACATATCAAACAGGTCTATAAATGCGACTCAAAATCATCGCATCAAACTCCCCTAAGCTTGAATATTGCTCGCCCTCGAGCAACTCATCCTTAGAATAGAATTGCAAATGTCAACTGAAAAACAACAAACCAACCCAACATCCCATATGATTCCCACTGATCATTCACAAACCGGCCTTCTCTAACCACAGAACGGTAATTACCCTAAAGGCGACAGTAATCATCAATAAAAGAAATTGACCTCCAAACCAATTGAACACTAACACATAAGGCAGTTAACATAAAAAGATTCGCCGGTTCAGACTTGGTGCATCCTGTGATCGCCTATACTACGTTGCTCGCCCTAACTACCATCTACATGGAAGCAGTTCTCCTGATTTTCATTAGTGAGGAGAAATTCACGGTGGCCTACCAATCCGAGCAACGGGTGGATGAAGATAGGTGGCTCATGGAAGAACGTGGAAGTATTGTACAGTTTCAACATGCATTTACAAAAATGTCCTATATGATGCACATGCACATTAGAAATGCCCTAATGCCTAAACTTGGGTGGAATGATGCATGCACTAACCATCCACCTCAAAATGAGATGGATATCTAGTCAAGCTACATCATATACTCAATTATCCTGAAATGTAGGTGATATCATGTTCCTTTCTCCTTCTTATTTCACTTTCTTCTAAATTCTTTTTTTTTTCTTTATATATTGCAGATCTTCAGATTTTTTCAGCCCACATATCCATAATTGCTTAAAGATAAGTTTATTGGGCTTTTTCTTCATACACAAAAATTTTTGCACTATTTAGAAGGTATGGAACAATTAATTCACCATTAGGGAAAAATTGAGATACATGAATTACTTTATGCATGAAGATCATGAATGCAACTACATGGCATGCACCTAAAGGTAATGTGCATGAATCATTGTGTTTTTTTTTCTTTTTATGCAAAAGTATGGAAAATACCAATGCAAGTCCTATCTAAATGCTATGCACACAAAAAGGAATTAAAACTGCACTTTACTTCCAATTCTTAGGTGGATTATAGAAAAAATGAAGTGGAACGATCACAAGACTAGATGACTGAACCTTAGAAAGATATTATGTGTCCCTCCTTACTGACCTGTGTAGTAGTTTAGAGGGTTCTCTCTCTTACATCCAATTAAAGTCTCATTACCCTTTGGTTAGGTTAGGCTCAAACAACCATTTCCGTCCACTTTCATGAATCATTAGGAGTACAGGTATGAAATGTTGTTTTAAAGTTGACATAATGAATCATTTTCAGAGGATGTGTTCCCAAGGTCAAAACAAAACAAGCTATCCAAAGACACAAAAATTTTAAATTTCCCTTAAATTTCCCATGCACTAACAAACAAGATGACACACTTTTATGACATACACAATTTACACTAAATAGTGCGTGGATCCTACAAAAACTAAAGATGCAAGAAACAAATAACAATGCCAAAAACTAAAAACAATAAAAGATAGAGCTGTTCCAACTACCCCCCTAAGCTTGAATCCGACTATGGCCTCATAGTCAAAAACAAACTTAAAGATTGGAACAGAGATACCCGATCACTCCTGTGGAGGTGGAGGTGGCTGCGGAGAAGTGGGGTCCCAAGACGGGAACTGCCCTTGGAAGTTCGGCTCATACTGGGGCATTGGTGGAGGCTATGGATACCCACCAAAATAGCCCTGACTCCAGTAGTGGTCGTAGAATGGCTGTTGCTTCTGCTCCATCCTATGCAGCCGATCATGGATGCTTTCTCAATTGGCAAAAAGAAGGTGCTCATTCTCGAAGATCGCCTGCTGGTTGACGAAAAGCCAGTTGGTGGTGTCTTGAATACCGGCATATGCAGTAGTGTGGCTGTGCTGCGTCTGCTGAATGTCTTGGAGCATGTTGTACATGCCCTGCATAGAGTAAACATCCTCGCTCTGCTGCGAGGACTGCAGCGGTGGAGGCAGATGCGAAGAAGATGATGAAGCACCTGGATGCATCCGAGGACGCTTCTGGGGTGCTACGCGTGCTCGAAGAGGTGTGAATGCCTCCTCTTCCTCCTCACCCTCGTCGTCCTATCCATCATCACCGCCGTCATTGCCGCCTTCTTCCTCATCGGAGTCGATGGCTATGATTGGCCATCTGAAATGTTGTGTGCCCTCGATGTGGAAGACGGGATCCGACAGCGCACACTCCTGGTAAGCGTGGTTGACGTGGCAGTGCGCGTACGCCAAACCATCCCGTAGAAGAATAAGGTTTGAACGGTGCAGATGTTGCACGTTCACCTTACTCCTCGTGGAAAGCGAAGTCATGCTGGAGAAGTTGAGCCCGAGGTAGTGCGCCAACTTGGTGATGAGCCCACCGAAATGAATCGGGGCCTTCCTCGTACTCCTTTTTACTGCCAGAACTCGCTGCAGGAAAAACGTACCCCCGTTGCATTCTTGTCGCTTCAGGAGCATGTAGAGAAAGAAGAGGTCGGTCTCCTAAAATTTGCTCAGCGCCAGATCGCTACGAGCAAAGAATGTGAAACTCAACATCCGGTGTAGGACCCGGAAAAATGGGTGCTCGAAATCCGCTACCGCAGCATTGTGGTAGCTCACTGTCTTGCCCGCCGGCACTGTCACTAGCTCGGCGAAGATTTTGTCATAATCAGTACGGGAGTCTGGTCGCCGGTGATCGTGTTGCGAGTGGTTCCAATTGAAGATGCTGTTAAACTGCCTAAGAGTGATGTTGTAGTCGATGTTGAACAGCCGTAACGACACCCGGCCCTTGATCCACTCACGATCAGTAGCAACTACGTCGTTGGGCATGACGCAGACATCAAGGGACGCCATGAATTCCGCCACCAACTCTTTGTAGGTGGGCCACTCGCTGAAGAATGGTTGACCATCCGCATGGTACTCCAGCTCGTCTGGCCTTCTGCTGGTGTGGCGTGCTTGACCCCTCAGAACATAGGCCAAGTTGGCCTCGAATCCAAGATCGCGGATCATATCCCGGTCCACATACCGGGTAGGCTCGATCTTCCGCTTCAAGATCTCTTCATAGATCTTCTTCACCTCCGTGGATGGGTGAACCAGGCGCGGATGTGATACTGACGCAGTAGGGGGTGGCACATACTCCATGATATCCATAGGATTCATGCGGGAGGATGATGCTCCGACGACGTGCACCATTGTTGCGAGAGAAACGGGATTAGAAGAAGAGCTCGGGGAAGATGGAGAATTGACTCTCCGCTCGGTGAAGATCTTCACTCGGTGTTGCTGCTCTTCGATCTTGGATGGCTCAGGGGAGTGCTCGGCGCAAAGGAGAAAGATCACTCTGAAGGTGTGACGTCAAATGACGTAATGACTCTCCCTATATAGACTTAGCCGGTGCCACTGTTGACCCGTCGATACCATCGACGCGAGTCGATGGTATCGACATGTCTCGATGCTATCCGCCCCCCTCGCGAGTATCGACGACTGACGATTGCTTGATCTTGTAACCCGGATCGCTCTTGAGTCGATACCATCGACGCGGGTCGATGGTATCAATGCTGCACCCGGATCGATGACGTGGACGCCGCAATCGCCGTCGATTTCTTTGCGCGGATCAGTGACATGGATGGTCGATACCATCGACAGGTGTCGATAGTATCGACTTGGCTTCATTGCGACACCACCACTTTGCATTCAACTTGTAATGATGTTGATACCATCGACGAGGCCGTCGATGGTATCGAGTTGACTGAGACAAATCGATCTGAACTTCTCCAGAGATCTCGATGGTATCGACGCCTGTGTCGATACTATCGACTGTTGTTGGGCGACCTGCCTGTATGTGTGTCGATACCATCGACGAGTCCGTCGATAGTATCGACTCAGAACGAACTCTGCAGTTGTCAACCTGAACCTATGTCGATACCATCGACCTGAGTGTCGATGGTATCGACTCTGCCTCAGCCTGCACAATGAACAAACGGATCAAGGTATCTTCTTTACACTAAAAATTGAATGAAAATAAAGCAACCTATGATTATAATTAAACTATCCTAATGTACCGATGGTTGGGTTGCCTCCCAACAAGCGCCCTTATTTAACGTCTTAGGCTAGACGGTATGAAGCTCATCATCTTTTCACTTTGGGAACTGTGCTTAGAGGATCATGTGGTAACTTGAATTCAACTCAATCTCCTCCAATTCCCAAGGACAATGTACCTCTCCCTAAGGCAGTCACGACGTCCGCCGTTGCTTGAAACAGTCTTCCTAGAAGAATTTCACAGCTTTGGAGCGGTGGCATATCAATGACAACAAAATCCACCGGGAATATGAATCTATCCACTTTGACGAGAACATCCTCACACACTCCATATGGTCTCACGATAGACCCATCCGCTAATTCAATTGTTGCGGCCGACTTCTTTATCTCTTTTAACCCAAGCTTATAAAATGTCGCCAGAGGCATGAGATTTATGCTGGCGCCGGAATCACATTGCGCTTTAGGAAAATGTCGATCACCTATTGAGCAAGGAATGTAGAAGCCCCCTGTGTCTTTTCTCTTCTTTGGCGAACTCCCATGCGTCATAGAGCTCACCGTCTCATTCATCCGACAAATATCACTGTCTTTTATCCGCCTCTTCTTATTGATGATTTCCTTGATGAACCTCCCATAGGCGGGCACCTTCTCGATCATCTCCACTAATGGAATATTGATGTGGAGTTTTCGAAATATTTCCAAGAATTTCCTAAAATGACGATGCTCTTTCTTTGACTTAGTATTGTTCAGTTTTGAAACATCTGCTGCATCAACACGCATGTGAGGTGGCAAATATGAGCTTTTCGGGGTTAACTCCCCTAAGCTTGCTTCAATCACTCCCTCTGACGTGGGCTTTGGCGAGACATCATCAACAGTAATAGCTTGTTGTGGTTCCTCTCTCGCATTCGATGTTTCCACACGTGCACAAACACCCTTCAATTGTTCTTCTTGCCTAGATGGAGATGCAATATTCATAACTCGCTGTGATTTTCTGAAGAACGGGTTTCCGCCTGGCAATCCATAGTAAGTGCGTGGATACGGTATCACCGGTGTCGTATGTGTATTAAAAGTTATTTTCTTTCCTCTTTAGCTTCGTGCACCGGAGATTCCTCCTCATTGCTCACCACAGAAATATACTTGACCTGATGGTGTGCTTGGGCCACATTTGCATTCTCGGTCGGTTTCTGTTGATTGGCGTGCTTGATGGCCGCCACTTCACTAGAAATATGTGCCACAGTGCTTTCTAATGCCCGCATTTGTGCTCCATGGCTTTGCAGCATCTGTCCAAACTTGGTTAGAATATCACCTTGAGATTGCAATTACTTACCAAACATGGCCATCATCTCCTGGTTCTGCTGTACCATTTGACTCAGTAGTTCCGTATTCTTTTCCTCTGCTCTAGGCTGTGGCTTGGCATCCAGATCCTGCAGAAAATTATTCGGATCCTTCAATGAAAACTTTTTATCCTTCCTCCATGCATAGTCATTATTTCTATAGCCCTGTTGTTGCATGAATTTCACTTGGGCTTCCTCATCCTCAGATGCATCTTCCTTAGATAGCAGCTTCTTGGCTATAAGATCTAACTTATCGTTCTCTCCTTAACTACTCTGGATTCGCCAGCAGCTCTGACCTGCTCCACAGCACCTCTGTCGCCCCATGACTGTTTCCTAGCCATGTTCTTGAGTATCTCCCAGCATCTGGTGTCTGTATTGTTCAGAAAGAATCCCGACCCGGCTGAATCCAGATTACTCCTATCGTGCTCGGAGAGAGCAAAATAGAATATTTTCACCTGCATCTCCTTGTCTAGCCCGTGATGTGGACACCTCCTCAACATAACCTGAAATCGCTCCCAGGTCTCAGAATATGTTTCACCAGCCTGTTGGGTGAAATTATGAATCTTCCGGATCATGTCATTAGTCTTCTCAGGAGGGAAGAACCTCTCAAAGAAGACCACCATATGGTCCCAAGATTCCACGAACTCATCATCTAGATTATGTAGCCACTCTCTTGCTGCTCCCGCCAAGGAACTTGGGAACAGCTTGAGGTACAATGCATCTTGTGGAAACCTGTCTATTTTTACCATGTCGCAGTTTTCAACGAACTGGCTGATGTGTGCAACAGGATCCTCATTCTTCAGCCCATGAAACACATTTGATTTCACCAAATTAATCAATGTTGGATCGATCTTATATGTCGGTATGTTGATCGCCTGCTTCTTTATAGGCCCCTTTGAAGCTGATGAGGAAGAAGCTTTGATCTTCTCCCATATGGTTTGTGGCTCGGCCATCTCTTTTGGTTCAGATTCAGAATCTACCTCTTCTTGGTACTCTTGCTCAGAATGCTCCTCGTCCTCAGGTCCCGAAAATGGAACCACGGGTGTGCGATTGTCGTAGTCTGTACTACGTGTATGCACCATGCAACATACTTGAAATGAGAGAATTCGAGTTCAGTACTATGCTTAGACGAGTGTAAGCAATTATAGAGAAATTTACAAATATTTGAAGTTGTTTCAAAATAATAAAAAAAATGTGGCCTAGAGTGGCCGCTCGTAGCACTCGAAGTGCCAACAATTCGCCGTATCCCCGGCAACGGCGCCAAAAACTTGACGTGTATTTTACTATGCGCTAAAACGCAAGTATACGTGTCGAGTAGTACAGGCTGTGTGAGGCCCGAGTCGAACACAGGGATACTCGGAATTGTCGGAGACTCGTACTAACTATTTGCGATCAGCTAAGCCGAATAACAAATTGGGGTTTGTTGTCAAAATTAAAAGAAAATAAAAATGAAACAAAGCAAACAATCGATTAAAGGTTAATTTAATCAATTCAAAAAGGTATCTTTAGGATTGCGGTTTCGCCGCGGGTATTCATTGTATTAGATTTTATATAATGCCTCAATCTTCTCTCTCTATCCGGGTAGTGGCCTAAGAACAGAATTACCCACTGTCGTGGTGCAATTCACTACTTAGGTTTAGGTCAGTTCCACCGTCGTAGTAACCTATTCCCTAAACTAAGTGCATTACGAACGGTCTCTCAGTTTCCACCATTAATTTTACACCACCTTTGTCAAGGGATTTATCGATTAATGTAGGTTCCATCTTTTTTCAACCGTTAATCCTTCTGTCGACGTGATTAAGGGCATTAGGTTATTATCATGGTGATCAAGCATAACAATATATGGAGAAAACGAAACTATACCACAGATTTAAGAGAGAAAATATGAATTACTAATATAAAATTGTCCTACAATGAATTCCCGGGCTACTCCCGGTCCTAAAGATGGAGGGGATTAGCCCCGCATGTTTATCTCACACAAGTACATGGTAGAAATAGGGGAAATCATATGAAAAATGTGAATTGAATGGGAAAACCCCTGAACGGAGAAGAACCGATTGATCCTTTGTGTAGAACACGTTCTTTCACGCCTCTCGGTGGTGAAATCCGTCTTCGGCAGCATCCGGATCGACCGGTATGAATTTCTGGCCTCCGTTCTCCTTTTTCTCCCTCCTCGGCACTTGTGCAATGGCAAAATCTGATCCTCCCTCCTCTGGGCGGCCGTCATTAGGTATAAGTCCCTAATTAGGTCTTTAATTAACTCCAGCCGTCCGATTGAGATCAATCTGAATCCAACGCATATCTGACGGCGTCGATACCATCGACGCGAGTCGATGGTATCGACCCACTACAGTAGCGGCTGGCTGCAAACCCTTCCTTTGTCGCGCCCTTCATCATCTCGATACCATTGACTCAGGTCGATGGTATCGACTTCCTTTAGGCGTCGGTTTTGTCATTTTGCGACGTTGTAGCCTCCATGTGTCGATGGTATCGACTTGGTGTCGATACTATCGACTGCTTCTTCGCCAGCAACCTGAAGGTGTCTCGATACCATCGACATCAGCATCGATGGTATCGACTCTTTGCTGCTCCTTTCGGCTGGCAACCTGCGACCATGTCGATGGTATCGACGGAAGCAAATACTTGTTTTTCCTAAAATTTGAAGACAAGATCAAATAAATCCACACAAATAATAATAATGTGATAATGAATGCTCAAAATGATGAAACTAAGAGAATTTGACATAAAATGATGGCAAAGACCAAAATGGGTGAATTATGCAATATTAACCATAAAAATGACTAATAAAAGTACAAAACACATATCAAACAGGTCTATAAATGCGACTCAAAATCATCGCATCAGTTGTGTCTGCCATTTCCTTCTATCCAATTCCTACTCTCCAAAATGTTCAGTATGTCCTTCATCCTTGTTACTGCTCGCAGTGTTTCCTTCTGCTTTAGGACACTTCAACCTTCTGTGTCCTAGTTTCCCCCAAAGATGACAAGATTCTGGGAAAGCCTCATACTCCACCTGATAGATGTTGTTGTTTATCGTAATGGTGTGGACCAAGGGCTTTGTAGTATCTACTTCGATAGCCAATCTTGTGAACTTGCTCCTCGTGCGTGCCATGGTGTGACCATCAACTTTAGCCAAGCTTCCTAATGCTAGGCCGATGTACTCAAACATTGTAGGTACATACAGATGTAATGGAAGGTCAAGTATTCTGACCCACATAACCAGGTACTCATGGAGGTATAATGACGGTCTGAAAGATGGCTCCCATTGCCAGACAGCCAAGTAGAAACCAAACAGTTTCCATGGACCTCCAGTAAGCGCCATATCAAAATCCCTTTTGCATGAGAACTGAATGACATAGTGGCCAAGGTCGACCTCAAACATATTAAACCTTCCAATCGGCTTCCATAACAACTTCAGCCTATCCCTCGTTGTCATATAGCCGACATCAGAGCCTACTAACCGCACTACAACTGTATAAAGCCATGGCCTAGCCAGGTTCTCTTCAGCGTCAGGGTTTATGGTCAACACCGGACCACTGTCTCCCATATTCAGTTGCACATCTGCTAGGGATAGGGTCATCTCATACAACAATTCCAAGAAGAATGTCTCCTCTAGTTGTTTTCTCGTCGATCCCTGATCTGGTTTCTTCAATGAACTAGCATCTGTGTTGCCTTTTTCTCCAACCCCCTCAGTATGGTTATTGGTGTTGTCCGTTCCCTGCTCTTTTCCAGTAGATCCTCCGTTCAGTGGTGGGAAGTGGTTATCCATCTCTATATCCCCACCTCCTTCAACCATGTGCACCCCTTCATGGCCTTTCGATGCTCCGCCCTTCATCCCCGTGAACTGAATTTCAATCCAGATATCTGGGATCGAAACCCTAATGCCACCTCCTTTTTGTCCTCTCGGCTCTTCCTATAACTCCGGATCTTTCCAGGGTACTTTTTCAGTATATGGGAAGAGCTCTTACTCTTTTCCATCTCCATAATCAGCGTAGGCCTGACCCCCTCTCCCCCCACTGGTGCGGGCATCGCCGCCGCCTCCTCACCCCCCTCGTCCCCCCTTCATCTCTCTTTTAGAAAACTTTGTCGAAAATCTTTGTGTGCTTACGCACTGAAAATCATTTTTTAAATAAATTGTATATAAACTATTTATTATGTATCAGTCGTCAATAGACATACTTAAGAAGGAAGATATGAATAACTTTAGTAATGACGAACTAAAGGTTGGAGTGAGTCAACTGATAATTAGTTAAACTATTGTCTATTAGTGTAAACTATTGTGGGCATTGATTACATAAATTTTTAGAATAAAGATAATTTTGGTAGTCATATATACGTGTCAGAGGAAGTCAATGAGACAGTTAATTGAGTTATTTTATTTTAGCTTATTGTGCATATTTTTGCAGCATGCATGTGTATTCATCAATTAATCTACGTACTTTAGCAACATGTATGTGATGTGAGTTTAGCAGTCAAAAATGTCTGTGTGCTTACTCACTAAAAATATTTTATTGTTTTTTAATAAATTGTTTATAAACTATTTATTATATATTAGTCGTCAATAGATATACTTAAGAAGGAAGATATGGATAACTTTAGTAACTATGAACTACATGTTGGAGGGAGTCAGCTGGTAATTAGTTAAACTATTGTCTATTAGTGTAAATTATTGCGGGCATTAATTACATAAATTTTTAGAACAAGGATAATTTTGGTAGTCATACGTGTCAGAGGAAGTCAATGAGACAGTTAATTGAGTTATTTTTTTTTAACTTATTGTACTTAAATTGTTGTGAGTATCATTTACAAAAAATCAAAGCACAAGTAATCACTATTCTACAAATTAGAAGGGGTCATCTGATAGTTAACCGTCAATAGAAATATATTCAAGAAAGGAGAGCACATATAATTTTATTAATGTCACACTATAAATTAGAAGATATCTCTTAATATGTGTTACATATTCTTAGCACATGTCTTTTACTAGTATGCAAAAAAATCATAAAGTCCATATTTCTTCCACTCCTTAAAAAATAAGAAATGAGAATTAGAATATAGATTATAGAACGCTAATAATTTAACAATAGACTAAAAGGCTGGTGTATTTTCTACCACCTGCAATTATATGGAAATGATTATATTTTTAAAAATTTTAAAATATAAAGAGAAGATCCGATGACATATGCTAGTGAAACTTTTGTGTCTCTTTTTTGAACTTTTGACACCTATTTTTAATCTTCCATGCTTCCTTTTGGGACTAGAATATACTTTTATTTCTTCACATTTATTTACATCCATTTTTGGTGATTTCGTGCGATTTGTATATACAATGTGCTTCCAACTTGCTCTCATAAGCCTACTATTTCAACCATAGGTGTAATTTCTTTTCCTTTAGTGTGACCATATTTATCAAGATTCGACATCTCCTTTTCCAAATTTTACATATGTTTCTTCATGTAATGTAAATCTTTCTTGCGCTCGTGCACCAAATACTTTTATTGTATGCACATGTTATTTTTTCTACAATGTTCGCATCTTTTTGGAGATTTCGTGTTTCCTTTTGAACATTTTGTGTATACTTCTACAACCAATTAACATCCCTCTTGGGATAATGTGTGCCAACTATTTTTAGTCTATATATGCCTCTCTTCCTATGCACCTCATTTTGGAGATTTCGTACATGCACTTGCACTAAATGTCCATCCTTACTTGTGCTCATGTGCCTTCTTCCCCATTTACTTCCCTTTTCTCACATAATTACTTCCCTCCCACTCCCATTACTACACTCCTCACTTTACTATCTTTTTCCTATTACTCTCCTCCTCATATCACTCTTTTACCCTGCTCACTTCCTATCGAGATCGGATCCCAATAATCAATCAAACTCTAATTATTGAATACATACCTCAAAGTTTATTACATATTATACCACAATCAGTAAATGTGATGATATCAATAAAGTAATATTTTCAATCAGAGAGCAATTTACTAAAACAATGTGTCATATATTTATATGATAATTTGGATTTTCTCTCATTCAACTTATATATACTTCTTGACTAACTAGATGCTCTAATGTACAAAATAACACCCCTCACTCTCAATATGTTGACTTGGAGTCTCTTTTTATTCAATTGATGAATTGATTTTGATTAAATATACTTCATAACATAGAGAATTTAATTACAAATCCAACGACACAAAAATAACCTCAATCAGATCATCCTAGCCAAAGTTATGCTCCATTGATTAGCCATATTTATTTCTTTGATTTATTGGTTGGTTCTATCCTTTTCTACTCCATGAACCGGCCTTGTTCCTTTTGGGCCCATTTGGGTGCACGTGGCCCTATTTAAGGAGCAACCCCTTTTGTTCAACTTGTCATCCAAACTCATGGTCTTTAGCCAATCACACTACTCAAGCTGTGCTTCAGACGATCCTGACCGTCTAATGTCCCTCCCATGATTGCACCCAATATCAATGATTGAGATGTTCTCTTCCATGTCCGTACACCTTGTTAGTGGACATGGTACTACTTTTCACCTACCCCCATTTCCCCCTCCACCTTGATGCTTTTATCCCATAACTCTCCTATGAAACACCTTCCCCATACTAGTTCTCTTTTCTTTGTTGTTCATGTTCCTTAGCATTACCTTTCCTTTCTTCTTCCCCTACCTTCTTCTGGCAGCATTTCCACTGTCCCTTTGGGCGTCCGGGCCCTGGGCTGCTTTAGTCTCATTCAAGAGCCCTATTTGATCCGCATCGGATGGTCGAAGATGGGCGACAAGGTCTCCAGTCATGCCACTACCACCAACCCCCCTTTCTTTGAGCTCTGTCGAGCCAGCATCACTGCTGCAGTGAGCAGACTCAACTCTCATGCTGGAGCAAATGACTACTGTGTAAGTAGTTGTGGGCAATGGTTAGCGGCCCCTGATCAGACCATGGGCATCGAGAAGTGGTAGGGAGCCGCGTGGGGATGTAACTATTGCCCATGAGTAGTGGGCTGAGAACTATTGCGTGCGAGGCCCAACAAGCCCATGCTTGGGTGCTCCCCCCTCTTTTCCCTCTTGGTGGCCCTTGGATCTTGAACCAAGGGTCCTCAACCCCTGAACCAAGGTGAATTGTCATGCTAGATCCAAAAATAGACTTCCAATATACCATTTTGATCAGAAAAATGAGATCCTTCCAAAATAAATACATACGGCTTCTAGATATGCTTTCTATTCTACTCATATCCCCTAAATACATGCTTTTGAATATTTTTAAGATCTTGTGTGCTATTGAATGCATGATCTTGATATTTTATACCAGTGAAACTTGATGTTAGCCCAATCTCAATATCTTTAACTCCTTATTCATTAAGATTCAAATTTTATCCATCTTTGTACCCTAAAATGGTCTTATGTTGCTAAGATGACCTAAAATGGGCTTTTATGCTAAAGATAACATCTTTAATGACTAACGTTGTTTGAATGCAACCTAAATCCTTATACTTGATTTTCAGTAGTTTTTGTTGCATTTTATACCATGATTTGAATTTGTTCATAATATTACCCCTTTTGACCTTATCATGTGCAATGAACTATGAGATATGTTTTGTGTAAGCTTTGGATATTGAACCTTGCACCTTGCTCACATGTTAACATAGTTCTCCTTGAATCCTTAATGTGACCTAGAAATCGATAACTTCTCATGCCTTACAATCCTAAATTCCTTATGAATCATTCATGTGACCTAAGGTGACTAAAAGCCCTAGCGTTGACTTGATATGTGATCTAATATGCTGTTGATATCTATGTCTCTAATCTTCTACAAGTCTTTATTTAATGATCATCCATGTTATACAATGATCTCAAATCAGTATGTTAGTGACATTCATGATACCTAACTCAAGTAGACTCCATCTATACTCTAATGATGACAATCTTGCATTATAATGACTAGTTTGACAATATTGAAAATTATGTTGCTTAATCTTACTCGTACCTCATGTTTGCTCTTTGAAGATCATGAAATGCTAATATATGATCCCTTTCTTAGTTGTGATTGTCACCCTAGGTCCTATATGAATCCATTATGTGCTATGTAGTTTTAATAATGCACATTCATGACTAGTCAAGATGTCGAAACCTATGTTGATGATATGATACCTAGATCTGGGTGACACATCCAGCCACCATTATAATGATTAATGATACCTAGTCTTGCTGATGTTAATCCAATTGCACTAATTTGAAATGTCAATATCTCTATGTTAACTCAATTACCAAGATCTAGTCAAGCTTTCTATATATAATTTTTTAATCGAAATGGTTAATCTTGTACTCTACTCACAAGGTACGTTTTCCTCTTGACCCTACTATGTTATTTTCTTATTTGTATGTATGCTTGTATGAATGCTTGGCTAGGTAACAACTTGTTTGAGCTACTTGTTCCCTATCATTAGTACATTCATTTTGTTTGAGATATGTTGAACAAACCTCAAACATAATTGAACTTGTCCATTATACAACCTTTGTGTACCTGCATGAATTCTCAGGGTTAGGGCACAAAGTTAGACATCTTACATGATATATCAAGATAAGGCAAACCATATCAATAAAAGGGTTGTATAATCTTGAGTACCATTACATAGAATTCCAATAGGAAGCTGGTCAATGGCCATAATATGTTGTTAAGTATAATGGAAATACACTTAAAACATGCTTCATATAAAACAACATTATTAATTGTTCTTGTCTTGTTTATTCTTCTTTCTTTATATGGTGTTTATAGCTAAGCAACTTTTATACTACTCTTAAACTTCTTACATACCTTTTCATAGAGTACTTAATGCTTTAGCATTAATATATTGTGTTTATCAAATATTTAGTGGCCAAATGAAGACCTGCGCACTCAGGACTCTCAGATCTAAAATGAATCACTGATGGGTATACTTGAATATAGACATTGGTACATGTCTCTCTTCTCCATGTTTAGTATCCTTTTATCTACTATCTTTTTCATGTTTGTGGTTTTATGCATGCATATGTTATGTGATCCATTATAGGGATAGATAAGAAATAAAGTGCAAGGAGGATTAGATAGAATAATTCAAGCTCTGGATAGATAGATTTCCAAAGTTTTCAAAGGTAAGTAAAGTTTTAATTTTATACCACATTCCAGTTAGTAGAATTTCATAATTATTATTGATTATTTGTTGAACCTTTGATCCTGTTAATTGAATAACGGCTCTGACCTTTGGGTCTCCCTTAATTGGGGGTTATCGGGAGGTGGGGTCGTTACAATTGGTATCAGAGCGAAGGTTCCTCATTTAATCTTTAATAATTATTAAATTTTACAAATTCCATAGAACCCAAGGGAGTTATTAGAGGATTATCCAAAAGACAGAGGTGTCTAGAAAAGGATCACGACTGGGGGCTGGCAATATTTTCCTCAGCACTGCTAGTCGTAATATGAGGACTCCCGGATCTGTGTGACTGCCTGGCCAAAGTCTGAGGGTATGAATCAAAATAAGATACCTTTAGACAAATATAAAAAAGTCTAGAATCCCCCCATGACAAATATAAACAAGTCTGGAACTACCCCTCTTTGGATCTATATAAACAAGTCCAGGATCCCCCCCCTCTGGATCATATAAACAACTTCAGGACCCCCCTAGCATTGGATATTTTTTTCCTTCATCGCTTACATCATCTCGTGCCGAAACTCTACTTCCAAATTCTTAAAAAAAAATATAGCATCATAATAAATAAATAAATAACATTTTACAAGGAATTATTTCAGTAGCATTTAGCTGCATCTAAGATTCAATAGACCATAACACTGTTATACAAAATTTTCACCTTTATTTCTTAAAGAACACAACAACATTCAAGAATTAATAGGCCACATGATTATCATATATATATTCATTCTTTATTTCTCAAGGCTTTCATAGACTATTGTTGCCACACATATCATACAAATATATGAATGAATTTAGCAAACTATAAATTCATTTTAGGCCTTCTATAGGCTTTCGTTGGTCATAATTTTTCAAAAAAATAGATTAATAGCATGAACATCAACAATTGAATTATGAAAATAATTGAATATTCATCCTTGTCACGTTCTTGTATATTTTATGAGATGCATATTTGTCTATAAATATTTTTTAGAGGGTAGGCAAAAGATAAATTCATGTAAAGATCTCTTTAAGAAAAATTAGCAACTACAAAACATATAAATAGTTAACTTCTCATACTTTATTCATCTTTCATACCTATAGAACTTATATTGTGTGCAAAAGGAAAGATATAGACTATAGAAAATCTGAGTTCATACTTCTATTATGATTCATTTTATATATGTTCTAGTAGTAAGTCATTTTTGAGCAAACAAAGAAGAAGAAAAGTGTAGCACTGGAAGTATGAAAACATATATACTCACCTTTCTTTAGAAGAGGAAAATTCAATGTTTAGTAAGAAAAGTATGATCAAACTTTCCTCCATCAAGTTATTTTCTTAATTCAGCCTACTTTTGTTCATAAAATGACCATGGAGAATAACAACTAGAAGGAGAAAAACATATCAACATTTTTTCTATAGAGATGAAATGACTATAGGGAAGGAGAAGTGATTTTGATAGGTAATCAAAGACCTAGGCAAAATCAACCTTAAATCTGATAAAAAAGAAGATTCAAACTCTTCAGCTAGAAATTTGTAGAAAGCAGCTCAATTCATCCCTCTTTTCCATGGTCCTCTCTTGGTCATGATGGAAGTCACCCTACAACCTATAAAACTTCTATTTTCATTTTATTTGGACAGAGGATGAAAATAGGAATCTATAGAACTGCATTTCATCAAAATTGACCAACTATATACAAAGTTATGCTATATTTCATGAGTGGTCCTAAATAGTGGCACCGCTTGCCACCTGATGTGCACGTCTCAACATTGGTTGCTCTATACATGCATATTAAAACTGCAATAACTTTCTCATTTAACTCTGACTCCATCCTTTCTTTGTATGCTAGTTTTGTAATTCAATTCTCTACAAGAGCACATTACTAATTTTAGAAAATATAAAAGAACCGTCTTTCTTTAAATTAATTACTCAAGTCTTTGAGTATGGAAATCCTTTCCAGTACATGTTGTTCCACTTCTTCCTCTATTATGATTCCAAAATTCAATGTCAGAATTTTTATACATTCATTCTAATAAAAATCTATTTCTTACTCATTAACATCAATAGAATATCATTTTGAAATTAACATGATATAAGGTTTAGATGAATCATGATGACTAATCTAATATTAAGAGTAACTTGAGTTTTGGTCATTACAAAGTTTTGTGCTTGAAACTTAGAATAGCTCAAGATGAGTTCTCCTCATCTCACTCTGAAGCTCATGTGTCACCTATTTGACATTGTGATGTTTCTAATACTCCTTAACCATAGATATTTCATCGTTTCTAAGTTTCTGAACCTTTCGATCCATAATATGAAATGGTCCCTTTTCATAGGTGACAACATCTACTATGTGTACATCTGTAGGATGTTGAATTCGAGTTGTTTGTGGGTGACTTTTTTTAGCATTGAAACATGAAATATATCATGTAATTGTTGTATCTTAGGTGGTAACTATAGTATATAGGAAACCATGCCTATCTTCTCTATAATAGGTTAAGGACCTACATGTCTTGGTGTCAACTTATCCTTCTTTCCAACTCCAAGAACACCCTTACATGGAGAAACTTCCAAGAAAATATTATCTCTTACTTTGAGTTCCAAAGGCCTTCGCCTTTTGTCAGCATAGCTTTTCTATCTACCTTCTGCAACTTTAAATACTACTTTATCACTTCAATCTTTTCTATAGTTTGTTGAATTACCTCATGACCAATTAGTTGTTCCTCTTCTACTTCCTACCAACATATTGGTGATCCACAATTTCTACCGAATAATATTACATAAGGTGCCATTCCTATACGGTATTGGAGAGTGTTGTTGTCGGTAAATTCTATTAAGCTTACATATACATCCCAACTTCCTGGAAACTACAAAACATATGTTCTTAACATATTTTCTAATATCTAAATTATCCTTTCTGATTATATCACAATTTGTGGGTGAAAATCTGTACTAAAGTTAAGATTTATCCATAGCAAAATGTAGTTTATACCAAAATCTAGATGTAATTTTGGTCCTCTATTTGACACTATTGTCAAAGGAATTCCATGTAGTATGACTATTTCATCTATGTAAATCTGTGCTAGTCTATCTAATGCATAGCTAGTTTTTTAGTCATAGAATTGGAACTGACTTGCTCAATCTATCAATAACCGTCCATAAAGAGTCAAAACCTCATTATGTATTGGTGAGCTTCTCCTTACCTTTGGTTACACCAAACCAACTGGGTTTGATTAGATGCATATCTAGGGCTTGAACACAAATGGATCTTTTGAATTTATAATGGACCTAGTCTAACACACTCACTCAAACCATTAAGACATCACCCACAAGCATACATGATCACGTTTTAGTATAGGAAAGGGTGGCAAGAAAAGGGTCGATCGATAGAGAGAGAGGGGGCACTAGAGCTAGGTTAGTGTGGGTTGCGTTCCTAAAGTGGAGATTAGGGTTTAATCTTGATTTGGGTTAATTAGACTAAGATGCAAGAAATTGAACAAGATAGGAAGACAAGACAAGCAAGAACCCTAGTTTGACTCTAAACAAGCAATTCTAATTAACAAAGAAGTAAACTACTTAAGTGAGAGCACAAGACTGTACTAGACTAGAAATTATAGCACTAAAGAAATTAGAACTCTAAAGTACCGCTAGATAGATTGAACAAACACAAAGAAGAACTAGATAACCTAGAAAGGATTAACTAATAAGACTAAGAAATTAATCTATAGAGAAATTAAACTAAGCAACTAAACAAGCATGAACTAGAAAGAAAGCAAGATTGGTTTTAAGAAATTAATGGGAAGCGTGTGCCGTTTGGGGAATGGTACTAAGATATTAATTAAAGGAACATCTCATTAAAATCCTAACCATTCATTATATATTACTAAATCAAACAAGTAGTCAAATGTAAGGAAATCACCCTATTCTATTGGTTGGCCATGGATAGAATAGAGTGTGGGAAGGGTAACTACACCCTTGCACACCCTATCTAGCCTTACGAGGCTCAATACGACCAAGGATAGGTGGGACATCAATTGTATTCGAATAATCTAGATTTCTAGGATAGGAGTATTTAGTGTTATTGGTAGCCAAAGGTAGGAATAGGGAGTAGAGGTTAGGGTATTTCACCTCCTCACCATCTTGCTTTTAGCAAACTCCTAGGTAATTACACTAGGAAATCCTTTACTAGGTACTTAGATCTCACACCTAGGAGTAGGAGAAGGGATATATGTGTGGGAAGATGGGGTTCTAGATAGGGATCCACTAGTTGGACCTGGGAGAAAATATCAAAATAGCCTCACATAGGCTATCTTCTCCTAGATTTAGGTGGTTTCAAGCATAAAACTACAAGAAATTCATATTTTTAGGCACAAACTACAAGTAGAAACATGGGAATTAACATAGAAGTAGAAAGAAATCATCATGTAATGAAAATATAGATTTTTACAAGATAAGTTCCCCCAACATGGTGTCAAAGTATCATTTTAGCCCTAAACAACCAATCAAGGTAACATAGCTAGAGATAAAATAACAATATAATGAGAAAGAAGAAGGAATAGAGGAATGTGGGGCTATAAAATATGGTGAAGTCTTCTTGTTCACCTCCAAGCTACTGTAGTACGAGCTCCTTCCCCCAAGGTGGGTAAATGGCATGTAAGTATGAGGTTTGGTGGTGGAAACCCTAGAAAACTAGGGTTTTGAGGTAGTGGAAGGTGGAAATGGAGTAGGGGTGGATGAAGGTTGGTGAGAGCTCTTAAATTCTAAGGGTTCTTAAATAAAATCTAACCTTCATGTTATAGCCTCAACTATAGTATATATAGGTGGTGGGGAAGCACTAGGGTAAGTGGGGGCATTTTTGGAAATTTAGTGGAAATATAGGTTAGAGTTGGGTAGTCAACACGACTGGTGGTTATTATGATTGTGGTGGATGGGGTTCATCCCTGTCATGGTGGATGGGCATGGGAGAGGTGGAGAAGGGTATAGTGGTAGGTGTAGGTGGTGTCTTGGAAGCTCAATGGCCAAGGCTGTTTTGGGTGCTACAACTGGAGTTAGTAGTAGGAGGCACAGCTGTGGTGCAGAGCATGGTCGGGGTGGGTGGAGGTGGCCACAATCATTCTGTTAAGGAGATCATTGTTGATGTTGAGTACCACATGCATGTTGGGTTCCATGACCAAGGTGGCTTTGAAGGGCCACAATCGTGATGACGGCCACAACCATTCTAGTTGGAATCTTGGTCTTTATAGAAGCTCTTCTTCATGGTTGTGGAAACTTCCATGGGTGAGGTGGGTCTTCAATGCCACATCCATTATGGAGGCCAAGACTGTGGATAACCCTTGAGATCTGTACTATGATTTTTCGTGATTTGGCCATGACTGTGGTAGAGTACCATGACCTGTGGTGAGGGCTCAACTACTCAGCTTTGCTCTTAACTCCTCCAAATGGATGCATTTTTCCTTGGAACCAAGTTTTCCTATTCAATGGATGCTTGGGGAAGATCTTAGTCCAATATCGGGGTGTAGAAACCCAAGGAACCTCTCCTTCACTCTCCTTTACATTAAATGTATGTATAAAATGTAGGGAAATATGGTACAAAGCAGGCAGCGGAATTTAAAATTTTATTTCCATATTCCCCATAAATAGTAGATCGCATCAATAACTATAATGTAGGAAGGATGGTTTATACTTGTCCTTGGAGAAATTCCAATGACAATCATCATCATTAAAGATGTGCAACTCTAAATCCTAGTTGCACTGGGACTCGTCTAACTACTGCACCTCTTGGTCTGCACCAGAGACTGCAGCCACAAACATATTCTTCTTCAACAGTTCCTCTTGTCACAGACTGTTGGTTGATGTTGTCCTCCAAATAGAAAACAATGGCTTCCCACCTCTATGGTAGTCCACACAGATCGCTTAGAACTCATGTAATCCTACGGGACCAGACAAGAAGGAGTTGTCCCTCTCAATCAGTGTACTAGTCACTAACTTGCTCTCCCACAATGACAACTCTCAGTTGTTCTCTCCCATGGTTGAACCTCCCTTGTCGGGTAGGACTTCCCTGGGGTCTCATGATTACCATAAACAGAGAGGACAACAGTTGTCAGAGAAACTGATTTGCAGTTGTCTGTGTTATAGTTGTCTTTGGGAAGCCCCAATACCCCTCTATATATAGGAGGTGTTAGGGTCAGGGTTCCCAGTCCGCCACCAATGTGGGACTAAAGCGTGGGAGTAGAAAGGACAAGTAGATCTTGAATTTTCACATCTTTTTTTGGAAATTACACAACCTACGACAGTCAAAATGGCTGTTTGGCTGACCCAGACAGTCGTCTCACACTATGAGATGGCCATTTTGCACTTTCCAATTGTGTATGAATTTGGCAAATCAATTCCCATCAATGTCAAACATTGATTTCCTTGTACAACAAGTACTGCTCATGTGAAACAGATCAGGAAACAACTAGAACCTTCCCTGACTTAGATGGAACATCTCTCCCGTGTGAGACGGCCATCTTGGTTCACCTAGACGGTCGTCTCGTGACCCGATTCGAGCCCATTTTACTGGGTCAGTTCGTTCCATTGCCAATTTCAACACATAACCATGCCTGACTCCCAGACACCCATCTCAACACTGGAGATGACCGTTTGGCACTCTGAATGTCGTCTCAACACTTAATATGGGCGTTTGACAATACTCGCAGTCTGTTTGTTTCCTGAATCAAATGCCTAAATACTTTAACACTTAGTTCAACTGTCATTCGAGATTTGAACTCCTCTTCTAGGTCAAGACCTATGTGTGTGACCCTATAGGTCCCATATTACATTGGTAGTGAATGTCCATAACAACTTATGACATCACAAGCAAAGAGTGGTACCTAGTCGAACATCATTTCTACCCAAGTAAATGGAAAAATTGGGAAACAACTTCAACCTACAATATGTGTATGGTGTTACAATGTTTGTATAGTTCCTTTGTCATTGATGTTCAGATTGAACTAGAGGGATGGAGCAATCACCCTCATTATTATTCAATCTTTCTTCTTGATTCAAGAGTAGACTGTCTGAGATATATGTAAGCTCAATATCACATACTGACTCACATGCACATGGCCATGCTTTTCTCAGTCTCGCTTATCAAGAGGCCTAGGACATCAAACTCCAGTAGGATGGTGTGACAACCCTAATTTTGGGAGTTTGACATTTGATATATTATTTGATGACATACTAGGAGAAAAATGGTTGGTTTATGGATCATGTATTCAAATCAAAGAAATTGACCTTAGGTTGATAATGTTGGAGGTTGAGATGTACATTTTCAATTCAATATCCTTATACATGTTCAACTTTGGACTACTTATGATTTCAAGTATCGGTTATGTAAATATGTCGACCAAAATGGTTATATGTGAACCTTAGGATGCAAGATGGTCAACCTAAGTGCATTGGACCTGTTTGATGAAAATTTGATGATTACTTGAATTGAATTCAAGGTTTCTACACATGTTCTTAAGGTTATTTGAAGAATTTATCCACATGATAATACAATAGAACTTTGTTCTCAAACTTTTCTGGTTGTGAAATTATATGATAGAAAATCTATGTTTGGAATTTCATAACAAATTGAGGTTCCTTATAGGAGATATAAGTGTTGGAAAATATGAATGATTCATTGAAATAACGTAGAGAAACCTTGATGTCAATCATTATCAGTTTAAGTATGGGATAATGTATGCCACACTACCCAACTTTGAGTGGGCGCCAAGGATTCTAGATGTGGCAGTATCCCAGCCACCACCAGGGAAGATCAGACGTCTATTTACTCATCTTCAACCCCCGATAGATACGGGATGAAGGAGGACCAAGCAACCAACCGCTTCCAAGTGCCTACCATGGAAACCTCCGACGAGTGTGAGTTTCTAGTGGGGAAGTTAGACTCACTTTACCTAGATCTACCTAACAACCCCTAGTTTGGGGCATGAGAGCGAGGGAGCAATGAGATCCAACTTCATCTTCTTCTCTCCCTCTCCATCGCCATGAACACAGCAGCCATGTAAAATGACAAAGGGGTTACAAAGACAAAGATAGAAGTTTGGATTGTAGCAAGCTCTACCAAAGGTAGAGGATGACGACACCACATCATCTAAGTGGATCCCATGCATCATAGAACACTTCTTGGAGCTCCCCGACCCTATTTCTCCAGTCATCTAGGGCAGTCTCGAGGCCAACATTCCCTACATCCCCATTTCTGTACTGCACCCCTTCAAGTTATGGAGTTAGGGGTGAACCCTTTCGACACACCCAATGCAAGAATAGGACTTGAGGGTGAAGATCCCCAAATCAGCACAACTTCCTCTGCCATGGAGGAGAGCTCCCACAACCATAACTTTGCAGACTACTGTTGTGTGAGGATCTAAGATGCCTTAAGTTTCCATCCAAGTCTTACGAATTTTCTAGTAGCCATAGAAGAAGATGGGGAAGCCTTTGTAGTGGAAGATTTCCTCACGATGCATGTTTTCCTCGGCGATAGCTGCTTCCCTCACGGCAGCCGCTCCCTATGGCAAGAATAGAGAGTCAAGTCTAATAATGAGGATGAGATTGAAAGTGGACTGGAGATCACAGACCAGGCTGAGACTTAGAGACGGCTGGGGATGCCCTTCCACTTCTCCATTGATCGCCACCGATGGTTCTGTGGTGGAGCTTTCAGAAGGAGATGGTCCTCTCTATTTCTTGTTGTTTCATCCTGGAAACAACCACTTTAGGAATGGTAGATTCGTTGAGGTATCCAGATCCCTGCATCATGATGGAAGGAGTCGCTCGTTGCTTTCCAGAGAGAAGGCTCATGATGGTAGACCCAGGAACTGGAGGTCGACAAAGCTTCACACGTCTAGGTAGGCAGGCGTCGTGATCAGGACTCGCCAGAAGAGAAGACAGTGGCGGCTAATTGGATCCACCTACCCATGGATCCCTCATGGGATCCGTGACCTGCAGGCCCAAGGTGCTAGGGGTGAGGTGAAGTGGCAGGGATGTAACGCTGCTAGACATGTGAACCTGATGACTGTAATTAACCATAATAGGTAAATCAACTTTAAACCCCGAAAATATCATCACTCTTAGAAAATAGATTATAATTATCTCCCATGGCCAATAAATTCACCAAAAATACCCCTGGACTCCAAAAAATGTTTATTTTGTCATGAGACCTAGAGATCAAACCCTTAAATAAGTATTATTGTTGAGTTTTTATTTACAAGATGATGCTTCATTTTAGGTTGTTTGAGACACAATAAATAATATCTATTCTAAATAAAATGCTAGAAAATTCTTATAGATACTTAATGATTATTGGAACCTAATTTAGACCCCGATCTAACTTTTATTGCTCATTATTAGGTATTTACTCATTAATGACCAATTAGATGTTTATAAACTCATTTTAATTTCAAAAAATATACCAATCATCAGAAAATTATTGAAACTAAACCAGACCTAAGTAATGACCTGTAGATTAGTAAAAAAATATCAGAGACATGTTTTAGGTCTGTTTGATCCTAGGTTTGACTAAAATCCTGAACTGAACTTAAATACCACTAATAATGGTGAACTTGTATTAATGATGATTAATTTCTATTAATCAGGTGATGACCACATTGTCTAGATGATCAAGGATAGCTATGATTCTCTGAACTCAGGTACGTGGGCTTTATTTAAGTATATTTCTATGGTTTTCTTGGTTGCAATCATGATATGTATGTATGCTCTCTTCTATTTGCAAATATTGGATGTAATATTATTATAGTACACGATGTTTTGTCACTTGAAAACATAATTGAAGAGTAGATGTTTGGTAGTTATATAAGGTGTTCATTATCCCCCTTACAAGGGAATGGATTCATGTTGACTAGTACACCTCGCTAGAGCACACTTTGTATGGGGAGTTTCCCTAGAGTACTTGGTACACGGGGATGGGCCCAATACATATGCTTTGGTACTAGTCTACCTTAGTAATGCAACTCATTTAGAAAAATGAATAAAATTGGTGTATTTTTCTTAATCAAAAATGTTTTCTATGATTTTCTTTCTTTCTTTCTGCAATTCTTTCCAAATTATGAAAACCATAAATATATGTATCTTTCTACCCATGTACTCGACACCTTGTGTGTTGATTCGTTGTTTCATGTAAATTTTAGGTTCGAAGATAACATGGGATAAAAGAACGAGGTGTGAGCAGTTGTATAGGTTTACCTATTGTGTTAAGATCCTAGCATACATGTTCAGACTTATGTAAAATATGCTTTCAATATGTAATTGTCTTTCATGTTGTAATAAGTCAATATTTAATATATATACATGTTGAATGTTGAGATTGTTATGGTGTATGCATAAAATTTGAATGTTCATGTATGCGCATATTGCTTCCGCAACACACTTTGATACAATTGCTTAACATTTTTGGATTTCATCTTCTCATCTCCATGGGGTTTTGAGAAGGTGAAAATTCAGGGACGTTACAAATGGACAAATCCTATGTCTATCACTCACAGTCAATCCCCATGTGTCAAAGCCACCCAATCATCACCATTATAACAACCCATGTTTTAGGACTACATTTGATGATGTCAAAGTGTACCCAATGACATGTGTTGAGTGTAGTGATTTCAGATTTAAGAACCACAACCACCACCATCATTGTGAGAGCTGACTATGGCTTCCATGATGATGGATTCCATGTGTCAGTCTCATAGTGGGTCTTCCTGATACTCTGATCTCTACCATGTATCTATGTGATTGGTTTGATATTTACATATCATGACTAATGATATTTAGTCATCAACCAACTCACACTCTGATCTTATGTGTCATTGTTGTCTATCAACCTGATCAGACTATATGAGATACATGTAAGCTCAATATCACATATTGACTAACATGTGCATGGCCTTGCATTTCTCAGTCTCACTAATCAAGATGTCAAAGATATCATACACCTATAGGTGGGACAAATCCCATCTCTATCACCCACAGTCAGTCCCCATGTGTCATAGTCACCCAATCATCACCATTATAACAACCCATGTTTTCGGGACTGTGTTTGACGATGTCAAAGCATGCCGAATGACATGTGATGAGTGTAGGTATTTCAGGTCTAAGAACCACAAACACCACCATCACTATTAGAGTTGACTATGACTGCCATAGTTATGTTTTCCATGTGTCAGTCGCATGGTGGGTGTGTCCAATACACTGTACTCTAACATGTATTTGTGTGCTTGGTTTGATATAGCCATATCATGAGTAATGATACTCCGTCATCAACCAACTCACACTCTGATCTTATGTGTCATTTTTTTATCGGCATTCCTCAATAACAACTGATCAGGGACATGATGAGAATATATATGTACTCTTAACATCTATATGAACTCATTTTTCCAAGTCATGTACTTGAAGACATACGTCATTGAGTAATATTATTCTCTTGACATTTATAATGTCGCATAATTATTTCAAATCTATTAAATATAATAAATTGGAAGCTTGCCATTATTTATTAATCAAATCAATTACAAATTATGCCATTACAATAATCATATGATTGGCACTGTGGGCATACATACCAACAATTAGTCTATGAAGAACCTAGTGTTCCAATTCTTATGAAGAATGGAAAACATAAATGAGATGACATATGAATTTGTAGTTGGATCTATCTTGTATATAATATAATGTACACATACCATTATCTTGTATGTATTGGACATGATAAGATGATTAGTCAGATTCTAATGAAGATGATTGGAATTCCAACTAAAAACATGTGGAGAAACCACATTAGACTCATATAGAGCCCCTACAAGGAACTCTTGTTCAAGATAGACAAGCATGTTTATGCAATATTTTAAGTAAACTGGAAAAGAAAATTCATCGGGGTTGAAATATATATCATGCAACTATTCATATGCTTATGTCTACATAGTTCATTTTGAATTTCTAGAAAAGGATTTGAACATGTAGTTTCCATACTTGGTTGCCATAGATGAGTTACTAGGGGAACTAAGGGGGTTGAAAGTTGGAATGAGTTTTTGGGTTCTTATTGATGGTTTTAAGAGGATAAGTTATATAGGGAAGGGCTAATGATAAGAAGCACTAGAAGGATTAGTTCCTTAGCTACAACAATAAGGAAGAGTTAGGTGTAAAGGGTTACACCAATGCACGATTGCAAAATGACAAAAGAAAATTAACGATCGCAATCCAAATTTTGTGCTTGACCTTTACACAGGAACTGTAAGCTAGAAATTTTTTGACAATATTGTTGTTTAATTCTGTAGTAGAAGTCAAGTATCATGTTGTTATGGACACAACAAAGCATAAAATATCAATCTAGAAGTTCATATAGATGAACTTATGGGATGTTCCAACCATTGGTGATACAATAGAAATAGTACGACAACAACAGAGCTACTGGATAGGAAAAGAAAATCAGATAGCATACTACAAAAATTACATCTCATATGAGAGGTCATACAATGATGAAAACAAGATATCAAAACTGTTATAATTATTTAGTAAAATTCTTACTTCTTGGGATTTTAGTTACTTCGACCAGATATATTTTATTAATAAAAAAGATATGTGAACCATGTAATACACTGACTAAAGGCAAAACATTGATGACCCACTGGATTAGGACTTGCGCAGTAGAAACATGATGGACATGTTTACGGTCACTTAGAATAATATTTGTGGGTGATTAACTCTAAGTGCAAGAGGGAGTTTGTTGGTATGTATACCAAGAGAGCCAATCATATGATGATTGTAATGGCATATCATGTGAATGATTTGATTAATAATAAAGGTGATATTTTTATTTGTTCTATTCCATTAAGTTATGAGAAAAATAATGAAATATAATAAATGTCGAAAGATTGATATTACTCAATGACGTATGTCTTCAGGTTGATGACCTAAACAATGAGATCATATAGATGTTGAGAGTCTGTGCATTCTTGATATGTCTCTAGTCAGATGTTATTGTGGAAGACTTATAGACAACAATGACACATAAGACTAGAGTGTGTGTTGGTTTATGATTTTATCTCATCGGTCATGATGTGTGATATCAAACCAAGCACACAAATACTTATGGGATAATAGTGTATCACACATATCCACCTTGAGAGTGACACATGGAAACCATAACTGGTTGTCAGAATTATTTGTCATAATGATAGTGGAAATCATGGTTCTCAGACCTAAAGTCCCTACACTCATCACATGTCATTCTTTGTACTTTGACATCATCCACTATAACCTTGAATAACAGTTGCCATAAAGGTGGTGTTCAGATGCATTGTAACACATGGGAATGATTGTGAGTGATGTAGATGGGATTTGTCCATCCTACATGAGTTATATATCCATGCCACTTGATAATAAAGACTAAGAAATGCATGTGCATGCACATGTGAATCAATATATGATATTGAGTTCACATATTTCTCAGACAGTCTCCTCTAGTTCAAGCAACATGGATTGAATGTTGGTAGGGTGACGATTCCATGCCTCAAGTTCAATCTAAATATCAGTGACAAAGGAAATCACTATAACACCAATAACATATTATAGGTTGAAGTTGTTCTCCAACTTTCTGAATTACTTGGGTAGCAATGATGTATTTCTAGATGCCGCTCATTACTTGTTATGTCATAAAATAGTTATGGATAGCCATTGCCAACGTAGCTTGAACCTATATGGTTACACACATAGAATACACTTCAAATATGAGTTTATTCATGAATGTGGTTTAAACTTGATTACTAAAGAGTTAAGTATTCAATTTAAACAACATTAGTTGAATATTGACTAACTAGACTGTGAATAGACTGGTTCAAGTGTTGAATGAATTGTTTTGAAGTGTCAGGATAATTGAACCAAAATTGGTAATCTGGTCCATGAAATGACCTGTTCAGGAAGTAAACCGATCGGCTCAGGTCCTTGAACTGACCGTTTGGTTGATCAATTTGATTGTATCAAGAATTAGTATTGATATCATGTTGTGCATTAATCAGATCATTATTGTTGATGAAATTGCAATTGGGAAACATGATGAAACACCAGTTCAAGGGTTGAACCGATTGTCTCACATGCCAACTGATCAGTTCACCTCTAAACTGACTATTTCACTACTTACACGATGCAAAAATTCATATAATTTTGTACCATTTGACTCTCGCTCAGTCTAGGAACCTTGACCTTGATCCTCCTACAAATAGCAGGGTGGGGGATTTTTAGATACAAAATCAATCCCATAGATAATTGTTGTCTTCTCTGGTTTTGGTAATCAAGGGAACCCGAGCAAGCCCTATCCATCAAAGGGAAGTATAGCAATGGAGAACAATTGCAGGAGAGAACATTGGTGCTAGTACAGTGACTAAAAGGGAAAACTCCTACTTGTCTATTCTTCTAGAATGACATGAGTTCTGGTGGTCCGTGTGGACTACTATAGAGGCAGAGGTTGTTTCCTACCACTAAGAGGATGAGGTCAACTACTGTCTGTGGTGACCAAGAAGTAAGTCGTTGTTGACATTGTCCGGGTGTGACTTGAAGAAAGGTGCACATTGTTGTGAGGGAATTTTCATTACACTTACTCCAGGACCAGGTATAACATCACAAATCATCCTTCTAATTACATATATAGTGATCTGATCAACTATTCAAAGGGGAATATGGTAGTTAAATTTTTGTTTCTGCTACCTATTTTTTAGCCATATTTCCCTTCACAAGTTGATAGAGTGGCTCAACATCTATAATCATATATTCTCATTTCAAGTGATTTTTGTTTGTGCATCATACATCATAGAAGAACAATATCAGTATAAAAATCGAAGTTTCATAATTAGTCTTACTTTAACTTAAGATTGACTTCACAAACTCTAGCTACTCAAGTTAAGACATTTCTAAGTTATCAAAACATTCCATCCAAACTATTTCTACATAGATCAAAATCATTTACCCAACTTTCAAAGGCAAGTACACAAACTAAATTTTTTCACCTGAAGCTACTAACTTGTGTATGGGGCTCATCATGGGGATCACATATCATATACTTTCTCTAGGTTTTTGGGGCATATTCCTCCCCAAAATGGAGTTTTAGACATATATTCAAAAACCTCATTTTTTGAGGTTAGGTGTTTTATAGGAAGTCTAGAGATCAAAATTTTTGGTAGGACCACACACTAAGTGAGTCAACACATATACTCAGGAGTTGTCTATATGGGACTCATTATTACATATTTCATCATTCGCATATTTTAGAATTTGCATATCTCATACTTCTCACATTATGGAGGTTAGGTTGTCTAACCTTCTCCCAAGTTAGATTCACCATCTCTAGAGTTTACCATATCACATGTTCCATGTTACAGATCCTCTGTTGTAATAATATTGAGATCTATCTTGCTCCAATATAATATCTAACCTATCATGTAACAACTAAGAAAAATATATGTACATGCATGCACACAATCCCACTACTACTTGTAGCCCAAAAAAAATCAATCTGAGTCATATACACTGCTAGATTAACTAGGGAGCATGATCAAAACTCATCTTAAATCATCGCAAAAAAATCTTGATCTTCAACTTACAAACATATATCATCATATAGTAAAAAAACTTCATCGATAGAATTAAATTGCTATGTTATCTACTATCCTAACCTTCATCATGGCTCTAGATGATCTCGAAACTACATCTATCATCTAGAAACTCCCATGTATACTATTGTTACATGTTTTCCTCTAAGTTTGTGTGGACACCTACTTGCTTTTCTATGTGCAATGACACTTCCATATTTCTATACATATATGCATATACTCAAAACATTTCTTCTCCAACGTTTATACATGAGATGGGAAAACTTTATACACATGTTTGAACGAAATAAAAACTGAATTCAAGTTACCACAAACATTTGATCGTTAAGTAACATCACACCTAGAGAAATAGTATGATCAGGGTGTGTTCTTGTGCATCTACCCTAAGCACATGTTGTATTTTAAATGTTAAGGGTTTAAATATTTACTATATATCCCCTCCCTCACTCTTCTATACATTAATCCCACACCATAGGTCATCAGACAAATAAGATAATAACTTCAAGAATTACACAAATGTACACCTAGTTGTAAACATCTAATATTGTAACCTAAAAGCTAAGTCTGACATAGACAAGCTACATCAATTTTATAGATGTTAGGGTTTTAGTTTTTTCTTAAATTTTGTGTCATGAGCAATTTTTGAGGTGTTCAAATTTATTCTATGATCCAATAACAACTATGACAACCCTATATTTCTGGAATAGGAACCTATGAATTTTACTTAGGGTATTAGTAGTGTACACAACAGGAAACTCATACCACTTCCACATGAACAATCACACAAACATCCAAAAATAGCTACATTGAAGATGTATAGAAGAACTACATTATTCTAACATAATTTTGATTACACATTGATGATACATTATAAATTAATGTGTACATTGCCATATATAAGGTCAAAAATAGTTATCCACCTAACATATGCTCACTTCAAAATAATCATGGTAACCAGCCACACTAATCAAGAATACTCAAAACCAAAATGTCGATGAAGAACTAATAAAACATAAAACCATCAAGGTACATAGTTAAAACTGAAATAAACTTTTTTGACATGTCAGAAAACACTTACACAAAGGTCCAATATCTTGCATATATATACAACCATGCCAGGTATCTTTACATATGTTCTATGGTCTCCGCCAACACTTATATACAAAATATATTGTCAACATATTTACATCATGTACAAAGTATAAGTACACTAAAAAAATCTTGAGTCAATGCACATCATCTACAGAACTTCCTTGGCTAGAATTGAAGTATAGGGAGGACTCTAGGACTCACTAAAAAACTCACCACCCTTCGTCCTCTACAAATCTCCAAATTGGTCCTCCTACCTATCACGAGTGTGATAGCACTACTGACGATCACCGAAAAAGATTTGGTGAGCCATGAGGTGAGACCAATGTCCTAGAGAGAGATATAACTTCCAAAAGCATCTATTTCTCACAGAAAGATGATGTACTTCAAACAATTAAAGTAGGTAATGTTATAGAGTTGTAAGATTATATATAACTTGCACACAAAAATTTCATAGCTAAAGTCATAAGTACAATTGATTTCTCTTACCACATTACATCTATAAAGTAAAAGAAACAAACAAGGATCACCAACCAATATGAGTCACCAAGTAACCCTAACAGATATGTTGCACAACTGGTTTACATATTTTATTGAGCCATGGGTAGTTTGAAGCGTACAACTGAAACTACTAGCTGATATTGCAAAATTTCGATCAACGCCATATAAGATCTAGGATAAGTGGAATCCTAACATCTCTCCACCTCAGTCGGGAGCACATGTACTGTGATAAAAATTCGGGTTGATACTATGATTCCCGTGATTCCACTTGATGATTTTTTTGATGTGAGCCAGTCAGGAGCACGACTCCCTCCCTTTCCTAATGCGCTTGAGGAACCATCCACTGAGAAAAGAAACAACATACTAAGGATATCCTGGAGACATTCAAGCATGATCAATATTCCATTTTTCGACGCCATCAAGCAAATTCCTTCTTATGCAAAGTTCTTAAAAGACTTTTGCACCTTCAAGAGGAGGACGACCAAAAGAGCACCAAAATGGGTCAAACTCACTGAACAAGTGAGCTCCATTTTGCACACACCTCACCAATGAAAGAGAAATATATCGACACACCTATAATTCCTTTCTACATTGTCAAACTCCATATTGATCAAGATCTTCTTGACTTGTATTCGAGCGTGAACCTAATGCCTCATGATGTGTATGTTGAGTTGAACTTGGGGAAATTGCAATCAGCTAATTGCACATTGCAATTGGATGACCTCTCTGTGAAGACACCTCAAGGGCGAGTTGATGATGTGTTGGTGAGACTTGATGATAATACCTCTTCCTTCTTTCCTGCTGATTTTATTATGCTTGTCATGGAAAAGGACTCAAGGAAAGAACCTATTATCATGGGGAGACCCTTCCTAGATATAATGGATGCAGTTATTCATGTGAGGCTGACACAAGTTATGTGACATTTGTGCACATGAAGATCTGGTTGAACATCTTAAAAAGCTTATGCTAATGTCGAGGTGATAGGTTCTACAAAAGAAGATTGCTATGTTATTGATTTCCTTGATGAGATTGTAGAAGAATGCCTACGTACATGGATTCAGACTGCCACCCAGCGTAGAGTCTAGATCTTACTATGGAGTATCCTGATGATAATGATGTTGATGAGGAAGATGAACTCGCATTAGTGGCTGCAAATGAGGATCTCCCTTTCATTTATGATAAACTTTGAAGAACTCCATTGAAGAACCTCCTATCCTTGAGCTTAACTATGCTAACACTATCTAAGCAAGAAGACAATTAGGGTTTTAAAGCAATTAAGGGGAATGTGGGTTTCTTAGGGGATGCAGTTATCAATTAGGTTGGGGGGTGACATGTGAACATTATGATTCCATTTATATTACCAAACCAAAAAACAAAATGGAGTCTAAGGAATTATCCTAAACTACTAACTGGCCATGTATATGCTAGGTTGTGTATAGGGAAACTAGTCCCTAACACCCCCTGCTACCCTTGAGAGGCTCAATTGGGTTAGGGTTTAGGTGTAATTCAATTAGAGTCCAAACAAGCATTGCTTTTTGGTTAGATGGTTTTATGATGAGTAGGGGTTGAGGGTAGTGATGGGAGTGGAAATGAGGTTTTAGGCCTCACATCATCCACATTCTATCCTTGAGAAACCTCTAAGCTAATCACACTAAATTCAGCTAAACTAGCTACTTAGATCTCTCAAGTGGGGTTAGGAGAATTGATTAGAATGTACAAAGATGGGTGGCTAGCTTGGGATCCAAGAATTAGACCTAGTAGCAAGTCTCAAAATTCACACATATAAACAATTTCCCCAAATTTCTAGGTGATCTCAAGCACAAACCAACAAGAAATTCATGGAGAGTGAGATAGAAATAGAACAAAATCATTATCAAATGAAATTACAATGTTTACATATCATTTTCCTCCAGCATGGCATCAAAGTAATATTTTTTCACCCCAAACAGCCCACACATAGGGGCCTAGCTACTCATAGCTATGCAAAATACAAAAAGAAGAGAGAAAGAGGTAGAACAAGCCATGGAACTCATTGTAGATGAAGGAATCCTCCACTTCAACTTTTTTAGGACGTCCATTCTCCTCCAAGGTGTAATGGCATGGGGTGATGGTGGAATACAATCAAACCACTAGGAAACTAGGGTTTTGGTGGTGGAAATGGTGAAATGGAGTGTCATAGAGGTGAAAATGGAGTGAAATGGGTGGAATGTGAAAATGGGGAGCTAGGAGGTTGGAGAAGGTAGCTAACCTCATGCTAGAGCAGCCACCTAGGTATATATAGGTGTGGAGGAAGCAATAGATCAAGTAGGGTTGATATGGGTAATGTAGTGTAAAAGTAGCTAGGTTTTTTTAAGTAGCACGGCCATGACGGTCACCATGGCCGTGTGGGGAGTGGTGAGAATGTTCTTGGTGTATGGGAATGACCGAGGTAAGAAGGGGGAAAAAATCACAGAGACTTGGTTAGTTTTGAACTAGAAATGGCATGGCCGTGGTGGTCACACCGACCGTGGTGGTGCAAGGGTAGCACGGACGTGGTGGCTTGGATTTTTTGCCCGTTCTTGGCTCCACGGCCGTTCAGCTCTGGAGGTCACATGGATGTGCAATGTGGCATAACCGTTCTGTACTCAATCCACCACAACCATTCTGAGTGGCATGACCATGGTGATTTCTACATTGCATGGAGGTGACTTTATTGATTTACAAGTATACTAGCATGGCCGTTCTGTGGTACCACAACTATACTAGCCTCTGGATCAACACTTGGACATGTTTCTTTGTATTTTCTTGGACATATTTGCTTCAATAGAGCTTTAGCCACTAGGGATAGGTTGAGGGAGCTTTGGACTTCACTTTAGGCCTCTCTAGGGGTAGAGAAACCCTAGGACTACTCGTCCTCTCTTTATTCCATCCAATCGTGGTCAAAATGCCTGAAAAACATGCAAATAATGTCCATCATTGAATTTTATACAAATATGCATATTGAGGGAAATAACATGTAATCTAACAGATATAGATGTGATTGAAATGAAAAATGACACAAGTTGAAGCCCTAAAATAGGGCAGAATCACCACCTCAAACTTAAAACATACTTGTCCTCAAGTATGCTCCAACTCAATCTCTCTAAAAAAAATTCACAATCATGAAATGAAAAATGCAATGCAGAAGATGATTATTGTTGAATGGGATCAATGTTGACTAAGAGCATGCATTACACCTCTCTCATTTCCTACTTTCACAAACTAATCATGAGAAGAGCACAAAGCATATGAACTTCAAATATAGGGCATAGAACACACAAGCTATCCATATTTCCTTCATGTAGTTTTGGGTAAATCGTTTCATGATGGTGCTAATCCAGGATAACTACGAGTGTTGTTTCACCTTCATGCATTCAATCTTATGATTCAAACCATACCAAGTGACTCACGCGTCTACAAAAAATGGGTGAAGTGAGCTAAGGTTGATGTTTCATAGCTCAATAGGTATGAAAATGGAAGAAAGGATTGTGGTAACATTTTGAAATGCTTTTACACACTTATCTTCCCTTTATTTAGATGCTCTTAAATAGGAGCAACTTTTATTTTCTTTTTGCAATTTCTTTTTTTCTTTTTTTCTTTTTCTTTGCCCTTGGAGTAGATAGGGCATATGCTGATTAGAGTGAAGCGGGGAGATGTAGATGTTGTCACCCCAAACTTTTGGAGGTGGCCACGGTTGATATGTGCATTGTGGCATCCTTTCATGAGGTGGAGGGGTAAGAGGATGGTGAATGAAAAGTTGAGTCAAACAGGGGTCACTAGTTTGGTTCTCAACAAAAGATCTCCTGCATGAAAATTAATCCAACACTTCATACAACAATTTCACACCACATGAATGAACAACAAGAAATTGATATTTCTATCTAGTGATTTCATAGACACTAGTCACTCATAGATTTCTCAAGTCACAATTCAACCAAAACATTCACAAACACAAGAGATGTGGTGCACATGTAAAAATTCAAGAATTGATGCTATTTTGCAATAAATAATGATAATTCACTTGCATTTGTCAAAGGTCATCATTTTTAATCCAAAGTGTAGAGATAGGGTCAAAACACACTTTTAGGAACAAAATCTCAAATTTGGGCAAAATTTGCCAAAATGGTGCCAAGTTGCCTTCAATCACATCTAAGCCTATATTATTGAACAAAAAACATTAAATAATAAAATCCTAGCTAAAACATGCAAAAGCTACCAAAAATATACATGATATGCAATGCATGACAAAAAGAGCAATTTTTTGAAAATTACGCAAAAATTTCTAGAAAGTAACTATATGACATGCAGGTATGCATAGCAGGTAAATTATAAACTAAAGAAGCAAAAGCAAATGAAACAAAAGTAAATGGAAGGTGAAATGCAAGATGAGTGAAAATGAGATAAGGGCATACTGCCCTACAACCCCCAAACTTTTGAATGATGTTGTGCTCAGCAAGACACTAAAGTCTTGGAATGATAGATTACAACATCACTACAGTGGTGGTGCTCCTCCCTGTGGTGGTGGATGCTAGTAATAGGAACCCCAATAGTCTAATTGTGGAGGCGGGTAGCTATCCTGAAATGCTTACAGTGAACTCCCCCAATCTTCCCCCCAGTGGGGGTTCCTCTAGGGCTAGGCATGCTGGGACTAATACAAGTGGTTGACCTAATAATGCAAATGTTAATGGTTTAACCATATAGAATCCTGGGTGCGCTAGAAACCCTCATGCGTGTTGGATAAATGGACATCGTCAAAATCCCTTTGTTTTGAAAATGACAAACATTTCATTCTTGTGGATCTAATGTGTTTCTTGAGTATTTTAGGAATAAGGTGGATGACAAAGCTTTGGAAGATCTATATGCTCAAAATGCTTTAATTTCATGATTGTAATCAAATGTAAAAACTTGTACAACTATATAATGTACATGCACTTAGATATCATGTAAATCAAGTGTTTAGATCTTCCCTAGCCATTCAAAACACTTAGATAGGTCATCCCCTATAATAGTGTCACACAGGCACACTCATACACACACTTAGTATTCATCCAGAACCACCAAATCAGAGATACTCTCAGTCGAACTCTATGTCGACTGAGACGAGATCGATCGAACAACTTCTCGACTAAGAGTCTCCTGGGTTATTTCTTCTAATAGATTCTATAGCCATTAGACAAAGCAGACAAGGTAGTTGGGAGTTGGAATCGAATGTTATATACACTTGCTCTAGATCATCCCTCGGTCGATAAAAACTTCGACCGACGGACTATCAGTCGACAAACTTCTCGACCGAGATTATCTCTGTCTGCACTTTTCAGAATTAATAAACTAGTCGTTGCTAAAGCAATTAGTAGACACCTAACGACTACTTAAGCACTAAGAACCCTCTAGAAAGTGTATTGAACGTCCCTAAGCATTATTAGGCCATTCCTATAAATACGACATGCCTTAGGATAGCTAAAGTCAGTTGAGTACACATACTTGCAATTGAGAATCAATCCTTGTGAGCAATTGAGCAACTTCAACACTGGAAAATCATTTCCATTGCTGGAATTTCATGTTCTATAGTCTAGAATCTCCTACCCACTATATTTCCACTTCCATACACATTGCATAGGAGATCAAAATGCTTGATATAGGATTCAAGCCTTGTGCTGAAGTGGTAATTGTAATTTCCTTTTTCCTTTCTTATTCTTTATTATTGCTTTGTACTCTCCTTGCTACTCCTAGGTTGGAGGCTGCGGTGTGGAGAGGGTGAAATCTTCTCAGGTGGAGAAGGAGGACTTTGGACTACTTCGAGATGGTCTCAACGGGAAACTACTTCAAGGAGGAAGGCTACCACAAGGGGGACCTTGAACTTACTTCAAGTGAAGGCTGCTTCAAGGTTGGTGAGATGACTTCATGTGAAGGTTGTCCAAAGGGTTTGGGAAGGTATTTGTAATTTTGTGTAACATCCTTGAGAATGTAATAAAATTCAAATACTTTCAAATCCCAATTGGAAACAATTGGGTAGTGGACTGACTCCCTTAGTTTTTGCTAAGGGTGGAACCACTCTAAATCCTTGTCTCCTTCTTGAACATCTTTGTGGTTGTTTGTTGGTTGAATAATTTTTTTTAATTAGCCATAAAACCCTATTCACCCCCCTCATTACTACAGAAACTGCATTCAATGTCGCTTTTCTGGGCGTCGGTTATTTAACAAAACCGACGCCTATATTATTCAACGTCAGATATTTAGGAACCCTGACATCTATATTCGAACACCAGCCAGACACAGGTACCGCTTTGTAGTTAGCGTCGGCTGGGTAAAACAAACTGACGCATAAAATCGCCTACGAAATCCAATTTTGAGCAAAATGTTTTTGCCCCAAAGTATCACATAAAGCGTCGGTTTTTTAACTACTAACCGACACCGATATAACATGGAAATTTGCGTAAAAATTTCCAATTTAGGCGTCGGTTATCCTTTGAGAACCGATGTTGATAATCGTTCCCACCAAATAATTTAGGGCAATGATTGTCTAATTTGACGTCGGTTTTTTAATGTCAACCGACGATTAAAGGTAAAAGGCGTCGTTTTTATAGATAACCGACACTATTGAAAAACTTAATAGACTCGTATCACCCGACTCTTCCCCTTCCTTCCTGTTTCATCGCGATAGTTTGCTGTGTTCGCCGCTCGCCTAAAATTGCCCGACGACCCCCACTGTTGCTCGCCGCTGCTGCTGCTGGTGCGGCTCTGCTCTTCGCTGCAACCACCACATCCTCTTTCTCTTGCTGCCGCCACCACTGCTGCTCGTCGGTCTGCTCTTCTCTTCTCCTGGTGCTACTACTGCTCGCCGCTCTGGTCTTCGCCTGCTCACCGCCACTGCTGCTGCCGGTCGCCGCCGCTCTTCTCCACGCTAGCTCCAGGTAGCCCTAGCCTCTTTGCTTCCATCTCCGTAGCTCCTTACCAATAGCAAGCACGGCCGTGGCTGTGTTGGCCTACCATAGCCATGCTTGCTGTTGGTAAGGATATGAACAAATCTTTATGTAATGCTTTATGTAAATCCTAGGATATGAACAAATCTTTTGCTTGCACATATTTGTGTTTCTAATCCTAATGTTTGACCTAATTCAGTAAATTTTGATGCATTTTGAAATAAGATTTAAACTAGTCCATTCTAGCATCCTAATTTGATTTGATTAAACCCTAACATTGATGAAACCCTAACATCAATTGTGATGAAACCCTAACAGAACATGTCTTTGGCGTCGGTTGTTTATGCCCTTTTGTATATAATGTGTTTGTTGGCCTAGAAACCCGACCAAGATTTACTCATTAGGAGTAAATCTTGGATAGTCCCCAGTTTGGGACTGTTATTGAACACCTAATCTCACTTAGGATGTAAGTGTATAATGTGTATTGGGTTTCCGAGAAAATTTCAGTAGGAATTCCCCATTTGTTCTCTAAGTACATATGTACTTAGAGAACAGTGGGGAAATGTTGCCAAAATTTTCTTGAAAACCCAATACACATTATACACTTACTAGTGAGATTAGGTGTTCAAGGATGGGATAGGTGGTACACATTTATTATATATCAGAATGACATCACATGTGTTTATGCCCTTAATTTCACTACTACAAAACATGTCTTTGACATCAGTTGTTTATGCCTTTTAGTATATAATGTGTTTGTTGGCCTAGAAACCCATCCAAGATTTACTCATTAGGAGTAAATATTGGATAGTCCCCGATTTGGGACTATTCTTGAACACCTAATCTCACTTAGGATGTATGTGTATAATGTGTATTGGGTTTTCAAGAAAAGTTCGGTAGCATTTCCCCATTTGTTCTCAAAGTACATATGTACTTAGAGAATAGTGGGGAATGCTGTCGAAATTTTCTTGAAAACCCAATACACATTATACACTTACTAGTGAGATTAGGTGTTCATGGATGGGATAGGTGGTACACATTTATTATATATCAGAATGACATCACATGTGTTTATGCCATGAATTTCAATACTACAGAACATGTCTTTGAAGTCAGTGGTTTATGCCCTTTTGTATATAATGTGTTTGTTGGTGTAGAAACCCGTCCAAGATTTACTCATTAGGAGTAAATCTTGGATAGTACCCGGTTTTGGACTGTTCTTTAACACCTAATCTCACTTAGGATGTAAGTGTATAATGTGTATTGGTTTTTTGAGAAAATTTCGGTAGGAATTCCCCATTTGTTCTCTAAGTACATATGTACTTAGAGAACAGTGGGGAAATGCTGCCGAAATTTTCTTGAAAACCCAATACACATTATACACTTACTAGTGAGATTAGGTGTTCAAGGATGGGATAGGTGGTACACATTTATTATATATCAGAATGACATCACATGTGTTTATGCCCTTAATTTCACTACTACAAAACATGTCTTTGGCGTCAGTTGTTTATTCCTTTTGGTATATAATGTGTTTGTTGGCCTAGAAACCCATCCAAGATTTACTCATTAGGAGTAAATCTTGGATAGTCCCCGGTTTGGGACTGTTCTTGAACACCTAATCTCACTTAGGATGTATGTGTATAATGTGTATTGGGTTTTCAAGAAATTTTCGGTAGAATTTCCCCGTTTGTTCTCTAAGTACATATGTACTTCGAGAATAGTGGGGAATGTTGTCGAAATTTTCTTGAAAACCCAATACACATTATACACTTACTAGTGAGATTAGGTGTTCAAGGATGGGATAGGAGGTACACATTTATTATATATCAGAATGACATCACATGTGTTTATGCCATGAATTTCAATACTACAGAACATGTCTTTGGCGTCGGTTGTTTATGTCCTTTTGTATATAATGTGTTTCTTGGCCTAGAAACCCGTCCAAGATTTACTCATTAGGAGTAAATCTTGGATAGTCCCCGGTTTGGGACTGTTCTTGAACATCTAATCTCACTTAGGATGTAAGTGTATAATATGTATTGTGTTTTTGAGAAACTTTTGGTAGCATTTCCCCGTTTGTTCTCTAAGTACATATGTACTTAGAGAACAACGTGGAAATGCTGCCGAAATTTTCTCAAAAACCCAATACACATTATACACTTACTAGTGAGATTAGGTGTTCAAGGATGGGATAGGTGGTACACATTTATTATATATTAGAATGACATCACATGTTTTTATGCCATGAATTTCAATACTACAGAACATGTCTTTGGCGTCGGTTGTTTATGCCCTTTTGTATATAATGTGTTTGTTGGCCTAGAAACCCATCCAAGATTTACTCATTAGGAGTAAATCTTGGACAGTCCCCGATTTGGGACTGTTCTTGAACACCTAATCTCACTTAGGATGTAAGTGTATAATGTGTATTGGGTTTTTGAGAAAAATTTGGTAGGAATTCCCCATTTGTTCTCTAAGTACGTATGTACTTAGAGAACAGTGGGGAAATGCTGCATAAATTTTCTTGAAAACCCAATACACATTATACACTTACTAGTGAGATTAGGTGTTCAAGGATGGGATAGGTGGTACACAATTATTATATATCAGAATGACATCACATGTGTTTATGCCCTTAATTTCACTACTACAAAACATGTCTTTGGCGTCAGTTGTTTATACCTTTTTGTATATAATGTGTTTTTTGGCCTAGAAACCCATCCAAGATTTACTCATTAGGAGTAAATCTTGGATAGTCCCCGGTTTGGGACTGTTCTTGAATACCTAATCTCACTTAGGATGTATGTGTATAATGTGTATTGGGTTTTCAAGAAAATTTCGGTAGCATTTCCCAGTTTGTTCTCTAAGTACATATGTACTTATAGAATAGTGGGGAATGCTGTCGAAATTTTCTTGAAAACCCAATACACATTATGCACTTACTAGTGAGATTAGGTGTTTAAGGATGGGATAGGTTGTACACATTGATTATATATCAGAATGACATCACATGTGTTTATGCCATGAATTTCAATACTACAGAACATGTCTTTGGCGTCGGTTGTTTATGCCCTTTTGTATATAATGTGTTTGTTGGCCTAGAAACCCATCCAAGATTTACTCATTAGGAGTAAATCCTGGATAGTCCCCGGTTTGGGACTATTCTTGAACACCTAATCTCACTTAGGATGTAAGTGTATAATATGTATTGTGTTTTCGAGAAAATTTCGGTAGCATTTCCCCGTTTGTTCTCTAAGTACATATGTACTTAGAGAACAACGGGGAAATGTTGCCGAAATTTCTCAAAAACCCAATACACATTATACACTTACTAGTGAGATTAGGTGTTCAAGGATGGGATAGGTGGTACACATTTATTATATATCAGAATGACATCAAATGTGTTTATGCCCTTAATTTCACTACTACAAAACATGTCTTTGAAGTCAGTTGTTTATGCCTTTTTGTATATAATGTGTTTGTTGCCTAGAAACCCATCCAAGATTTACTCATTAGGAGTAAATCTTGGATAGTCCTCGGTTTGGGACTATTCTTGAACACCTAATCTCACTTAGGATGTATGTGTATAATGTGTCTTGGGTTTTCAAGAAAATTTTGATAGCATTTCCCCATTTGTTTTCTAAGTACATATGTACTTAGAGAATAGTGGGGAATGTTGTCGAAATTTTCTTGAAAACCCAATACACATTATACACTTACTAGTGAGATTAGGTGTTCAAGGATGGGATAGGTGGTACACATCTATTATATATCAGAATGACATCACATGTGTTTATGCTATGAATTTCAATACTACAGAACATGTCTTTGGCGTCAGTTGTTTATGCCCTTTTGTATATAATGTGTTTGTTGGCCTAGAAACCCATCCAAGATTTACTCATTAGGAGTAAATCTTGGATAGTACCCGATTTGGGACTGTTCTTGAACACCTAATCTCACTTAGGATGTAAGTGTATAATGTATATTGGGGTTTTGAGAAAATTTTGGTAGGAATTCCCCATTTGTTCTCTAAGTACATATGTACTTAGAGAACAGTGGGGAAATGCTGCCGAAATTTTCTTGAAAACCCAATACACATTATACACTTACTAGTGAGATTAGGTGTTCAAGGATGGGATAGGTGGTACACATTTATTATATATCAGAATGACATCACATGTGTTTATGCCCTTAATTTCACTACTACAAAACATGTCTTTGGCGTCAGTTGTTTATGCCTTTTTGTATATAATGTGTTTGTTGGCTTAGAAACCCATCCAAGATTTACTCATTAGGAGTAAATCTTCGATAGTCCCCGGTTTGGGACTGTTCTTGAACACCTAATCTCACTTAGGATGTATGTGTATAATGTGTATTGGGTTTTCAAGAAATTTTCGGTAGAATTTCCCCGTTTGTTCTCTAAGTACATATGTACTTAGAGAATAGTGGGGAATGCTGTCGAAATTTTCTTGAAAACCCAATACACATTATACACTTACTAGTGAGATTAGGTGTTCAAGGATGGGATAGGTGGTACACATTTATTATATATCAGAATGACATCACATGTGTTTATGCCATGAATTTCAATACTACAGAACATGTCTTTGGCTTCGGTTGTTTATGCCCTTTTGTATATAATGTGTTTGTTGGCCTAGAAACCCGTCCAAGATTTACTCATTAGGAGTAAATCTTGGATAGTCCCCGGTTTGGGACTGTTCTTGAACACCTAATCTCACTTAGGATGTAAGTGTATAATATGTATTGTGTTTTCGAGAAAATTTCGGTACCATTTCCCCGTTTGTTCTCTAAGTACATATGTACTTAGAGAACAACGGGGAAATGCTACCGAAATTTTCTCAAAAACCTAATACACATTATACACTTACTAGTGAGATTTGGTGTTCAAGGATGGGATAGGTGGTACACATTTATTATATATTAGAATGACATCACATGTGTTTATGCCATGAATTTCAATACTACAGAACATGTCTTTGGCGTCGGTTGTTTATGCCCTTGTGTATATAATGTGTTTGTTGGCCTAGAAACCCATCCAAGATTTACTCATTAGGAGTAAATCTTGGATAGTCCCCGGTTTGGGACTGTTCTTGAACACCTAATCTCACTTAGGATGTAAGTGTATAATGTGTATTGGGTTTTTGAGAAAATTTCGGTAGGAATTTCCCATTTGTTCTCTAAGTACATATGTACTTAGAGAACAGTGGGAAAATGCTGCCGAAATTTTCTTGAAAACCCAATACACATTATACACTTACTAGTGAGATTAGGTGTTCAAGGATGGGATAGGTGGTACACATTTATTATATATCAGAATGACATCACATGTGTTTATGCCCTTAATTTCACTACTACAAAACATGTCTTTGGCATCAGTTGTTTATGCCTTTTTGTATATATTGTGTTTGTTGGCCTAGAAACCCATCCAAGATTTACTCATTATGAGTAAATCTTTGATAGTACCCGGTTTGGGACTGTTCTTGAATACCTAATCTCACTTAGGATGTATGTGTATAATGTGTATTGGGTTTTCAAGAAAATTTCGGTAGCATTTCCCCATTTGTTCTCTAAGTACATATGTACTTATAGAATAGTGGGGAATGCTGTTGAAATTTTCTTGAAAACCCAATACACATTATGCACTTACTATTGAGATTAGGTGTTGAAGGATGGGATAGGTTGTATATATTTATTATATATCAGAATGACATCACATGTGTTTATGCCATGAATTTCAATAATACAGAACATGTCTTTGGCGTCGGTTGTTTATGCTCTTTTGTATATAATGTGTTTGTTGGCCTAGAAACCCATCCAAGATTTACTCATTAGGAGTAAATCTTGGATAGTCCTCGGTTTGGGACTGTTCTTGAACACCTAATCTCACTTAGGATGTAAGTGTATAATATGTATTGTGTTTTCGAGAAAATTTCAGTAGCATTTCCCCGTTTGTTCTCTAAGTACATATGTACTTAGAGAACAACAGGGAAATGTTGCCGAAATTTTCTCAAAAACCCAATACACATTATACACTTACTAGTGAGATTAGGTGTTCAAGGATGGGATAGGTGGTACACATTTATTATATATCAGAATGACAATTATTATATATCAGAATGACATCACATTTATCATAATTGATAAAAGATCACAATTTTAGAGACATGCATGCTTATATTTTTTATTGAAGCTAAATGTTTGCTTTCTTAATATCAATATCATTTTCAGATTTGATGTTTGATTATCTTCTAGTTAATACAAATGCTAAATATTTTCCTTTTTAATGACATTTTCAGATGGTTGACCATGATGAGCATGATGTCCATGATGAGCATGAAGTCCATGATGAGCACGCTGTCCATGATGAGCATGGCAAGGATACCAATGTAACTTCTAAAAACATATCCTATATTTCTATAAAATTCATTATCTTCTAGTTATGTCATATATCCCATATTTCTATATTGGGCTAATTGAGTGTGTTTATTTTTATCAAATTTTAGGTTGATGATGTACATGTACCCACTGAAGCACTGGAGCAACTTGATGCACATCACCAAACACTTAACAAGAAAAGGGGCATCACTCTATTGAAGAAGTTAATAGCGCTAAGTGGCAGTGGATCTAGATTGGTTGTGGAGTTTGAAAATGGAGGAAATGCAATTAGAGTGAACCACAATAATTTTGTAAACTATCTTGGGGTTGTCACTCGAAGCCATTGTGGTATTAAGTATGATAATTGGCATAAAGTTCCTCAGGCAAAGAAAGACTTGATATGGACAGATTTATGCATGAGTTATTATTATTTACAATTCTATTTTGTAGATTACAAATTCTATTATTTGCAATTCTATTTTTGGATACTAGTTAATAACAATTCTATTTTATAGAATCTATTTGCATTGGATGAGAAGCTACATCATAAAAGCGTGATGCAACATGCTGGAAAGATGCTAAGGAACTATAGGACAAATCTCAACAGAGAATACATAAAATATGGTCATAAGAAGAAGAAGTCAGCCCTAGAACAGTGGAACTTCTTGGACAAAGAAGATTGGGACACATTTGTTGCTTCAAGAAAATCTAAAGAATTCAAGGTATTAGGCGTCACTCCCAATATAATTAATATACTTTGTATTCACCTATTCAAGATTAACATTTAGTGCTACTAACCAAATCATTAATGTGCATACTAACTAGGCCCTCAGTGATGCGCAAAAAAGCAAGGCGTGCACTGAATGTGCATGAACACACTATGGGTCCAAAGGGCTATGCAAGCGTTCGCCAAAGACTACAGGTGGAGTCTGCTGCTACTCAGGAGTCCTCTACTACATGTGCCACACCCATGCCTCGCCATGATGTCTGGATAGCTGGGTGGCAAAACAAGAAGGGTGAAATAAAGAAGACTGTAACTGCTGAGGCGGCTGTGAAAATGGTAAAATACAACTCTTAGAGAAATCATTTTAATATTGATTATTTGTGGTGTTAACTTACCAATTTTTGTTGATGGTGACTAGTGGGAGCTGCATGAGCAGAGGAAACAAGGCATGTTCATCCCTCAGGGCACAAGGGATGAATTGGCAGTTGCTCTGGGTAACCCAGAGCATCCTGGACATGTTAGGGGTGCAGGCGCTGGTGTGGGCATCAAAGCATTCTTTGGGCCATCCCAGCGCAAACCGAGATCGGGACTTTCACAAGAAGAGGTAACCTATTCTTTTTTTAGAATGTTACTGTAAAAGGGAATTCAATAATAAGAAACTAATGTTTCTTTTATCCAGGTATAGGAGAATAAGAGAGTCGAGGATATAGTTGCTAAGAAGGTCAATGATATAGTTGTTGAGAAAGTCAAGGAAGAAATGGTGCGGTGGTAGGCATCTCAGGCTTCCAATCAGCCTATGGCGACGCACTATTTTCCTGATGCACAGACTGAGAGTAATCTTGTAGACCCACCGCCTAACACGTCTGCTGTAAGTATTATTTATGACATTGTAGCTAGTCTTTTCAAGATGATATGTTTTCAAGATGATATGTATATATGTATAATATTCTTTACGTAAATTTGTAGGCGTTGAAGCCATGCTACTTATGAATACAAGACTATGTTATTGCAGAGGCGTAGGCTTACCCATCCCTTCTTGGGGTAATGTTTCATGGGACTCCAATGCCATAGGGCTACGTTCGTGTGAGCCCTATATGTGTCTTACCCGATTGGAGGGATGCTACATTGCCATATGCCCACCCGGATATTGATACACTTGCTGAGGCAGAAGACAGGGTGATATTGTGGCCCAAAGCAGATGTCGTCTATACTACTGAAATTGTAAGATAAATTTACATTACTTTAGATTGTTAATATGTATACATGAGGTCAATTGATCTGAAATTATATATACATGTTAAAAAGAAGACATCCGGAGCACCTAGGCCTTCACCTCCACTTCCTGCATTACCAACTTGGGTTCCAACTGACCTAAAATACCCGTTAGGTCCTACTTGTAGGGGAATGGCATGTTGGATATGGGCACATAATATACATTTCCCTATAATTGTTTCTTTAAAAGTGAATTATGCAGGTCAATCATAGGAAAGCTCTTTATTTATACAAGATATTATTGAGCTATTTATATATGATTGGCTAAATACATCAATGATAGAGACATGGATAAGGTGAGATCTTGTTTATACATCCATATACCTTGTGTAAGATCCAGTGATTTGGTTTCTTATATATTAATGCATACGTAATACATGTTTTGCAGCTACTTAGTCGAAAATCAATGCAAACAATTTGCATTTGATCATGTGGGATTTTTGATTCCATCATTTATTTGTATGGTAGCTAAAGACCCTGATAGTGTTCAACAATATTGTATAGATGCTTTTACAATTTTCAGTCAGCAAAAGAAGACGATAATAATAGCTCCATTCAATGTCAAGTAAGTTTACTTTACTTATAATTTGGACTTAAGAAAATTACATTTTTATTGTGCATTTTGAGTTATTAATTTTTAACTTTTTTACCTCTAGCGGTAGGCATTGGGAGTTACTAGTTATTCTCCTCGGGACATTCACTATTTATTATCTAGATCCTGTGGGGAGTACATTGAATACTAAAATTAGACACGTAATGAGATTGCCATTATTCTGGTGAGAAATATTTCATTTTTATATTTGTTAACATCTGTTATTACATTACTATTTAATTATGCAATTTACTGTGTTACATTAACATGTAGGGGTTTAGATGCATTCAAAAATTATGGAGGAAAGGTCCCAAGGAAAAAGAACCAACCAATAATTTGGGAGAACATAAAAGTAAGTTCCCGACTCCAATGTATATATTATTTATGTGAACTGTGCTTAGTTGTATTTTTTAATATTTGTATGTTTCAATTTATAGTGCGCTACACAAGACAATGGATGGGCATGTGCATACTATGTGATGAGATTTATGCAGATGATTATCCAATATGCCGCATTGGACATCGATACCATACATGAGTTATTATATATAGTCTCATTAGTTAGTATGAAATATATCAATCTTATTTTTATATTATTACTTATATATATACATCATTCTCTTTGCATGTGTTTAAAACTGAACACACTATAGGTAAACGCTTAAAAGATGTACATGCTCCATATACGATGGAAGTATTAAATGAAATAAGAGAAGAATGGGAAAGAGCCATACAAATAGTGGCGATTGTAACATATAACTGGGATGCTGATAGCGATGTTGAATGATATTTTATAAATGAATATTTCTGAATGTTTATACATGTCTGAATGTTTCTACATGTATTTGAATGTTTCTATATGTGTGAATGTGAGAATTGAATTGATGTCTGAATGTATCTACTTGCGTGAAAAGTATATTTGTTGATTTTGCAGGTTTGTGGCTTGTTTGTAGGATGATATCAATGGATGTTGTAAACATGTAGTTCAGAAAACTAAACTATAGGTTCTCATCCTGCTGACTAGCCACAGCAGGCCTGCAAACTCATAAGAAAAAAAATAAATAAAACATAGGCGTCAGTTATTTATAGAACACCGTCATCAAAGGCTTACAACGTCGGTTATTGGATAAAACCGCCGCCTAATATGACAAACAACCCGACCATGTAGGAAAGCACGGCCGTGATGGAAAAAGTGTCAGATATTAGTACAAAACCGACGCCTATAGTACTAAACACGGCCGTGCAGGGAAGCACGGCCGTGGCGTCTGGGAATATGGCGTCAGGTTTTTAGTTGGGAACCGATGTAGAAAGTGTCCCCGATGGCGCCCTTTTTATGGCGCGAACCCTTTTGGCGTCGGTTATAAAACTGATGCCGAAGAGTTTGAACTTTAGTGGCGCCCGCATAGGCGTCGCTTGAGAATCGTCGCTAAAAGGGGTTAAACGACTGACGCCAAAGACATGTTCTGTAGTAGTGCCTCTAGTGTTTTTCAATGTGCCCTTAAAGGTCCCTCTTGGATGCTCAGTGTGAGGTCCTATGTGCTTCTGATGCCCTCCAACTACGCATGTATGGTAGACATGTTGTATTTTTTCACTGTGGGCTTTTGTGTCTGCTGAGATATCTCTACATCTCATCTCCTGACTCGACGTGTCTCTCACTCCTCAATATTCCTCCTCCACTTAGAAGTTTCTTGTGATTTACCTAACCCCTCTGGGATGATCTATGGCTACTCAAATGTGTCCCTAGGGTTCTCCTCCTCCCATCTTCTCACTTTTCCAAGAAATCTAGAGTAGGACCCCACGCCATCAACAATTATGCAACATGGTATGGGAGCTCTAGTGATACGTATGGGTAAGGTGGGTTGACCTGATATATGATTTTTTGATCAACAATTGAAGTCATAGAAGAGAATACAAGATAGTGCAGGTCCATCAACTTCCCCCCAGACCTAGTATATCCAGAAACATCATGACAAAGAGCAACAACTATGGATGTCACAATCCCTCCTAGAATGAATAGATTCTTTATCTTAGATGGAACTATCCTTAAGTGGTCAATCATCAAAGATCGTAATTTAACATGTTTTCCCTTTATGAACTAGCCCAAAACACATAAGTCTTTCTTTGTGCAGCTCCCTTGATTCTCATATCTGTTAAAAATGGTATTTGCTAGGACTTTTCGAACATAGCGTAGGAAGGGGTTATGGATAAAAATCATCGTCGACTTCCCCGCTACAAAGTTGTTGGGGTGGTTTATGCCTTCCACATGGCAGTAAAACTAGCATTGGCGCTCTTATCTGTCTTGTCAGTGTCAAAGCAAGCTACCATTTCTTCATTTGGCACAAAGAAGTTGTTCAACATGGTTGAAGAAATGACCCAATGTTGGTCTCAAAGCCTGACATTAATGGCATCTTCTCCATCATGGGATACCTTTTCTATTGTGACAAAGAACTACTGTGTGAGCTCAATATAGGTCTCTTGCTCTATCATCACAATGTCATACAAACCAATCTCCTTCATCATACCCCCATAGTACTTGAGGAAACCTAGGGTGTTTAAAGTTTCTCGTCACATGTAGCGGGTGGCTATCGCCCTATGTGTCAGACACTTCGGGTGCTTGGGCGTCTTTTCCCACCGTTTAGAAGTCTCAGGCTCTATATGTGGCTGTTGTTGTGGTGCCTTGGGATGTGGTGCATCCTACATCACCTCATCCTCACCGTCTAACTATAACTATCATCGTGCTCTCGGATGTGGTGCTACTGATGCGTGCTATTTTAGCACATCTTTTCTGCGAATTATTAAGCTTGTCACACAGATATACTCCATTCCTCTCTTAAAAATTGCACAAATTGATATTTTCTCGTTTTATCACAAATTTGACAATCATGTGCATTTTCATGCAGTTTCAGGACCCGATCCGATCGACTAGTATCTTCAACCGATCGTCTCACTGCATCAAACTGATTGTATGACTATCTAAAATGCTCGGTTCGCCTTCAAGTTTCGATCATTCATCTCATCAGACGATGGCTGAGATCGCCCGATTCCAGCCACCAGATGCCCGACTGATGCCCATTGTTGAGCAACATTGAGCGGTTTCAACTGCGCCATCACCCTAATTAGGGTTGGCAGCCGATCGATGGGTTGTGTGTTCCAGAACCTTCCAACCGATCGGTTGGTTCCCGAACCGGTCGGTTGGCGGTGCGCAGACAGCAAAAATCCCATCCGCCAACCTCAAAATAACCCTAAACCTAATGTATATCCCCCCCCTTCTCCTATAAAAGGAGGGGCACTTCCTCCTCTTCGGGGGTATCTTGGATTTCTTGTATTTTGGAATTCTGAAGCAATTAGTCTTGTAATCTTTTTCATATTATGCAATAAAGTAGATCTTATTTCAAGCATAGCTCTTTCATTCTTGTTCTTGTCTTTTATCTCGGCCTTAGTTTTAATTTTCTTTTCTCTGTTCTTTGATTCTGGAGCAAGGAACAATGAACTAAGCCATTTCATTGTCTCTAGCATAAGGATTAATCTCCTAATTTTTGGGCTAGACTATGGCTTCATTTCTTTCTTCCTCCGTCTCCCCTCTCTCTATGTGTGAGTAGACTTTTATCGGGGCAAGGGGAATAACCCCTTAGCCATGGTTTTAACAATTTCTTCTTAAACGACTAGATGGTAATAGATTTTAATTGAATGGTTTATCTTCGGATCGCATGTTAATCTGGATGGATATGACCATGGAAATCCGGATTTAGAACAATAAAATCGATTACATAGATGTTTTGATATGACCGTGGATTTTCGTCTTTTAGGATGATAAACTAGGAAGCATGAGCACCAAGACCAATGGGCTCATGTGGAGTTTATCTCTTGTGGATTTTTAAAATTCGCAAACCTTCATCAAATCATCGTTTAAGATTTAGTTGTTATCACCTAGGCTAAGGTGGTGAAAACCTCTACGAGCCTCAATTTCCATCTCTTGATTTAATCACCGCATCCTTTGTTTTCTTTAATTCTTAGTCTTTCATTCACATAATTTTGCTTGTGTTAACAATCATCTTATTTTCCTTGTGCATGTTATTCCTTGTTAAGTGCATTTCTTCTTGCATTAGTGTAATCAACCAAACCCCCAACTGGACTTTACTTTCTGCTTTAATCAAAAGAAAAATACCAAAAACAAATAATAAAGTTCTTCAAACTTTGGGTTCTAAAAAAAACAATCTCTTAAAAGTTGTCATGTGGGATCGATCCTTCTATACTACCCTTAAACCCAGAAGTGAAAAGGTTTAAACTCTAGGATTAACCATCTTAGTGATTGATATTGCAAAATGACGATTATCAATTTGGTGCCGTTTCCGGGGACAACAGATTGTTTTCTCGAACCCTAAAACAATTTTGAAAAACTTTTTTTTTCTTTTTTTTATACCTTTCGAGTAACATTCCGGAAGTGTACTCCTCTTTCTGCCGAGTTTCCATTCCGGTAGTACATTTTTTTTGCAAACGAATTAACTGCTTTATTTGTGCATGCGACGCCCAAACAACGATTTTCAACCTTTCGATCCGGAAATAGAAAGAACCTTTCATAATCGAAACCGTCAAAATCTAGTGAGAATGAATGAAAATGAGGTCGCCCGTAGAATTGACCAAGCTCTCAAAGCTCAAAGAGAGCTCATCCAAGCCGAACAAGCGGAAAGAGAAGCCGCTTTGCGAGCAGCCTTTAGGGCCGAACAAGAAACCATAGAAGCTGATAGGAGGGAAGCCGAAAGGCAAAAACAATTAAAAGACTTTTCTATTCCCAAAACGGCTTATGTGAAACACCCAGTCATACCCCCCAATATTATTGCTCCACAATTCAAAATCCGAACACAATGGATCACTATGATGCAAGCCAACCCCTTCTCAGGAAACAATGGAGAAAGTTGTCAAGATCATCTTCAAAGGTTCATTGACCTTTTCTCCTTGAACAAACTCCCAGGTGTCTCTGAAGATGCCATCCACCTTAGTTTGTTCAAATATTCCCTCTCCGACCAAGCTAGTAGCTGGTACAACACCATTGAGAGCGAAGAACATGTCACAACTTGGGAAGTTCTCCAAGGCAAGTTCCTTGAAAATTTTTACGCCCCGTCTCTCACCTATGAACTTAGGGGTCAAATAACTCATTTCTCTATGTCCCCAGGAGAGTCTTTAGGTGAAGCCTAGAAAAGATTCAAAGACTTACTTAGCAAGTGCCCCCACCATGATATATCTCAAGCCCAACTCATACATATTTTCTATCGTGGTGTTGATGATGATACCAAATTCTTTCTCAATTCCTCATCCGGAGGAAATTTCATGCATCAAAGTTTAACTAGCGCATGGGAGGTAGTTAAACGGGATTCCAAAACAAGGGCTAGAAGAGGGATTGGAGGAATCCTTAAGGTAGCCAAGGCAGAAGTTAATAATGATATCCAAAGCATAGCGGAAAGCCTAAAATTAATTGCCTTAAAACAAGATCGGTTAGAGTCATCCTTGGTCACCCTTAGGGAGTCACCCCAACAACTAAAAGCCATGGATTCCCTTTTTGGTATTTGCCAAGGATACGACCATACCACCCTCCACTGTCAATACCTCTACAACATGCCCATGCAACCTGAAGTAGGTCAACAACCAGAAGACCTCAATTCGATTCATACAATACCAGGCCAAGGTTACTACAATCCCAACCAACCTAGAAATCACCCTGGTTTTCAGTACGGGAACCCTTCAGGTGCCGAGAACTCTAACCAACTTCAACAAAGACATCCCTACCCTCAAAGTAATAATCGACCACCACCTGGATTCCCATACAACAATCAAATAAATTTTGGAAATCACCAAAATCGACAACACTACCAACAATTCCAAAACCTAAACCTTATATTGTTTTAGAACTGCTCAGTGTAGTATTTATTGTTGTTAAATTTCATAACGTTTATTCAAAGTTATATCTCTAATCACATTAGTGCCTTAGACTGTTTCCTTGAAGTACTCATTCACTGAGCGAGTAGGCTCACCCCTCTACTCAAACATTTTAGGGTTAACCGCGTGGACTTGAAGATGGTCAGAGCATCAGCGTAGATCTTCTACAAGAGTTAAGTACAAGATTAGTTGAGTCAGTCGGTCCTTGTCACTCTAGGTCCTCAGTAAGAGATAAGAGGGAGAGTTGTAATTACGATGTTTAATATTGTTCCTCTTTTGATATGTATGCTAATTAGCAAGTTTTATGTGCATAAGGTGTGAGAGACATCATGAATGTTTATACATGTATCTTTACTATTGAAGTCTGATTAGTAAAAGACATTTTCAGATTCCTTTGTTAAGATGCTATGTGGTTCAATGCGGGGAAACAAGAGTTTTAAAGAAAAGAAAAAAAGTTAAGGGTGTTCTTTGTGTTACATATAAGTCCTATCTTATGCCCTAATCTCATGATTTGAGGAAATTGTGAGATCGGGGTGTAACATGTTAGCAGGTATCTCGATAAGCCCAGACAATGTCAATGAGATGTTGTCTGCCATATTTTAAAATATCTAAAAAGTTCCCTGGGAAAGGTCGTCTGTATAAAAAAATGGCCACTGTAACCTTGTTGGGTATTCTGACTCTGACTATGCTGGGAGCAAGATAGATCTCCGTTCTACTTCTGGTTACTGCACGTTTGTAAGTGGTAACTTAGTTACCTGCCGCATTAAGAAACAAACAGTTGTTGCTCGTTCTAGTGCTGAAGAAGAATATCGAGCCATGGCTCATACTACCTGTGAACTCTTATGGGTCTGTGGTCTTCTGAAAGACTTTGGTATCTCTCATTCTACTCCTATTCCTATGTATTGTGACAACAAGGCTGCTATCTTTATTGCGAGTAATCCTACATTTCATGAACGTACGAAGCATATCGAAGTTGATTGTCACTTTGTATGAGAAGTTGTCTTATTTGGTCAAATATCCACACCTTATACACATACTTCAGATCAAGTTGCAGATATCTACACCAAGATTCTTTCGAAGACTCGCTTCACTGCTCTGATTGACAAGCTGGGCATGATTGATATCTATGCTCCAACTTGAGGGGGAGTATTAGTATACATATTTTACTGTGTTGTGTTGGTTCTTACTTAGTGTATTTTGGCTTTTGTCTATTAGTCACTTGTACTTTTATCCCATATTGTCTAGCTCTACTCTATGTCTCACTCTCTTGTCTTATAAAAGAGAGAGCCATGTACTTGTTTTATTCACTCAATAAGAAATAGTCTTTAGTATTTTAGATGGTATCAGAGCCTCCTGATCCTTCCTAAACCCCTCCCTCCTAAACCCTAACCCCATGCCCACATAACCCCTGCCGCCGCCGACCCCCCTGTTCCTCACGCTACGCATGGCGTCTAGGGTTTCTCCAAAGGCGATAGGAGGCGATCACGAAGATGACGGCGATGGGGACCCTTCCCGCCAGCTAAATACCATCCCCCTTGGCACCTCCTGACTAAATCTTACCTACACAAGTAGTCGATAGGGTGGCCAATCCCTGGCGCAATCCCAGAACTCCATGGACGTGGACAGCATGGAACGGTCAAACCCCTTTCTGCTGCTCTACAATAAAGGAAAGGAGCAGCCCGTTCAGCAACAACCATCCGTAACGTCCTATCGTGATTCTCTAGGGAAGGGGTCATCGGACAATCCATACAACTTCATCATGATTGATGATGAAACCAACGGAGTGAAACTACAGCCAACGAACATCGAGTGCTCACCTGAGCACGGCTTCCCAGCGTTCCGGGTACGTAATGAAGCCATGGAAGAGTTGCTTCGACCATGGAAATTCACAGTAATTGTCAAGCTACTTTCGAGGGAGATCGGGTACCTTACACTCCGAGATCGTATTTCTAAGTTATGGAAGTCGGTAGGTGGCTTCAACCTCATTGATGTGGCCAACGACTTCTTCCTTGTCCAACTCCAATCTGATGATGACTACATTAATGACCTTGCGGGAGGCCCTTGGCCCATCTTTGGTTCATACATGATTGTTCAACGTTGGTCGCCAAGTTTCTCACCAGATCTTACTACGCCGCCCAGGATGGTGGCTTGGGTCAGAATCCCAAACCTCCCATCCACCTCTATCAAGAAGTCGTCCTCAGAGAGATTGGGGATCGCTTGGGGAAGACCATTAAAGTGGATATGAATACAACACTACAGCGACGAGGGCGATTTGCGTGAATCGTTGTCGAGCTAGACATGCATGCACCTCTAGTAACCCTCATCATGGTCGAAGGCCTCAAGTACAAAGTCGAGTATGAGAACATTCCTTTTATTTGTCTCCACTGTGGTAAAGCGGGACAACTTGAAAAAGAGTGCAAGAAGAGAATTGAAGAGGAGAATGAACTGAGATGAGCAAGCGTGGAAGCAGGTAAAATTGTCCCTGACAACCCCCAACGTCGTGAAGGTTTCTCCGAGGACATCCACGCTCAGCCAATTCCTAGAAGGCAGAAGAAACCAGTCGCTGGTGGGGCTCAAAAAAGAACTACCCAAGGAAGCAACCGATTTCAAGGGCTGCAAGACCAGGAAGAGGAAGACGACATCGCAAAAATCCTAGACGTGGACAAGGTCACTGAACGAGTCACCGGTATTGATTGGAGCCAGAGGAAGAAACAAAGCAAGAACGCTAAAGCCTCTGGAAACATGGGATCGGAAGCGCAGACGGAACAAGCAATACCACCCACTGCCTCTTCTAGGATACCCATCCCGGCCGTTCGGAAAGAACCCGCTCACACTAAAGTCGCACCTTCAGGAGATGAAGTCCTCGCCGGCAGGGACGCGCAGCAACGCCCCTTCTTAACCTCATCCTTCAACGTTGGTGCCTACGATGTGCCAACCACAAACTACGTCAAATATAGGAGTCCATCCAAAGGATCACAGGGTATTCATCTACATAACCGCAAGGTAACCCATGCTAGAGACTCGGGGAGAGCTTCTACAAGGAAGCGTGGCAAAACATCCTTGACCCAGGATCTCGAGAAGGAAGCGTAGGCCATGGGTTCATCCACTCTGGAAGAAGGGGATAAATGAACATCATAAGCTGGAGTGTTCAGGGTATCTGTGACGAAGATACCCAGAACTCAATCAAAGAGCTAGTTAGGAGATATGGAATATCTGTCATTGGGTTATATGAAACCCGATGCAGCGGAGCTAGAGCAACATCTATAATCAAACAACTCGGATTTCCTCAATCTCACCGGGTTGAAGTTGTTGGGTTCGCTGGCGGCATATGGGTACTGTGGAAAGCAGGCATCAATCTAGAAGTCCTAGCCTCCCATAAACAATTTCTACACTGCAAGATAGAACAACAATTCCTCTGCACTTTTGTCTACGGGGGCACAACTAGAAACAGCAGACGCTTTCTATGGCATCACCTTCTAGGCATATCCACCTCCGTCACCTGCCCATGGGTGGTGGTAGGTGATTTTAATGTGGTTATGTATCAATCTGAGAAATTTGGCAGCCCCTCTTTTGAAAAAACAAACAACAAGGACTTCATTGACGCCATGGCACAATGCAAACTCTTTGATCTTGGGTATAATGGTTCATGTACAACGTTCAGGAGAGGCTTGCTGCACGAACGGCTGGATCGAGCAATGGGGAATGAACTCTGGTTAGAAATGACAAACGTTAACCTGGTTCAAGTGCTTGAAAGGAACAACTCAGATTACGCACCCGTTTTAATTTCGAAATCTCGCAACCTGAGGACCTCAGCGAGATGGGAGGAAAGCATCAGCTTCAAACAATTCATCTCAATGAACTGGGATACCAGTGCTCCTCTCAATCAAGCAAGCTCTGGATTTCTGACTAAGGCGGGCGCATGGGACCAGCGTGAAAGGAGAAGAAGCCATAGAAGAAAGGATCAATTGAGCAACAAAATCAAATGGAACCAGCTTCAGCTGGCCCTTGATTTCAACAACTCTCTAGCCAAAGACACAGTTTATCCCCAAGTTGAACTCGACAGCATCTCGAGACAGGAAGAGATTGAGTGGCAACAAAAAGCCCATTGCGATTGGGTTAAGTTGGGGGATGGCAACACTAGATACTTTCGTTCTATTGTCAAAACTAGAAGACAAAGGAACAAAATTATCAAATAGAAGAATTCAGATGGCTGCTGGGTGGACAATGAGGAACAACTTAAGAACCTCATCCTTTCCTTCTTCTCAAGCATCTACCAGGAATCCTCTCGAGCGACAGTAAGCCAGCGCAGGCTTCGTTGGGTCCTTTCCTACGTTGAACGTAGTCGATCTACATCAGCTAGGTCGAGCACCTACATCCGACGAGATATGGGCAAGCCTTCATGCCATGGCACCTCTCAAGGCCCCAGGGCCTGATGCCATGGATGCTTTCTTCCTTCAAAGAAACTAGACCTTGCTTAAAAACCATGTGTGCAATTTTATTATTGAAACCTTCACGAGTTCCTCTCTTGCACAGGGCTATGCAGATTCAACCCTCGTCCTCATCCCTAAGGTGGCTGCGCCGGAGACCTGCTCACACCTCAGGCCAATCTCTCTCAACAACGTCTGCACCAAGCTTATATCGAAGGTGATTGCAACCAGAATCAAGCCGTATATGAACGATTGGATCTCTCCCTTCCAATCGAGCTTTGTCCCAGGCAGGAAGATAAGCGACAGTATTGTCCTTGCTCAAGAAATTGTACACTCAATGGAGTCAAAGCAAAACAGAAAGCATACTATGGCAATTAAGTTAGACCTTATGAAGGCTTTCGACAAGCTCAGTTGGTCGTTCATTGAGGACACTCTCAGCAGAATGACCATCCCCAGAAACATCATCACTGTCATCATGAATCTCATTAGGTCGAGCATTACCTCTGTCCTATGGAACGGGGAGATGATCGGTTCTTTTAAACCGTCATGCGGAGTCAAGCAAGGAGACCCACTCTCGCCTTACATCTTTGTACTATGCTTAGACAGATTTAGTCAACTCATCAATGAAGAAATCTCTAAGGGTTCATGGAAACCGCTGATTCTATCTAGGCAGAAGCTCCCTTTCTCGCATGTTAGCTTTGCGGACGACATTGTCTTGTTTGGGGAGGCGTCAACCCGACAAGCTATGACAATCAACCGCTGCCTCAAGCGTTTAGCAAAGCCTCCGGACAATTCTTGTCCCATGAGAAGTCCTCCGTCTTCTATTCGTGTAACACCCCGAGGGCCGTCAGAACTCAGGTGAGCCGCAAGTTGAACATCAAGGAGACTGAGGATTTGGGACGTCACCTTGGTGTCCCGATTCTCCACAAACGGAAGAGCAAAGCACACTTCCAGTACCTAATCTACAAGATGCACCTCAAAGTTACAAGCTGGCAGAACAGATTCTTGTCACTCGCAGGAAGAGTCACATTGGCCAACTCGGTCTTGCTCTCGCAATCTTGCTACACAATGCCGCTAGTCCAACTCCCGATCTCAGTCACTGATCGCATCGAACAACTAACGTGGAACTTCATCTGGTCAGGATCCACCACAACCAAATGGTTCAATCTGATTGCTTGGCAACATGTCACAAAACCGCTCCCCCAGGGTGGCTTGGGAATCAAAAGAGCACGAACCTTCAATTCAGTGCTCATTATGAAGCTAGCCTGGGACTTCGTACAGAACAGACAGGTCTCTTGGATACGCCTGATGCAGGCCAAATATTCCAGGAACCTCAGCAGCAAAACAACCGGCTCGCACACATGGAGAAGCAACTGCAAAGCACTCTCGTTCATCATGACAAATTCTAGGATGACTAATATGGGGCTGCAGACAAATGTCTGGACCGACGCATGGGTTGGGGAAGGCCTAGTTCCGTTGCTGAAACTGGGACTCCTAATACCCGACGAGATCAAAGACCTGCAAGTCTCCAGTCTGGTCCTAGATGATGGGAACTGGGACAGGGACTTCCTACAAGCTTGGTTTACCAATGAATCCATACTGGGCATCACCAGTATGCCAACACCCAGACAGGACCTCGGCGATGACGGTAGGATCTGGTTGCACTCGTCAGATGGTGAATATGCCTCTAGCTCATCCTATACTTGCATCTCTAACTTGCACGATGAGGGACACCCCAAGTGTTTGTCTGCCATATGGAAGCTACCTATTCAACAGCGAATGAAAACAACACTCTGGCTAATCTACCATGATAGACTTCTCACAAACACTATGAGGTTCAAACGCAAAATGACAGACGATCCGAGATGTTCAAGGTGTCAGCATCCGGAGGAATCTGTGCTACATGTCCTGAGAGACTACCCGGATGCTATGCATACTTGATTGTGGACGCTCCCGAACGCTGCCACCTCTTTCTTTCTACAGGAATCTACCAAGGATTGGCTGGAGTATAATCTCGTAAGCCTACATCAGATGGAGGCCTGGAAGATTCTCTTTGCCACAACATGTTGGTGGCTATGGAGGAATCGAAATCTTACATCTTCGAAGGCCAAAGGACCCCCTCCGGCAATCACAGGATCAAATTCCAAAGTAAGCCTCGCCACTGCAAAGGCAGCCTTTTCCAAACCTACAGGGGTCAAGTGCCATCAGGCCTCTCCCGCCCCAATTCCCTCGGCAACTTGTAATCCATCTGCTATCATACACATCGACACGACAGTGGATACTAACAGAAGTACAAAGGCAACAAGCATGGTCCTGCGAGACGATACTGGACATTGGTTAGCTGGGCGAGTGAATAAACACCAGGGCACTAACCTGATGGACGGTGAACTGAGAGCCATCTTGGATGGCCTTGGATTCGCCAAATCTAGAAACCTTTGTGGTTATGTTGTGGTTAGTGATTCTAACAATGCAGTCCACTGGATCACAGGCAAGCGGCAGCCCCCTCTCAAATACCGGCTTCAAGTACAATCCATCAAGTATACTGTTCAGCAGAGCTCGTCGGCATAGTCACAATATACTCCGTTTTTTTGAAAAAAACGCGTTTAAAACGCGTATTATTCACGTGACGTATATGACGGCCGTTTTAAACTCTAAACCGAATAATACGTTTTAAACACGTTTAATTCATGTTTTATTCGTGTATTGCGTTTTAAACGCGTTTAATAAGTTTTTTTGCCGTTTTAAACAGTTATGTACTTTTTCTTCACATTTATTTTTTCCACGTCCTTTTTAACTTGTAGCAGGGTTCCACTAAACCGTCCAACCTTCCTCCTCTATCCCTCTACACACCAGGAGGAGTAACCCTCGACATTCTAGATGTACGCTCCATCTTTCTCCTCCATTCTCCCCCTTTCTTCCCTGATTTGTGCATGTTGCTCCCACTTCTTCCCCTTCTTCCAAAATTAGAGTAATCAGTTCGATGTTTAGTCATTTTCAATCATTATGTGTGGGTTTATATATATTTTGTATATATATATATATATATATATATATATATATATATATATATATATATTCCGCTTTTTTGCCGACTTTTTTCCGAATAGTTGGCCGAACTTTTACCGTACGTTGACCGATTTTTATCCGAATTTTCCGCATAATTCCCGATTTTCAAATTTTTCAACTTGGCCGTACGTATCCCGAATACCGAATTTGTGACTATGCTCGTCGGACATCATCTACAGGCATAGAGACCAGAACAAGCTGGCTGATCAGCTCGCCAAGAGGCACCTTAAACAACCAGACCGCGAAGGATATTGGGAAAACTGTCCAGAATTCTTAATTCCCTTGTATCTCAAAGACCTAGAGACACTTCAAGTCTCCTTTTTTAGCTTTGATCGTATGTAGTCAGTCTTACTGACATGTTTTTTTAAAAAAAAGTCTTTAGTATTTTAGACATTACAATATTGATTTTGTTCAGGGCCTTTGATTCTTGCTTCAAAAATATGAAACTTGTAAAACTCGATTAGTCACAAGAGACCAAGACTACAATGCTTTTTTTTTCTAATATACTGACATATTATTCAAAATTTAGAATTTCCTAGTCACATTCATACCTTTATGAAGTATATCATATACAACATGAAGGGTTTTTCATAATATCATTTTAATTACCACTATAACAAACTAATTATATTTTACCTCTAAGAGATGAACCCCCAATAAAGGGCTATCTGGAACTCTTGCTCATTATACAAATTATAGAAAGATTACGAAGATAAAATCTTGCTAAACTTTTATTTCTTTGATTTAGAAGAGATTAATTTCTCCCCTCCCTCAAACAGTGTGCCTGAGCCTGGATGACCTCAAAGGTGCTAATTAAAGTGCACAACATGGGGGTTTGAAACCGGGTCCCCCCGGGAAGACAAGCCGAGCCGAACCACCTGCGTGACACTCGCCGCGTAAAACTTGCTAAACTTTGATCCATTGTAGAAATAGAATAAAATTTGATTCAATGTAGAACAATTAAAATTCATACTTAGAAATTTGATTACATAAGCAAACTTTGTTACATTTTTCTATTTCCAGTTATCTTTGATAAGATGTGTTCTATACGTTAGCATGCTTAATCGTTAATCGAAGTCCTACATGAATAGCCAGCCCTAGTGTTGTTCAAGAAAATTTGATGACTAGAGATTTTATTATTAGATTCATGAGATAAGCATGTTTTTCACCCCACCCACCCACCCTGATTCCCCATCTACTGGTATCACAACAAACAATCCGAATCTTTCTCATTCATCTTATTCCTCTTCACGTTTCTTTTTTTACTATACCATATCCGTCAATGTTCTTTTCAATTTTAGTCAATAATATCACCTTCCTTGCAACAGGAACAAGGAAAAAGCATATGACACCCTTATTTGGTATCTGTCTTGTTCACCACCCACTATAGAAGCGTGTTCGCCTACATTGCCTCATCATCATTCAAAACATAGGCTGCAATAGTGCTCATAGCATGTTGCTTCCAGTGAGCTCCAAATGATAAGTAAGAAGCCCTTAAGCACTACTTGTCAAAACCGCCCACACACAAAATAAGCCAGTGAAGAGGTGCTGCAGCCACTAGCTCACATCCTCATTTGGCCACAAGAAGTGCCTGTCCAGCCTATGTTCACTTCCGGATCAGTTGATCTAATCACTACCCTGTTTGATTATCCACTCCTTCCTTTATGTTGTTGACCAGCCGGCTGGCATCCATCCTTCCAACTATGTTGTCTGACCAATAACTAACAACTGCAAGCCATTGTTGTTGTTTTCTTCCACCGCCATCACATGTGATGCCCTCCTTGAATATGGTTAAGGTTGATGGTTCTGACCCTCATTCAAGAGAAAAGAGGGGAGCACAAACCCACCTAGTTCTTTTCCTACAACAAAATGACTGCTAGAACTGTCTTCTTCCCTGATTTAATGATCAATACGTAAACGATTAGATATATAGCTTTGCAGTTGACTGCAACTGACAAACAAGTCTCCTAGACGGCTAATTCACCATCATGGAAACAATATTGCTATTGCCTCCCTTAGATTGGGAAAAATGAAAATACTGTGGTTTAGAAGATTTGTCTTGCCTTGTTTCGCCAAACTCAGATCCCCTTACAGATCTTTGCTTTTTGCGCCACAATCTACACTAATGATAAGCTAGAAAAAGGAAGTTGCAGAACCTAATTTATAAGGTCAGCAAGTGGCTAGAACAGTAAGATCTAATATCTAAGAAGGAACCTTGTTATATATTTAAATCAAATTCAAAATCCGATTCGAATTGAAATGAGACAGTGTCTGGTTTGAATCAAGAACTAGAGATAGTGTAAGATCCAAAGTTGGAATAAATATGTTCAGTGTGTGATAAATATGTTTCTAGATCCATTCTGCCCCAATGAATTTGAAGCCTGGTTGCTAGTGGCAGAACTGTTGTCTACGTTGTTTAGGTCGATTGTTGTATTTGGGTATGAATCAACAACTTTTCATTCTAAAACAACAAATACAAATTTACCAAGAGCAAGTTATGTTCTATCTTATGAATTAATTGAAATTCTAATAATAAAATTATCGATTTTTTTGAATAATCTCAGCCTAGACGAATACTCTGCGTCAAATTCACAATTGTTAAGCAGAACGTTTGGTACGCAGCACTCTAGGTGGGATTGGACTAAAATCCTTCCAAAAAATCCTAACCCATGTTTGTTTCCGATTAACTGTGAAGTGGGATCGTATAGCAGCGTCACTGGAATCCTGGTGACGTGGGACTCCTCCAACCCTCAAACCCCCCCGGTACTGGGGAGGTATAGCTCCGGAAGTTGCCTATAGTCGGGCTCTCTTTGACGCTGCTTCTTCTCCCATTGTCTCCCGTACGACTCCGGCTTGTGGTTCCTTCCAGCTTCAACATTGTGGCACTGTCTTCAATTTCTTGGCAATTTTAACAAGTTCTTGGTCAGCCATGGCTCCCGCCATTGCCATCCTTTTTAGAATTATCAAGTTTGATTCTCAAACAGTATGCAACTATTGCCCTCTGCGTTCCTGCAACTACATGCCTCCACTCTATTGCACTTTTGCTTTTGATTTCCAGCCATTCGCCGCTCTACACGAACGCGACTGTTTTCCGTAGTCCATGACCGTCACCATGCTCAGCGTTCCCCTCCGTGAGCTTCATTGTCCTCTCCAGCAACAACTCGTCAGATCCAGTTGTTCGGTTAATGTTAATTGTTGTTCGCTACCAGCTGCCTCCAGCGGTGTATGGAATTGCAACTTGTCATCCTGGGCAACAGATTACATCAGAATTACGGTAGATTAAGCACAACAATCTTGCCATAGTTCTACGAGAATCAACATAATCATATCCAAGATGTAACCAAACACAGGTTGTCATATCTAGCTTCCTTTCCTTTCTAAGTACCGGTCAATCCCATACCTCTTTATATCCTATTCATCTCCTATCCAACAAACCAAACGTGGCCTACTAAGAGCAGCCAAATTAATGGGTTGGAATTAGGGATACATCCTTGGCAGCAGCCTGCTTGTTTAATATAAAACATATTCATTGTGTTAGCAAACCATTACTAACTATTCTACAGCCCTAAAATTGTTTAGGAAATATTATAACGAATTCATTCACTACTCCCTCTCAACGAACAGCACAGTCAGGCCTCTGAATGTACTGCTTATTTTGTCTGATCTGAATGTACAGTTAGAGTTGAAGTCTGCTCTTTGTCCAATACGTAAACATAAAAAATATTTCTTTCTAGTTGAGTGCGAGTACGGGAAAACTCAGGCGGCGACACAGGAGAAAGCACGGCGTTCATTGGAAGAGTAGACAAAAAAGTTGGCCCGTTTCTGGATAAATCTTCTCTGTACGGATAAATCTTCTAAGTCTTCTCTGTACGGATATATCTTCTCTGTACCATTCAAATTTTATCGGATGTCTACGCAGAGACGCTAGCGTACTGGAGGGAGCATTATATGAAGCGCAAATTGTTGCCGAGGCTTTACGATGTGGGATAAAAGGTTTTGTCTGTCTGTTTCCTGTATGTTCAAAGTGAGATAGTTATTAAATAAGCATATATCGGTGGATCTATGAGCACGTAATTATCTTAGCAATATCATACCCAATATGTTTCGTTGAGGTGAAGAAAACCAACATTAGATTTAAATCATCATTTCAGATTTCTTTTTTATTCAGCTCAGTGTAAAATGAAATTATAGTGTGACGGAGATCTACATCATATTTTTGCTTCACATAAAATAATGTACAACTACATGTGCCAGATTAAATATGGTTTGACATTGTGTTTTTCCTTATTTTTATTTGATTAAATAATTAACCAATTCTAACCAGAAGAGTTATGACTCAATTTTCTAGCTAGGGATCATGAAGGAAACTGACTTTGGGGAGGCTGCCAGAAGGAGCAAGGCCATGACATCACTTTGACGGAACTAAAAGCTGCAACATTGGGCCTACAAGAGAGTGTAGACAGATTCAATAAAGTGATTATCTCGACGGACTGCCAGACAGTATTCAACATGCTTAGACACAAAACAGAGACCCCGCCCAGGTACAAACTTAGGTGCAAGTTGATTGAGAGGACCAGCAGCTGATTTGAGGCGATTATCTTTAACTTCAATAGAAGGAACTACAACGGCAAAGGGGCAATGGGTCAGGAAGGATCTAGTTGTAGGTGGGCGCAATGTCCTATTTTCATATTCAACCTTATTGGCGAGGAAGTTTCATTGTATCACAATAATGTAGGTGTTTCAACTTTACCTGTGGGAGTACAAGATGAACAAATGATCTCCAGATTGTTCAAAAAAAAATCTTGTTGAATAATAGAGAAGAAGCCACTAGAAACCTTTGAATCAATACACTAATCTAATCACTCATCTATACATAGTGTACAAGAACTACATCATGTGTCTATTTCACATAAAGATAATGCAAGACTACATGTATCCAATTTTTATGAGTTTATTATTTTATATTTTTGTTATTGTTATCTAATAGAACAATCATTATTTATAACCAAACATACTTTTGATCAGATCCCATCTTTTTATGGATACTAATCTCGTTGAATGAAAGAGAAAAAAACCACCAAAATATTGTGAATGAGTACAATAATTTAGTCATCCATCAATACATATGATGGGCTTTTTGTTGTGGTTACTTTTCAAATTAAGAATAATTTACGTCAGAGGTGGAATATTTATTCAATATGGTTAATAAACAAAAAGTTTATCTTTATGAAACATCTCATGATTTAAATATCTCATTCTATCAAATCCAATGTCCTTCATTCATATGGCTTGTATCTCATGTGGTCCCCAAACATAGTGGAAGAGGTAGACTACACCATAGACCTGAATATGTTTTTTGCTCTCTCCCATATTCTTTCATGGTTCATCTTTCTCCCATCTTTTACCCTCATGAATGAGTACAATTTAGTCATGCATTGATACATATGATGGCTTTATGTTGTGATTACTTTTCGAATTAAGAATCCTTTATGTCAGAGGTAGAATATATGTTCAATAAGGTTTGGGTAACAAAAAATGTATCTTTATGAAACATCTCATGATTTAAATATCCCATCCTATATAATATAATATCCTTCAAGAGATCATATCCTATCCATATAGTTTGTATATCATGTGGTCCCTCAAACCTTGTGGAAGAGGTATACTACATTGTAGACCTAAATATGCCTTTTGCTCTCTCCTAGATTCTTTCATGGTTCATCTTTATCCTATCATACCTACTAGCACATCTCTCACTTCACATGACCCTAGCACAACTATCGCGAGCAAGGCTCTCACAGACCCAAGCCAGTTTGTACAACTCAATGACCCAAAATTTCTAGTGTATTGTTGATTTATAATTTGAAATAATAGTTATTATTGATAAGCTCGAATGTCCTAAAATTTCTAGTGTATTATAGTTAGATATATTTCTAAAGCAATGCATCATTTTGTGGGTGGTTTCCATAAATTTCATTTTTTTGCATGCTAGTATTATGTTCCAATTGATGCTCAAAATTCGTAGTGTGGAATCCTTGGTGATAGATGAAAGAAAATAAAGTTTGGGTTGTGAAAGAATTGAAAATGCCAATTGAAGTCTCCATCTCTTAATTTTCTAATTAAACTATGAAACTACTAATGGATCTCCTAAAGAATAGAAAGTTTCAATTAGTTAAACTTAACAAAGGAATAGGTAAGTGTCTTGTTACAAATTGTGGCACCTCAACCCTTAACTCTAAGGTAAATTTCCACAGTTTTATTGACTAAAAACCCCTTTAATTCTAATTATACATGTTAGTTATTTTGACCATTATCTTTTCCTCATTTCACTAATCACATAAATGAAACATATTTTATGAAAACAAAGTTTAATGATGTTGCATAACATTACACAACTTTAGTGCGAAAAAGAAAGGGAGTCAAAATAAAACATTTTTACATTTTTTGATAACTACTTGAAACTTTTAGGTACAACATAAGATGAAACATTGATGACACAAATTTTCTTCTTCCCCATACCTCTTTCATTCTCTTTGTTTTACCTAAGACTCAAAGACTAGGAGATCACAACTACAATACAATACCAAAAATAAGTTCATGCTTCCATTGAGGTCGACAATGCATTTGAGCACCCTTCTTGGTGATCATCTTGAAACAAAAGGTGATTTGAAAATATATACACACTAGAGTAAAAGTCATTGGCTTAGTTAGTAGATGGCCACTCTCAAACCATATTAATCAAAAGTATTGTTAAATGTAAGAAGGAATAATTGAACTATATTAATATTCACTCTATATGTAGATATTTACATCCTGGTGGAAGCTAGATGCACAATAAAATGTGCCACCAATCCTTTTTTTATGGAAAAACATAACATTTGAAACACAACATCCATTGACTTAGGGGTCATAACCTTACTATGCATAACTTTTTGCACCCTCTTAATGTAATACCCCTAACCTTGGTTATGGCTTAACCCTAGAAGTTTTTCTTAAGTTACTTACCAATGGGTTCTAATCTTTTGAAAAGTAATAAAAGCTTCTTGTGAAGTTTGTTTTCAAATTTGACCCTAATTGCAAACTATGTGTGCATTATATGAAAGTTTGAGTGAAAAGTGCAATTTACCCAAGATAAGGGGTTACATTGCAAAATTTTACATGTGGAATGTGTCCTAAGTGTTTTGTATCATAAGAAAGAGAGTGATGCTAAGTGGTGGCTTATGGAAAGCCTAAATCCCAAGTTACAACTTGTTTGAACAATGCTAGCACTTTGTGCACCAATTTTGGTACAATTTGTAATTTACCCAATATGTGGGGATTGAAATGAAAATTACCACCTCTAGAGTGACCCTACTTACTCTATGTATTCTTTGGAGGAAATATAAAGAATGGGGCACTATGTTTGAATCACCTTTGAGTGATGATACTCTTGGTAATGAAAGACCAAGAATGAGCTGAAGGCAAAAGCCTTATATGTGGTGTATCGGTTTGAAGACTTGAAATAGGAGCCCTATCGGTCAAGGAGCCAAAGTAGGAGCCTCCTATCAGTTTGTTGAGCCTTGGAAAATGCCATGACAGGTGGAGCACCTCAAGGAGGTGGCCCATGATGAGTTACAAAGTTCCTTACAAAAAGTATATCAGGTTGCTTATTTATTGAGATAAAGATGAGATAACTTGCCCAACATGATAAGTAAGGGCCGAGATATTGTCTCTAGATTATCCCCAAGACTCTTGCACAGCAAGATATACATGTGTGCATGCATGGCCATGTGTCAACCATGCATGGCCACGTGTCATCTAGTAGCTTAAGGTGAAGACCCCTCTTATATGCTTTATCTCATGAAACCAAGTATATATACTTCACTTTTCACCAACTTATGAAAGTTTAAGATCCTCATAACCATTCCCCTTGGAGATATCATGCAAAGTAGATCAAGGAGCTAGGAGAGCTCGAGCATCAAGCTTTAGGTAAGGCTTTAGTCATCTTCAACCTTAGTTGAAGTAGGATATCGGGTTATGAATATTCCTTTCTTTCCTTCTTCACCAAGTGGTTAACTATGGTGATCTCTTGTCCATAGAGGAGTTGTGAACGAGCCCTAGACCTTGGAGAAGCTCTTCTTCAACCTTAGGACGTGAGGATTTGGAGCTTGGATCTTTGAAGCTGTTCACAAGGCGGGTTATATAACTTGAACTCAACCATGTTATTATTCATCACCTAAATTGCTATGCTCAAATGAACTACTTTTAATTCCAAAATCTTCTAAAATAGTTGATGAAATTATGAGTTCTAGTAGTTTCTTAGACTTGTTTCCATGAACTATAATAGTTAGAACGGAGGACTAGATCTTGAAGAAGATGGTATCACTTTATAAAGTGATATCGAGTTCAAGCATACACACAAGTAGCTCTAACCCGATGTGGGTATGTGTAGACATTTCTTGCATGATATGCTTGCATGATATGCTTGGACGATATGCTTGCATGATAGGCTTGCACAATATGAAGTCAAGTATAAACTCTATGCACGATATAAGGTCTAAAGTATACTTGAAAGCCGATATGAAACCCTAATTTGGGTGACCTGATATGAGTGAAGAGTAGCAAGTGTTGTTGCACGATATGATCATGTAATCTATCTATTGTACACAATATCATGGAGCACACATCTAGTGCACAATATGACTGATGAGATATACACTTATTCATAAGATAAGACATGGATTAAAATACAAGGTGATGCCCAATATGGTAGGAACATCTCAACCCAATATGAAACTCGATATGGGGGTAAACCCGATATGGGAATAAAGGATAAGCCATACACGATATGGGCCATGCCTTTGCATGATATGGGAGATACCCATTTACCCCTTATACACAATACAAGTCCAAGACTATACTCTTGCACGATATAGAGGTAGTAAATACTCTAAACAATATAGAGTTGGAAACCCTAGGTGATGGGTAAGCCGATACAAGTGGTGAGTGATACCACATGGATGATATGAATAATATCCCATGGATGCTAGGAATAGCACTTACTTCTACCTTGTGGACGATATGAGGTACAATTTATACTTCATGCACGATAAGGTATAAATTACTCAATTGATGGAAAACCCTAGATGAGGGATTGAAACCTGATATACCCTACTCCTTGTGTAATGAATTGAGGTATGAGGAATTAATAAGACACTTAGCTTGTCAAGTAACTATATGATAAGGTTGACCTTGAAGGAATGAAGGGGTTACGAGTCTAGGGGTTTACCTAACATGGTAACCTGATATCTTACCCCACATGGATACCCGATATGATATTCCTGAATGGGAAACCAATATGGTATCTTGTATATACCTCTTAAATGATACATGATGAAACATATGTTCAATGCCCGATATGGTGCACACCTTATGCATGATATGGTGTCAAGCACATAGCTTGAGCATGATATGACACCAAGAACCTAGCTTATACCCGATATGGGGTCAAGCACCTAGCTCATACTCGATACAAAGTTAATTTGAAATGATAAGATCTAAGTGATAGTCCATCTGATATGGGTCCACGATATGTTGATTAGGGGATACACCCTAAAACATGACATGGTGATGTGGTTATACCACATGCCCAATATGGATACATGATATGAAGTAAAGAATGTGGTTTAAAGTATAATATGATAATACACCCATCTTGATACCCAATATGGAAGAGACACTTCGATCGTATGTGATTGATTGAGTGACACATGTTGAATGTGGTGCTAATTAAAAGATGATGTGAATTGTTAATGATGAACTAATATTCCTCAAGAGGAGTATTGAACCAAAAAGTATGATGTAATCAATATTCTAGTAAGGATAAGAGAGAAACTCCTACTTTGTGTTGATAATCATTTAATGATAAATGATGAGAATAGATAAGTATGATGGCATACTTATGAAATGAATATATGCTCCTAGATGTGTGGAGAAATGAATTAGGGTTTGGACTGATAATATTAACTTGAAACCCTATTCGGATATAAAAGGAAACCCGAACCCTAATAATGGGGAAGGATGTATTGCTCTTATTGCATAAGCCTTGTGAGGCATGTTAAATACTTATATGATAAGTATAAGGTTTAATGGCCTTGTGAGCCAAGTGAATAGTTGTTACCTAGTGAGAGGTGACAAGATGTTTAATGGCCTTGTGAGATAAGTGAATAGTTGCTGCCTAGTGAGAGGTGACAAGATGTTTAATGGCCTTGTGAGCCAAGTGAATAGTTGTTACCTAGTGAGAGGTGACAAGATGTTTAATGGCCTTGTGATCCAAATGAATAGTTGTTACCTAGTGAGAGGTGACAGGATGTTTAATGGCCTTGTGAGCCAAGTGAATAATTGTTGCCTAGTGAGAGGTGCTTCCCCTAATTATCTTTTTAAAGATGCTTAATCAAACTATGTGAGCTATATGAAATACTGGTACAACAAGTAAAATGAATACCTTGGTCTGAGGACCTGGAGGTAATAGTTACATGTTACAGAGGTAATAATGCTATGTGATGATCTAAGGGTTTGAATACCCAATTCTAGTGATCATAATAATGATGATGTGAAGGGATGAGGATTCCCAGTAATGTGATAAGGGACTGAGATCCCAAGTATCATGTGTCTTAAAGATTTGAAAAGTACGTGATAGATGTATTACACCTTTCTTTGTAGAAATTGTTGTGATTGATAATGATAACTTGGTTGATTCTAAAAGAATGTTGTAATGCACTTAATATATCACTAGAAACCATAAAATGTTGCCCTGGCCATAGATCCATCAACGTCAGAATTTGTTGAATGGTGAAACGGGTTTCCCGCGGCATAACCCGGAATGCATATTTTTTAATATGTGGGGGCATGGTGCCTAAGTGACCATGACTCCGTAATTTCATAAGAATGTCTCAATAGAGCACGGTGAACTGACCTGTGGGTCAGAGTATGGTGCTTAAGTGACCATGACTCAGAGTATGGTGCCTAAGTGACCATGACTCAGTAATTTCATAACTGGGGACGGTTGTTGTAGATGTTTCCCCTAAGAGAGCACAATTGACACTATAGCTCTAAGCGAGGATGCCTTTGTACCCTGGCACAGCTATATTGCAACTGACATAAGATGTCCTGCTAAGCCTAAGTGGTCTCGTACTGACTGAGACAAGGGAGGTCATGGAAACCAGCTCTTCCATTGACCTTGTATGGTACCGACTTGTGAGAAGTTTGTGGTCGGTTGGAGATGAATGGGGTATGCTTCATCTTCTCAGGGCATAAGTGTGATTGTAAAATATGTTCAACCGTATAGCATATCTGCTTAAGGATCGAATATGGAAAACATTGCTTGATGCACAATTCAGTTATACATCTTAGTTGATAGATGTTATTTATGTTCTTTACACTCCTTGCAAAGTAGATAGATGATTTATAACACTACCATGAGTAGATGCAATGTTCTCCTTAAGAAAGGAGATTATCTTATTCTGTTCATACAATGATTAATTCTACCTGTTAAAATAAAAGAACCCCTGCTCAGTTTTAGAATGTTTATCTACAATAATAATATGGTCGGTGGAGAGTTATATCTCTTACTGGGACAATTTTCTCACCCCGTGGGATCCACAATTTTTAGGTGGACGTGCACGAGGTGGTGAAGACCTTTCTGTATAGAAGGAACAGCAGCTGAGGCAGCAGTAACAGCTCAGGTTGAGTGTACTATTTGTCATGTCTTGTAAATAGAAGTCCTATATGTCATCTCTGTGCTCTCAGGTCCTTGGAGTCAGTTCGTAATGGTTTCATGAACAATCTGAGATTTTGGCTTGTATACCTTGAGGTTTTATGTTGCTCCAGTATATGTTTTGATAGAGCAACTGTTATATGTTGTCCTCGAAATGAGAAGAAACAATGTTGTACAATGTAAATTATGATATTTATGAGTTTTGGATCTTTCGGTAAGAGTTTTCTGGAAAAGGATCTCCTTGCAAAATGGTTTTAAATTTTAATGGTTTTTTTTAATCCGTTGATTACGTTTATTCCGCTTAATTAGTAACAATTTGTTTGTAGGTTTGATGACGATCGTTACACTTAAGAAGTTGCACGACATCTGGTGCTAATAACCCAAAAGTATCAAATCTAAAAGGAATTCAAACATGTTGATTGTCGATATAAACTTTCTCATGCTTTACTTTGGCTGAGGTGACTTTGAGGATTGCTTATCTTGAAGTAGAGACCCCACCTCCTAAGCCCACAAGTGGGGAAATCCTCATCAGATCCACACATGTATACTTTCCTCCAACCCAACCAAAAATCAAGACGTCATTCTGTCTAAGGGCACATTTGCTTCGTTGGATTTATTTGGCATTCCCGTGAATGCTGCATTTATTAAATGCGGAACTAACAATTTTCTAGTTTTTAGAAATTTTGTGAATCAAGCTTGTACGTTTGGTGTTCAGGATGAGGTTTTTTGGGAGATCATCTTCTCCGTGAGAACTTGTCGTGGCCAGCAAGGGTACCGTGGAGATCATGTTCACACCGGCGTCCTTCAGTTCGTGGTCGGTGGCCGTGATCTATGGGTGCTGACCCCCTCGTGGTGCTGGAAGGGCATGACAGCATGAATGGCCGAGAGGTAACCAAAAAAGCGCTCACGGATGACAGCTATCAATAGGTGTGGCGGACTGGAGACGAACGAGAGAGTCAAGCTGGATGACGGCGTCCAGCCTTTTTGAAAAGGAAACCCGAATGCAGGACTTTCTATATGGTGACGAATCCAGGATTATTGATTTTTCTCCCATCCCACTAACCAAACGTAAATTCTTTACCACGGGATCTGGAAATGCAATCCAATACAGCCAGATCCACAAAACCAAACATGCCCTAAGTGTCGATCTCCATTCATGTGAATTAGTAAAAAAACTCACAGGTGCCTCTTTCTTAGAAGTAACTCATGTATGTATGAGTATATCATAGAGAGCATCTCTAATAAGATCATGATTTTACTTGAAACTAGGTAGCCCCCTATAATGAATTGTATGCTTACCCAAACATGCCTTACGAAAAACTAAGCAAACCTCATCGATTGTAAAAAAAGTTATCATAAGGCGGTACTTGAGTTTAATGCAATATCCACTGGTGACATATGCAGGCCTATCCCATCAATAGGAATGGCAAGTAAAAATCTTAAGCATGATCAACTTGTAGACACCCAAAAACTACTTTTTGTCTAGCAATCATGTCAAACTTGACTTCCATGTATCTAAAATATATGCTAAAATGGTCATTCCAAAGCATTTTGGGCTTTAGGGGAGGTAGGATTCCTTGTTAGCAAAACTGCCAAGGTTGAAATTCAGAATTATGACACAAAGACAATTCAAAGGCACTGTTAAAATCAGAGTCCATGTTGAATATGCCATTGTCTCATAAAATTTGATCCCCAAGCACCGTTTATTGGGCCCTGGAGGTAACAGTATCATATGAGGAGGCTTCTACTATCAAGTGCAACCCTAAGATGCCTAGGAGGATGGGTAATGAAGCCACACATCATTGAAGGTTTCCAAATAAGGGACCCATAAAAATAACAATGTCTTTAATGGACCCTCGTAATACTCTATTAAACCTATTGTTGCCTCCTCCATGTGAACAAGTTGGCATGTCCTTAGGCTGAATAAAAGCTTGAAAATACCCATACAAGAATAGAGAAGAAGGAGCTCACTCTGTGGATCATGCAACTATAGAAGAAGCTTCATATTCTCAACTACCTTTATATCCATTTGCATATCCAATCCCTCAATAAAACATTTGTCCCTACTAATGGATCCTCCAAGTACCTTCACTCCAAGCAGTGGCCTCCCAATGTCTATAGAAAGTAATCCTTTGAAAATATTCCTACCATCACATGTAGGAAAAAAAGGCTCATTCTTATGAATATATAGTTCAAGACCCAAACATCGAACACTTGGTTGGATGATGTCAAGCACCTTGGCCACCTCCCTTGTATCCACAATATATTCATACCATCAAGGTACCATTCATGGAGAAGAAGCTTGTAGTTGTCTTTAGTCTCATGGATAAGTGCATGTAGTACAAGAGCAAAAAGTGGCATCCTTAAAGAGTCACCCTACTATTGTCACATAACCAGAATCCCAGTCCCATGAACCAAACGAATACCAAAGACAACATGTGGAAGCATGAAATGCTTAACATACATGAACAAATGACAAGATAAAAGTACCAATCATAATATCAACATTCAACAAATATTATTAAGTGATGTGGTCTATTATCGCACTAACAAATTCACTCGGGGTTGAAATCCCAGAGTTTTTACCCAAACCTTGTGCAATAATACCACCCGCAAGCGGACGGGTCTTATCATAGTATAGTTAAGGATCGAATCCCAAGGGACACCATTTTTAAGAATTGTTGCTAGTCTAGTCTAGCTCAAGTAAGACTAATATTTAGAACAAAGGTTCATTTGAGTTTAACTAAACTAATTGCAAGAAAGTAAAGAGCAGAATTAAAGTTGAATCTAGATTAATGATGGAGATCACTGGGGTGGTCCTGGGTTTCACCACCATTACTTATGCAAACATATCCAATCACAAACATCCAGGCAAGATCTAACTATCCAAATAGAACTGTTGTGAGCCCTCCCTGAGAGATGTTTAGGTTCGCATAAGCATCACCTTAGGCGTCAGATTTCTCGTCACCATCTAGATCATGCACTTACGGTTCTAAAGATACAGATATCCAACTGAAGCTGTGGGCCCCCTATACAGGCGTTACGAACATAGAAGCGTCACTGTGGGCTAGATGGCTTGTCCCCTCACGGATCATTCACTTACAACCTCAGGGAATCCCATTCTATTTCTAGTCAGGGAGTCAACCGCGTTAATCGACTTTCTATCCTACATATTGAAGTTCTCGCAACATAGGAAAGAATAAGATAAAAGCAAGCAGGTGATCAATCTACAAGCAAACATTGATGATTAACAATGAAAGAAAAGTTATATACATGTCATGGAATGTTTAACAAAATAACATGCAAGCATGGGAAGCGGGGATAGTCCCCACACCCCAACAAAAAGAAACTACTTGCTCATGATGCGAGGAACAAAAAGAACAAGAGAGAGGGAAGATTCCTCCATGAGCATGATGTAGAAGATAGTCGCAGCTCGGTGAAGATACGGTCTTCTATGCAACGTTGGAGCAAATCTGGATGAGGAGCGAGGGACACCAAGACAGACCCGATAGTCTTTCTCTCTCCACCTCACTACAAAAATATGGGTTTTTAGTGTAGGATATTTGTGAAGGAGTAATAGCCCTCAAAAAAGGCGCAGTTGTTTGTTAAGGCCCGACCTACCCTAATAAGTAACTTGCCTTCAGTCGAGAAACTTAAAAACAAATTTATTAGTGAAGGCTTTAGATCCTACTTAACTGTGATTTTTCCTTCACCCAGGGTTTCCCACCACAATTTCCCGCCCTGCTAATTAGTAATCAGAGACGATAATTAGGATACACAGAAAACTGTTCCCTCTCCTCTCGCCGCCTCCCTATTTGACCAATCACTGCGGAAGAGCCTTCCCAACATGCAATGGAGCGCCGCCGGCAGCTGGAGTAGTGGTAAGATCTCTTGGAAACCTTGTTTTTTATCCGTCTTCCTCCACTCTTCTCCTTTCATTGTCCTGCATTGTCCAGAGCTCTCAACCCCTTCTCCTAAATTGTGGAATGATAAACCACCTTGCAGCTTTGCCCGACGCAGAAAGGAGAGTCGTCGCTGGCGTGAGGAGCGACCTGATTTCTTGCCAACGTGGTTCGTGATTTGTCATCCTCCAGTTTTAGTTGATCACCCTGCATTGGCTACCAGCCACGGTCCGTTTGATCGCCCAGACGTTCTTCCAGTCAGGTGATTTTAGGCCCCGTTTGGCTCAGTTAATTAGGATTACTGGTATTTCTTTATCAGCTACCGTTGGTTGATCTTGTAATTCTACTATGGCCTCAAATATTCTCCACAATGGTCATGCTACTGAAGTTGATCGTAACCCAGCTGACTGCTCCTACTAGATGTTCCTTTGCTTTTGACCTACAGTTGTTGCCACTGCTTCTTAGTGAACGGATTAGGGGAAAATGTGATGATTGTCAGGAGATTCTCGGAGAACTTTAGATGAAAAGGTCCGCCGACTTGATTTCTCTCCGACTGTCGTCCTTTGATACACAATGGAAAATCTTTGGATACTAGGAGGATCTAGTTCGATGAGGCCATAGAGTTAGTTAGAGGTCTTATTTTTTATTAGTGGAAATAGCAAGTACAGCGAGATCTGCTGAAGGTAGGCCAGTTGGGGAGTTATAGTGGAAGGAAGAAAGAACAGTTTTTCTTTTCCTTCTTGAAAAGTCACATCAGCATATGTATATATGCTGTATAGGGGCAAGAATATTCACATCTTTTATGGATATCGAACCCTTAAAACACATTTTTGATGGCTCATGGGAAAATGCCAACTTAGTTATGCACAAAGGCTGTGCACCCAAAGTTTGCATTAGCATATGTTAACATCCAAAACAATTTTCTTAGATGCGTGGGAACGAGTTTGACTTAGTGCCATTTTGAACTTTTGATTCCTATATTGAGATGATCCAATATATTTGACACTATTCCGGATTTTCTCAATAAATGGAGCAATGACATCTAGGCCATTTTTAACAATTAAATTGAGAACATGGGCAGCACAACGCCCATGTAGAAGTTCCCCATGAAGATGAAGTGCATCTTTACCATTTAACCAAGTCTTTACATTGTTAACCATTGGTTCATTGTTGCTAGCATTGTCAACTACAATGGTGCACAACTTTTTATCCAAATTCCAGTCTAAGATTCTATTTTTCAGCCACTCACCTAACATTTCACCAGTGTGAGGACACTCAATATATTGAAAGGCAATGATTTTTTCATTTAAGGTCCATTCTTCATCAATATAATGACATGAAACACAACTGTAACCAATATCTTGATGCTCCGGTGTCCATATATCAGTGGTGAGACTCACTCTAGAACTAAGCTTCTCAAAAAGATTATAAAGGCTATGTTTTTCTTCTAAAAAGATTTTCATACAATCAGACCTTAGAGTGTTTCTTGACCAAAATTTATATGTTGGGAAAAGATACGGCACCCATTCTCTAAAATATTCATACTCTGAAATCATAAATGGGAAGTCATTTTTCATTACCATTTTAGCAAAATGAGTCCTTTCAACCTCAGGCTCGAACTTGTAGTTTGTTAGTTTGTTGTCAACACCTTTCTTTTGCATTGCTAGAATTTTTTGTCGAATATCAGCTTTTGGTCTCCTTTTACAAATTTTGTAATGGTTATTTAGGTGAGTTGTTCCTTTTTTGCTACAACCATCAGACTCAAACTTGCAATATTTTCATATGGCTAACACGGAGCGATCATCATTAATTATCTTATCAAAATGATTCCAGACCGTTGAAGTGGTTTTTCTACGTTTTGGTTCATCCTTATCCAATTCACATGAGTCAGGTTTAGGTTCATCTTGATCTATAAGGCCTTCTTGTGAAATTTCATTTCCTATTATAACCGTAGCACTCTGCTTATTGCTATTCAGGTTTTGAACATTGTCACTGCAATCAGATTGAACCATTTTACCTAAATACAAAATTATAAGAACATTAATTGCATCACTAAATATATTTTCCTATTCGAATTAAAATTGAAAGTATGCAGCTAGTGAGAAGAATGGAAACCAGACCGATGAAAATTGATGGAATTAGTTATCCATTCTAAAATGAAATCATGGCTCATGTGCAACTTGTTTGCTGATTTTCATTAACGGATATAAAATGTAACCAGAATTAGACATTCCATTGGGAGGGACTAAGATAATAAAAATGTTGACAATATGCAAGAGTCAACATATGACTAGAGTTCGTAATAGATACTTAATCGAAGGATATGTACCTTACCTTGAAGAGGAAAACTTGGTGTACCCATACAGAGATTATCCAACCGTATTAACCACACCCAAAGATAAACAACCCTTAGGCGCAAAACTCCAGGTGATCACGTCGCTAGAATATCACTTGTAGATGAATCGACTTATTCTACACCAGGATCCTCACCATAAGTTGCTTCGTGTACTAACCTCTCTATAAGCACGACTGTCGTCTTTGAGCCCTGGTGATAGAAGACCACAGATATCAACTAGCCTTGTCCTAGTATCGTCAACCAAGGATTAGCTCCTTGTACTTTCAGCTCGCGAGGATCACACGTATTTGACTCAGACTGGTTTCTGTTGGCTTTTGAAAACATTTTTCCATGAGTCACTCAATTGTTTGAGCACCCTAAACAAAACCTACTGGTTCAGTTAGCTATACGACTAACTTCACTTGAAGTCCTCCGACAATTCCCAATTCCAGTTCTAACACTATATGCTTGTATTCAAACAGTCATGAATTTCTTGGTTTTCATCCTCCGATCATCACCATCATCTAAAAGCTTTAACTCCAACCATGCTGGGGTCAGCTACATGGATCCTTTTTTTCTGATCAACTATGTGATTGGTTATATTCCAATCAAGATGTAAAGATTCAAACTCTATCCTTGTAAACTCTTAATTAGTTCATTTCTGCCAGCCTCATCTTCATTAGTTCATTTTTCCATGAATCACTCAATTGTTTGAGCACCCTTAACTTCTTGTGTATTTGTATGCAGATGGATTTCTTACGGGATAGAAATTGGATGTATATTGCTAATAGGATGCAAAGTGAAGTATTCCAGTCTGGTTTACAAAAATTCATTGAATTTGCACGTACCCATCAAATACCACCCAGACCGGGAAATTTAATTTGCCCTTGTAAAACATATGCTCGAATAGATACATTAAATCATAGGATGATGTATTCTTGCATGTTTTACAAAAAGGATTTGTCCGCAGCTATGATGTCTGGACATATCATGGGGAGATGATCGGGAGGAATACAATAAATGCAACGTCTGCTAGACCTACATCTGGAAGTATGCATCAAATGTTAGGAGATATATTCGGAATGGGCGATACAAGTCATGCCAGTGACTTTGAAGTCGAGGAGGAGCCTACAAATCTTAATGCCCAACGCTTTTTCAAGCTTCTCAAAGAAGCCGATCAACCACTGTATGAAGGTTGTAAAACTCACTCCAAGTTGTCCTTTCTGGTGCCTCTGTTATATCTGAAGGAGGAGTCTGGATGGTCAAATAATTCTTTTACAAAGTTGCTGAAGTTGATAATCTCAGCCTTCCCAAAAGAAGGCAGTCTGTTTCCTGAGACTTATTATGAAGCAAATAAAGTTGTAAAAGACCTTGGCCTCAAAAAAGTTAAAATTGATGTCTGTCGAAATGACTCCATGCTCTTTTGTAAAGGTTCATCAAAGAAAGACATGTGCGATACTTGTGGTGAGTCTAGATGGAATGAAAAGACATATAAAACAAAAGGCAAGAAGGTAGCTGAAAAGGTGATGTATCACTTTCCTATTATCCCTCGTCTGGAGAGACTTTACATGTGCCTTTCAGTTGCAAAAGATATGATGTGGCCATTTAAAGAAAAAGGAAATGATGGTCGTATTCATCATCCCTCTGACACGGAAGAATGGATCTCAATAGACAGAGAATTTCCAGACTTTGCTGCTGAACCACAAAATGTCAGACTTGCTCTAGCTACAGATGGATTCAATCCATTTGGACTTATGAGTTCTTCAAACAGCACATGGCATGTACTATTAACCCCTCTCAATCTCCCACCTTGGCTTCTTCTAAAGGAGCCATACATAATGATGTCTTTGTTGATCCCAGGTCCTCATATGGTTGGGAATGATATTGATATATACTTAGAGCCATTAATTGATGAGCTTCAAAAACTTTGGCGTCAGGGAGTTAAAGTATATGATGCTTATAGCAAGAAGAACTTCACTATGCGGGAAATGATCTTATGGACCATAAATGATTTTCCGACTTATGGTGACCTTTCTGGTTGGAGCACCAAAGGGAAAAAGGATTTAGGTTGCCCATCTTGTAATGTAGACACCTTATCCAAGTGGCTTCAATTTGGCAAGAAACAATGTTATGGTTTCCATCGACGTTTCTTAAAAAACAATCATATTTATAGGCGTGATAAAAAAAGTTTCAATGGAGAACAAGATTTCCGTCAACCGCCTAGGCGCTGGTCAGGTGATGATATACTACAACAATTTCAGGGTTGCACAAACATCACATTCGGAAAAACAAATAAACGTAAAATCTCTACAAATGGACATCGACCATTGCCGCCTGGATGGAATAAAATAAGCATTTTTTTCCAACTCCCGTATTGGAAACATCTATTGCTGAGACATAATCTGGATGTAATGCACATAGAAAAAAATGTTTGTGAGAACATCTTCAACACTTTGTTGGGTGACTCGAAGAAAAGTAAGGACAACTTACAAGCTCGTCAAGATCTAAAACAATGGGGTATCCGAAGGGATTTGTGGCCAGTCGATTCAGGGAGCCATTATTACTTACCTCCAACATCTTTCACAATGAGTAGTACGGAGAAAGAGAAATTTCTATCTATTTTACAAACATTGAAGGTTCCTGATGGATATTCTTCTAACATATCTAGGTGTGTCAACATGAGAGAGAAAAAACTATTGGCATTGAAGATCCATGATTGTCATGTTTTAATGCAACAACTTCTTCATGTTGCCTTGCGGAACTGCATAGGCGTAGATGTTTATAAACCTATTGCAATCCTATGTTTATTTTTCAATAAACTTTGCTCAGATGCTATTGATGTAGAAGAATTTAAGAAGCTTGAAGAAGACATTGCTGTCACAATATGCCAGTTAGAGAGAGTTTTTCCTCCATCATTCTTTACCATTATGATGCATTTGCCTATCCATTTAGCTTATGAAGCAAGGGTTGTCGGTTCTGTACGGTATAGGTGGATGTACACCATTGAGAGGTACTTGAAGAAACTCAAGAATTATGTCAGAAATAAAGCTCAGCATACCGGTTCTATTGCTAGAGGCTATTTGGCAAAAGAATGTTTGACATTTTGTGCTAGATATCTACCTGATTTTGACACAAAATTCACTCGTACTCCTCGTAATGTTGATGACTCTCTTGTTAGAGTGGGAGTACCGAAACACTTTGATGTGCAAACTTTAGAACAAGCCCATCAAAATGTACTATTTAATACTGACATGTTCGATGATTACAAAAGGTAATCAAACTTTTTTTTCAATGTTAAATAGTTTCTAATATAGACTAACCACAACTTTTGAATTTTTCTAATAACCAGTGAACACATGATAAAGCTTTAAGAGGCCGAACCAAATATCACACTACGTGCTTTAGAAAAAAACACGCAACACAGTTTGCTAGGTGGTTGAGAGAGCATGTAAGTAATTTATAAAATTACTAAAATTTTATTTTAAAAGAGTATTTAATCCCTTCTTATTTTTATATTGATAAATTAGGTAATACGTATGTGAATGGATCATCCAAAGGATGTTAGTGAGGAGTTGAGATGGATATCCCAGGGTCCTTCTGTAGATGGAATGTCATATGAAGGCTATTTAGTAAATGGATACTGATTCCGCTCAAAACATGTTGAAAGTACTTCTACTACACAAAATAGTGGGGTGTACTTGGTGGCAGATACATCTAGTTATGCAAGTGGGAGGGACAAAAATCCTATTATGGCTACAATTACATATTATGGACAATTGGAGGAGGTCATTGAGCTATGTTATGGTCCAGACATAAAAATACCATTGTTTCGGTGTGCTTGGTTTGATGAAAGTTCTTCTAACGGTTTGCACATTGACAAATATGGATTCACACAACTCAATTTCTCAAGGAGACATAATGAAGATGAGCCTTTCACTCTTGCATCACAAGAAATGCAATGCTTTTATGTAAAAGATCCTGATGATGATAATTGGTTCACTGTTTTGAAACTTCCACCTCGAAATTATTCTAAAGTACCTATCGTTGAGGATTATATGAGTGGGACACAAGTTCATAGTGCTAACAACCACACAAGTGATGATATCTCCTGGTCAAGGAATGATATGCATGGATCATTTGTTGCTAGGGAGCCCGAGGAATAAAGTTGTTTTGATTAGTTTTTGCAAACCTTAGTGAATGATCGTGCTTGCAATATTTTTCTTTGTGGATTATTATGTTTTGGTGCAAGGATATTGCCTTGTCATTTGTCCCTTTTTTATCTTATGTAGGATGAGGAATATTTTGTGTTGATGTTATATTTTTCTTTGTGGATTATTATGTATTGGTGCAAATATATTGCATTGTCATTTGTCCCTTTTTCTTTTGTGGATTATTATGTGCTTACAATGAGATCCACATTTTAAATTTGTTTTCTAGTTGTTCTTTCCATGTAATTTCTACTGCTATCATGACATGATATATAAGAGAAGAGTTGTGTGTGTAGTAGCTGCCATATGGAATTGGTGGGTTCTCAATTGCTGTGTTTGGGAGAGCTGCGGTGGTATCTATACCAACTCTGTTGATGTTGGTGCTAATCTAGTAGGCAAGGTTAAGAAGAATATTCATGAGAATGAACCCAGAACCCAATTATGAATTGTATGTACATGCACTTTGTAGATCTATTATCTATCTCTGAGCTTAAGAGGTGTACTCTATTGCCATCTGGAAGTATATTTGATTATAGAGGATTCTCTGGTGATAAGCACATGCATCATGCATGAGGCTTGGTTCAAGCAAGCAACACTGTAGTATATTGGTTATAGAGTTTGAGTTTTATGAGAGTCCATAACTGCATGTGCAATCTCTTTGCATATGATTGATTTCAGCCTTAAAGCAATTATATCCTTTCCTGGCAGGCCTTACCATTTTATAACATGTGTAGATCTGTTTATAGATACCTGTGATATGGTTTACATCTAATGATGCATGTCAGTTTTTATTCAGTTTTGCAATTGGTAATGTAGAATTTGGCTCTCTTGTAATGATCATATCTCCCAAGGTACTAACAGCAGCCGTCATTGCTGTTTCTTGCCAGTTGTTGAAGTTGTATGGCCTTGTTGTGTGGGATACTGAGGATTTAACCCTATGACAGTTGATAATTATATTCTTCCACATAGAGAGGTCCCTCTTTGTAATGTCCTTGGAATAACAAATAGCACCAACAATGTCCTTTAGAGGGCATTGCCTAAAAATCGTTTCATTGGTTATTTTATAACTAAATGTATCTGACAAGAAAATTGTCTCCCTTTTACAAGAATCTCATGCCTTCCTGTGGGATTCTTTGATCTGGTTGGACCATCTGTGATGTTTCTTGAGAGGAGCTGGTGGCAGGCATCTATGTATCATATGTTGTTTGTTCACCAATGTTTACTCTACTATAACACTCTTGTTCTCTAGAGACAAGCACAATCTCTTTTTATTTTAATGCAGATTACCCTCTTTAGTATCATATGTACCACCATTATTATATCATGGAATATAACCAGTGTATCATATGTTGTTTAACAGATTGCAGGGGAAATTACAGACAATGACTTCAAACTAGAAGAATTTGTGCCTCAAAAGATAGCAGCTTATATAAGCCAATATGACATGCACATACCAGAGACAGTTAGGGAAACACTAGATTTCTCTGCAAGATTTCAAGGAGTTGGAAGCCGAACAGGTTTTCTATGAAGACTCAGCATTTTAGTGCTCCATATCATGTCCTCCCAGTTTCCATATCATGTCCTCCCAGATTTTCTGTAAAGTTTGTCATGTTCTATGCTTGTGCACTCTTTAGTCTTATCCATTTGAAATGCTCAATCTCAGGAAAAAAAAGTTTTTTTGTATATGCTAACTACGTGCCATTATTTTTAAGAGGTTGAAAAGGGATGAAATTATTCAACGTTTGTTGACTTCTGATATCTAGGAAACCTTCATCATTTTTCAATGCTACAGAATCTATAAAATCTTCTCTACTGTCTCATCCTAGAGAATCTGGCTCATCCCTTTTTGCTAATCTAATCTGAGTTCCTTTTAAACTTAATATGTCGCCAGGGGAATCTTATTGAAGATGGAGGAGGAATATATTCAGAACCTTTGCATGCATATACTGAAGTAGAGAAGATCTGCAGCATCCTTTTGGATGCTAATATGCCTTCAAAGCTCGATTCAATACTTGGATCTGGAATCAATGGAGATCTGCAACATCCTTTTGTCAATGCAATGAATGTTAAGAAAAATCATGTGAGTCATCTTGTTCGACACCTAGGTCCTCCACCTGGGTTCTGCTCGTTCCCAACCAGACAACCAGATGATATTCCTCCTAAGTAGCTACAGGACAACACCTCTATGGTAATGGAACAAACGCTCGTTGTTGTAGATGACTATAGTTGGCTACATGGATATCAGTCATCATCAACCAAACTCCTAGAATATGAAAACCATGTAAACCAAATCAACTTCCCTCACTCAAGTTATGCTACCAAAGTCAGCAACAACTAATATGATCAGCTCTTCTTTTTCTTGGAAACACGTTCTAGCAACTAATATAGAATATGATAACAGAAAGTGGAAGGATAATTATGCCCTTGCTGAGAAGAATCTAGATCTTTATCCAGAACATCTCCAGGTTAATCAGGTTGCTGCTCCAACTCCTGAGCAGTTGTTCCAAGCACAATGGATGAGTCGTTACTTTGTATGAGATCAATGCAACATGTTTGATTACTGGTAATGTCCATAGTTATTCATTGCTTCTTTGTCATTGTGCTTTCTTCCTTGCACCACCTTCTTTAAATGATCTCAAAATACATAGTTTTCTGCAGTTATGGATAGTGCAGAGATGGAATGCTACCTGGTTTGACTTGATCTATTTTCTCATGCAGTATTGGGTGAATTTCTATTTCTATTGGTGTGTGATGGTCCATCTTAAGAGCACTACTAGTGGCTACCATGGAACTTGGAACTAGCACAGTGCATCTTGGGTTGTTGGGTCTCAGAGAGGGGCTCAATGGTGGACGACACTGAGCAAGGAGATTTGTCTTCGTCATCTCTTCAATATTATACATTTTCACCAGAATATGAGCCATTCAGTTCTATCTGATGCACGCCTTGTCATACTGGTGAGGACCTTACCTGTCGTTGGGAACTTGTGAACTCTGTTGGACAAATGCACTTTTGGATGTGCTTGGTTGGTTGGACAATCTGTTAGGTTTTGGCTCTGGAAGCCTTGTCATTTACTTGTGGAGGTGTTGGAGCATTTTTCGTTAGTTGACCATGTTAAGTGGAAGCTACGAAGAAAACAAGCAATATAAAGATCCATGAAGCTGCAGCTAGAAAAATATCATATTGAAAATGAAAGTTTAGTGGACACGAAGTTAAAGCTATCCGAGGAACTAGCATCTTATGAAGGGAAAGTGAATGAGTTGCAAGCAAGGTTGAATAAAGTTGTTGCTGAGAAAGAAGAAACACTTGAGATCCTCGATTCTTCAAAGAAAACAGCAGAGAATCTAAGCCAACAATTAGCTTGTGAAGGAGAGGAAATTCAGCCGCAGGTTAGTTATTTCCTATCTGTTACACACATGTTCCATATAATAGATATAACTCTAAATTTTTCTTCTCCTAATTCATTGACTGATGTTATCTTTTATTCAGATATCTAAGATCTTTGAAGAGAACAACAAACTCAATGAGAAGTATCAAAACACAAAAGAGGAACTTGAAGCAGTTATAGCTACATTGGGAGCACAATTAGAATAGGAGAGTTCAAAGGAGAACTATTTAAGTAGGGAAGTTGAGAGTCTCAAGACTGAAATCCTCATAAAGTCGGAGATGGAAGAAAGAATAGCAGAACTTGAGCAGCGATTGCTCTCCGTTGGGTGGTAGTGTGGCCGTCCTTCCCTATGTGATTGGCTAAAGGAGTGACAAAGTCATTGGCTAAAGAAGTGACAAAGTCAAAATGTAGATATATATATTTATATTGAAATTTGTATTGATTAAGGGAAAAGGCCCATGTCCTTCCCTATGTGATGAATAGTTTTTCTATGTGAAATAAAAAGAAATTTTTCAAAAGAGTGATTTGTTATATTTGTTGTGTCTTATTAACTAGATGAGTTACTAAAAATATCATTTGTTTCTGATAAAAGCCACAAATATCATTTGGGTCTGATAAAAGAAGGCTAAAACCTCATTGACAAACAAATAAATGTACATCACAATTGTAATTCATGGGAAATTAAGTATATTTGTGAAGGCCCTAGAACCTCATAGACAGTTGTGAAATTAGCCTTCACAAATGTATTTGGGAGGTTTGGGAAGTCTTTTTGTGAAGGTCAAATAGTCCTTCAAAAATGTATTTTTGAAGGCCCTAGAACCTCATTGAAAGTTGTGAAATTATCCCTCACAAATGTATTTGGGAGGCTGGGAAAGTCTTTTTGTGAAGGTAAAATAGTCCTTCAAAATAGTATTTGTGAAGGCTAGAGTCTCTCATCAAAGTATTTGTGAAGAGGCTTTTAGAGTCGAACTTTTTGTGAAGGAATGCCCTTCAAACGAATTTTTTTTTGAAGGAGTTAATGTACATTTGTGAAGGAATCATCCTTCACAAATAGCCAATTTTCTTGTAGTTCTTCTTGCTCACAGCAGGAGAAGCAGGTTGTGGATGCATAGGTGGAATGGATGATGGGAGGATGCGCAAGCCTGCCGCTTAGCTTGGTCGTGGAGATCGTCCTCCACTAGGGGTCGAGCGTGGAGGCAGGCAGCCTGGTGGTGGAGTGGAGGATGTGGAGATACGTAGATGAAGGATTTGCCCAGGGGTCGAGCACACTAGGTGCAGCCTAGTGGTGGTGTTGTTACTGTAGATCAGAGGGAGTAGGGGTCGAGCTCGCAAAGGAGCAGCCTGGCGGCGTCCCGGATCTGATGCCCGGATGAGGATCCCTCTGGGCCTATTTATAGGCATGGGTGTAGTTTCACACAGTTTGGACCTATTAGCATTTCATCCCAGTTTAGGAGGACCAGTTTATTTCTTCTCATAGTCTAGGATCGTGAGTCCTCTTTACGGTTGGGAAACCACGAGCCATGCTCACAGTCTTGCTTCTCACGATTTGGCTTCTCTCATTTCTGGATGACCAAACAGGCCTTTTGGTCTTATGTCTAAGCGGTCTTCATGGTCTTGGAAAATCAAATGCTCTTCATGGTTTGGTTTCTTACGATCTCTGCCTTCACAGTTTGGAAACCGCGGGGCTTGCTTACGGTCTTGAGACCATGAGGGTCTTCACGATCTTCAATTCTTCACGATCTTTGGTTCTCAGTGCTGCCTCCAACCGGTCTTCAGTTCAACCTTCACGGTTTCGGTGATGTGCTACTCGTGGTTTGGAAACCGCGAGCATCCCTCATGGTTTTGGAATTCTTGGTCTCGTGGTTTGCATTCTTTGCGGTCTTGGTTCCTACCGATCTCGGCGTCCATTGTCCTTCCAGTTTCATCGGTGTGCTCTTCACGGTTTCGATGTCCATTGTCCTTCCATGAGGTCTCCAAACCGCTAGGGTCCTCGCGGTCCTCAAACCGCAAGGAGTGGACCGTGAAGCAGGACCGCTAGGGTCAAGACTGTGAAGGTCAAGACCGCTAGGGCGGGTGATCGAGCGGTGCTAGTTTTCTGGTAGGTAGTTGCTAATGGCAGCAAGAGGAAGATGACGCGGGTCGAGCAGGTAGCAGCGTGATCAGGTGGCGATGGTAGACGATGCCGTCGAGGAGGCGGCGGCGCAGGTGTTGTGAATGGAAAGGAGGCGCCGTGGTGGTCACTACTATTGGTGGAAGAACTTTTAGGGTTGCAAGTGTGAGCAAGAGGATGGTGGCGTTGTAGGTTGGAGAACTTCGCAGTCTCGGGTCCCTGAGAGCTCACCTCATAGTTTTAGGATCGTGAGAGTTCTCACGGTCTTAATACTGTGAGAGGGGTTGAATGCAAACTGAGAAGACCAAGACCGTTAGGTCAAGAAAGAGTAGGGTTTGGAACCTAAAGAGGGTGGAGATAGATGTACAGGTGATGTTGATGAAGATGGAAGTGGAGAGTGAAGCAAGTGATGGTGATGATTATGTTGAATGTGTGTACACTTGTTGTTCTGCGAGTATCTCTGGACTCTTATGAAACTCTTAGAAATTCTTGTTGTTGGAAAAAGTGAGAAGGAAGTGATATTGGAAAACAAACTCAGGAACAAAGATATGGTAGGATGTGTTCGGTGATCTCGGGAAGTTGAGATGCTTAGTCATACTAAGAAGAAAGGAAACAATCGTGATATGAAGATGAGGCAACCACACGAGTTGAAAGTATTCATTTGGTGACTGTTTTAGATTTTGTGTTACTTGAGGATGAGCAATGTTTAAGTTCAGGGTGTTTTCATGAATGCATATTCATCATGATACTCAACCACCATTTTGAGCCTGATTTTGATTAATGCATTCACTTTTAATTCTTGAAACCCTTTGATATTCAATTTTGCTCAATTCAATGGATCGTTATTAACTTGTTATTATAATTGTGGCTTTTATGCAGATTGAATGGAATAGTACTTTTATAAGGAAGTTGTAAACCGATAAACTTCACCTCCTTGAGGTTCTTTGCACGTCATGACCTTTTCCAAGAGTCTAAAAATCTATATGAGTCTCCTCCTATGTCTCTTTAGTCGATAGGCACTCATATATAAGCTTTTCAACTTGATACAACCAACCTCAACCTCCTCAACCACCTCAAAATGTTGTCCCTTCTCCTCCCCCAAGTAATCCTAACTGGGCAAGCATAGAACAAACCCTCGTGGCCATACAAGCCCACCAAAAGGCAAGCGACACACAGTTAGCCCGTCTGTTTGCCCAACAAAAACCTCCTACTGGGACTTTTGCAGGACAGCCTGAAAACAACCCCAAACATCCTGGACAACTTAAAGTTGTCTCTACCCATTCGGGAAAGGTGCACGCCCCTCCCCCTCCAGGAAATTCTTCAGACCCACCTCTAGAATTCGAGGATGAGGACATGGTAGTTGTCGAACCCAAAGCCACACCAAAACCATCTGTCCCTGAAACCCCTCAAGTGGAAGATGAAGAAACAGTTTACAAACCTCGACCTCCCTATCAAGACCGCCTCAAACAAACAAGACTTGATGCCCGCTTCATGAAATTTAGGGATGCTATGAAAAAAATACATGTCGATATTCCTTTCCTTGATGCTTTGGTAGATATGCCCTCCTGGTCCAAGTACATGAAATCTCTCTTGACTAGGAAGTATGTTACTAAAGAATACGAGACTGTTAAACTTGCTAGGACTACCTCTGACATTATCCTAAGTAAGATGCCTAAAAAATAGAAGGATCCATGTTCTTTTGGAATAGGGTGCTACTTAGGTGACAATGCTTGTAGAAAAGGCCTAGCAGATTTAGGAGCCAGTATATCCATCATGCCATATAGTCTTTGCAAAAGACTAGGATTCAATGACATGTTACCCACAACCATGACCATCCAACTGGCAGACTCATCCACCACTAAACCCATGGGAATCATAGAAGATATTCTGGTTAAAGTTGGAAATGATGCATACGTCCCTTGTGATTTTGTGATCATGGATATCAAGGAAGATTTACGCTACCCTCTCATTTTCGGACGTCCCTTCTTAGCCACTGCTCGTGCCATAATTGATGTTGAGGGTAGTACCATCTTGTTAAGACTAGGGAAGCAAACCTTACAGTTTAGGGTGTTTGAAAGCATGAGGGGACCTAGTCTTGAGGAAGAAGTATACCTCCTTGATTGCATTGATGAATTAACCCAACTAAGGCAAGAATGGGAATTAGTTGATGACCCCCTATGTATTGCTCTCACCATCCCCGCCGAATGTGATTTTGATAATGAGCCATCAAATCAACTTAATATTCATTTGGACAACTTTGAGGAAATCCCATGTGCTGAGATTGAAGACCTTAAAATGATCTCCACCATAGAAGAACAACCTGAACCACTAAAAGCCCCGGAAATGAAGGCTCTCCCCATAGGCTTGAAATACGTCTTTTTGGATGAAAAACAATTATGCCCTGTCATTATCAATTCTGACCTTACCATTGAACAGGAAAACATGCTTATGGGAGAACTTAGGAAAAGGAAAACAACTTTAGGATACAAAATGACGGATTTGGTTGGGATAGATCAATCCATTTGCATCCACAAAATCCCAATGATTGAAAATAGTAAACCTTCCCGAGACCCACAAAGGAAACTCAACCCAAACATGAAGGAAGTTGCCCATCTTGAAGTGATTAAACTTTTGACTGCATGAATCATTTACCCCGTCTCTGACTCTCCTTGGGTCAGCCCTATCCGGGTCGTCCCCAAAAAGGGTGGGACCATAGTCGTTAGGAATGAGAATAATGAGCTCATCCCCACCTGTACCGTCACAGGGTGGAGGATGTGCATTGACTACAGGAGCTCGATCAAGTTCTTGAACGTTTATCTCATCAACAATACTTTTGCTATTTAGATGGCTACTTGGGTTTTTATCAGATTCCCATTCATCCTGAAGACCAAGAGAAGACCACCTTCATATGCCCTTTTGGTACATACGCTTTTAGACGAATGCCCTTTGGCCTGTGCAATGCACCAGCCACTTTTCAAAGATGTATGTCTGCCATTTTTTTAGGGTTAACTGATACTGTCATGGAAGTGTTCATGGATGATTTCTATGTCTATGGAGATAGTTTCACTTCTTGCCTTGGGAACCTCTCCCTTGTTCTTGATAGATGCATCGAGTCACATTTAGTCCTTAATTGGAAAAAATGTCACTTCATGGTCAAGGAGGGTATTATTCTAGGCCATAAGGTGAGCAACCAGGGCATTGAAGTAGACCAAGCTAAGATTGAGGTCATCACCAAGCTTCCCCCCCAACCTCAGTCAAAGACATCTGAGCCATCCTGGGACACACCGATTTCTATCGGCGATTCATCCGTGATTTTTCCAAAATCACAAAACCTCTCACAAATCTTCTTCAAAAGGAGGTGCCTTTCCATTTTGATATGGAATGCATGGAGAGCTTTCTATGTTTGAAAAAGGCTCTCACCACCACTCCTATCATCCATGCTTCTGACTGGGCCTTACCCTTTGAAATCATGTGTGATGCTAGTGATTTCGCTGTAGGTGCCATTTTAGGACAAAGAATTAACAAAAAACACCATGTCATTTATTATGCATCAAAGATCTTAGATGAAGCTTAGCAAAATTACACAGTCACCGAAAAAGAAATGCTAGCTATTGTCTATGCATTCGATAAATTTCACTCATATCTTGTTGGTTCAAAGGTTATTGTGTACACTGATCATGCAACTATTCGCTACCTCATGACCAAAAAGGATGCCAAGCCTAGACTCATAAGATGGATTTTTTTATTGCAGGAATTTGATCTAGAAATCCTAGACAAAAAGGGCTCTGAAAATGTCGTGGCTGACCACCTCAGTAGACTTAGCTATAGCCCCATTGATGAACATCCCATAAATGAATCCTTACCCGATGACCAACTGCTTAAGGTTGACTCCCAATTTCCTTGGTTTGCTGATTTTGTAAACTATTTAGCTGCAGGTGTATTGCATCCTGATGGAGCTAGAACTTACACCAAAAGATTACTCTTCCAATGGAAGTCCTAATATGCACCAAAAACCCTAGGGAGTTGATGTTCTCTCTAGGTTTACCTACAACTGGTGCTAGATAAATGCTCCAACCCCACAAGAGTGTGGAAGCCTTATCATAGTACAGGTTTAGGATCGAACCCAAAGGAAAACGTTAAGAATCTGAGTGTCCTTTTCTTGTTTCGTATCAATCTAAGCTAATCATCTAAGACCAGAAGTTTGATTTGAGTTATTTAACCTAAAGCATGCAAAAGTAAAGGTAAGAGAACAAACTAGTTTAAGGATTAAAAACTAAGATTAGCAGATGATGATGGATCACTAGGGTGATGCAGGTGTTCGCCACCACTACACATGAATTGTACTTGTACCAAACATAGCAAGACTTGTAAGCAAGATACATGGATGTTGTACAAAACCGATGTCTTATAGGACAAGAGCGGTGCACACATCCTTCACGGGTTGAGTAACTCTCATTCGGTACGTATCTATGTGTCAATGAAGATATGTAGTCTCCGAAGAGAAAATCTTACTCGACTTTGTGAAACGTGCATCGGAAAACTTAACAAGCGAGCGATAATTACCAAATCGATTAGTATCCTTATAGACTATCCCTCTTTCGAGGATATAGCTACGAGAAACGTGAGAGTGTTGCAACGTCAGCCATTCTCGAACGAATGGTCAAGTACTTTGCACCACTCTCTCCTCAGAGTGTGTTCCTCGACCTGTCAAGATCGCACTTTTGTACGTCAACTGATTCCATTTCATAGTACAAAAGTACAACGATGGAGGTGAGTTTACTCCACTCCTTAGAAAGCGTTCCTAGATACCGAAACGGGTGCGCGGTGGGTACACGCACCAGAAACCAAAACTAAATCGGTATTCGAGTCTCAAGAGCGGTCGTAGACAAACCACAACGAAAGACAATAGATGCATACAAGAACGCGGCCAACATTCAAGCATGTATGAAACGATTTAGTATTGAAACGGAATGATAACATCTTATTAGTACAAGATACAAAACACGGGCAGCGGGGCTAGTCCCCGCACCCCAGTGGATGGAACTACTCGCTCCTCATAGAGGGAGCAACAAAGAAAGAGAAGAGAGAGAAAGAAAGCATCGTCGGAGCAGAAGAGTAGATCTGTGACAGCCCGGTGTAGATCGTCGCAGTCTCCGGGACTGCTCCGTCGTGGTCGATGTCGTCCGTTTCTCCGCCTCGATCTTCGGGTCAACCTCCGGAATAGCAAAAGTAGGATGAGGTGGAGCTATGGTGTGAGCAATGGTGAGATGGTGATGGAACAGCCTACTAGACCTGCGCCCGGACTGGCTGCTCACCGGATCTGGACTCAGGATGGGATTCTGAGGCTGTGGGTGAAGTTTGGTCGGAAACGGTGCTCGGGCAATCTGGCGGCGTTCCGGCACTGGTCCCAGTCCGGCAGCTTTTGGCCGTAGTAAGATGGGATGCCAAATAAGGACCCTTGGGGTCCTATTTATAGGCACTGGACTGGCTCTCATATTTTTTTGTGTGATTCCAGACCGAAAATATCTTATCCAAACGGTTTACATTTTGTATGCATGCATGCGCTCTTCGCGGTCTTGATATTTACTTCAGCCCTCGCGGTCTTCATCACTTCAGCCTCACGGTCTTAATTACTCCAGCCCTCGCGGTCTTGCTCTCGCGGTCGCTCTCGCGGTCTCAGCTTTGCCAAAGTGCTGCATGCACTTCGCGGTCTCGATCTTGCCTTTCTCTCGGTCTTGCCATAGCCCCGCGGTCTTTCCTTCTTTAGCCTCGCGGTCTTGCTCTCGCGGTCGCTCTCGCGGTCTCAGCTTTGCCAAAGTGCTGCATGCACTTCGCGGTCTCGATCTTGCCTTTCTCTCGGTCTTGCCATAGCCTCGCGGTTTTTCCTTCTTTAGCCTCGCGGTCTTACACTTCTTCTCGGTCTCACGGTTTTACACTGAGTGCTGCATGCCTTTTTGGCTGTTTTAGCGTGCATGCATATCATGCATTCCTCGCGCATTGGCACTTATTTGATCATTGATCTCCCACGAGCCTCAACCTTCACGTGGGTGTATTTCTATTCAGCCATGCATGTGAGGACATAGCTCTTATTCACGATCCTCATCCTTCACGTGAGAGTGAACAGCAAATGGTCTTTGCATGATACTCTCATCCCATCGATCTATTTCAGCAAATAAACTTATCACACGGTCCTCCATTTGCTAGAGTAGTAACCGGTTTGCATGTATGCTATTTGTTCACGTGAATTCTTCAATGGGCTCTTCTCCATTTGATTTGCACAATCTCCGCAACCCAGCAAACGGTCTTCTCATAGCAGATGGTTGCTTGCACAACATGCTAACTCAAACGGTCTTCGGTTATTGCTCTTTGAGATCGTGAGGTCTCTCGCGGTCTTGAGACCGTGAGGGTTCTCACGGTCTTGAGGCCGTGAGGGTTCTCGCGGTCTTTGGGATCGTGAGGCCTCTCGCGGTCTGGAGGCCGTGAGGGTTCTCGCAGTCTTGAGGCCGTGAGGGTTCTCGCGGTCTTTGGGATCGTGAGGCCTCTCGCGGTCTGGAGGCCGTGAGGGTTCTCGCGGTCTTTGGGATCGTGAGGCCTCTCGCGGTCTTGAGACCGTGAGGGCTCACGTAGTCTAGAGGTCGTGAGAGGAGTTGTGGAGGCAAGGCCGAATGGATGGATGAAGATGGGCCATTAATTCGTGATCTGACGGTATTAGATGCTCACGGTTTCGAGACCGGGAGAGAGAACCGAATGGTGGTCAAAACTGAATCAGGTCAAGACCGAAAGCATTCGGGACCGAATGGATGAAATCGAACTGTTGGATCTCGATCGGATGGTTGCGAGTGATCTGCAGAGGGAAAGGAGAATGTGTAAGAGATAATATCATCGAATATACTAGTAATTAGAATTATTTAGGCAATATTTGCAAGGAATTAGTGAAACACTCAAAGTGAACCAAAGCGAGGGTAAATAATTCAATATGAGAAATAAAATCCCTAGGATTGGCGACTGTGCAGATGAATCTGGAGGATTCATCATCACACCGAACTTGAGCGTTACTCGTCCCGAGGAACGGAGAAAAACTTAAGATAGTCGACAAAAAGCTCGTTCGTCTCGTAATTACCTCATCTGCATGTGAGTGTCAGAATTTTCACGAGAAAAGAGAAAAGGGAAAATGAGACAAAACAAAATTAGGGCAAAAACGTTAAAAATCCTTTGAATTGGTGACTGAAGGTGGATCTGGAGGATTCATCACCACACCGAACTTAAGCGTTACTCGTCCCGAGGAACGAAAAACTTAAAACAGTCGCCAATGAAATTGTTCATCTCGTGTTTGCCTCATCCTTATGTCATATGATAGATTTGTTCGTTGCTCAGATTGATACAGCATCAAGGCTTCCTTAGATCACGAAATACATCTTATAATATCCTTGTTTCTGATTTCACTTTGCTGAAGTACTTCCTTCTCATTCTCTATTGCATCGGTCATGTTTAAAGAGTTTTATGAGATTTTGGACAGACCCATAGAATCAACAAAATGCATATGATCTGTCACTGGTGTTGAAAGAGGAGAGAATGGGGGTGTGATCAAAAGATAAAAATCTTTCCTCTGATTGAATCAAGACTCTTAAAATTAATTGACTCATCGAGATACTTTGAATGATTTATGCACAACTCTGGTTGGCTTAGCCTTACACCCAATTTTTTTTTTTCTAAAGGTAACTCGGAAGTGTGTATAGGTTGGCTTAAGGCTTTTGGCTAATTTACCTCTTTGAGGGGAGGTAAGGGGTTATTTTTGGATCTTTAGGATCTCACTACCGGTCACGACACATCTGCCTTCATGAGGGCAGTTAATGTACCGGCCGGGCAAGACCTTTATCGATTATCCTTATTCAGGGCACAACTCTCATGTTTTTATTCACACTCTGGCTTTTATTCATTCTCGCCTGGCTTAGGACAAAGGGCATTTTTGGATTTTTTTTTTTTTCTTCATATTTGGGCTGCCGGGCCTCTTTTTGGAATCGGGGTAGATTTTTCACCAACCTCGGTATGTGCACAAACATCATTGTATACTCTTTGAGAAGGTGGTACGCCCCTGTTATGTATTGAGGGGTATGGAAGAAGCGGTAGTGGAAAGAGGGGTGTGGTGTACCACACCGAACTTAGAGTTTTGCAAAGGTGTGATTTACCACACCGAACTTAAAGTTCGGCAACGTTCTAGTTTTCACTAGAAAGGAGTGTGGCGTGCCACACCGAACTTAAGACTTTGGCATGGTTAGTGAACAGAGGGGTATGAAAATGAAAGAAGAAGTGTAGAAGAGAGTTTGGATCATGATGCAGTTTGCTTAGCGATTCCATGTGACGGGTCTCTATTCTCCATCACACTCTGCTCCAAAAGAGACATGATGAAACATCAAATGAGAAATCCATACAATAGATCCATTTAATCAGATAAAGGCGTGATGTATTTGATCTATCTCAGCCTTATTGAAGTGTATCATCTTTTCCTGTTTGAGATATAACATTAGGATTCATAGACAAATCAAAATGAAAAACACGCATTGGCTAGTTTTAAGTATTCTTTTCCAGGAAATTTGCAACGCAAAAGAGGTGATGATCACAGATTCGCAAAACAAGAGCCGACTAGATAAAGGCTTTATTTTTAGAAAACTAACAAAAAGACAGAAAAAAAAATACGAAAAAGAAACTAGAATGGAAAAGCAGGAAGCAATAAAGATAGGGGGTGGAGTGAAAGTCATACCACCCGCCCTCCACCTCGAACTTACGAATTTACCCATTTCTGAGCAAATACTAGGTTCAAGATGGAGGGGAAGGGTTGAGCAATGTTAACCAGGCGGTCCTCTTAGTTGGAAGAAGGTCCGGTTAAGATGCCTTGCGATAGCTGGTGCCGAAAATAAGGAAGTGGTCTGAACAACTTGTTGGCTGGGAAGTTGTGGCAATTTGAACGAATCTTCTAGATGACTTGGATGCACCTCACTTTGACCTCGTTGTCCTTCCAGTAGAATCCAGAGACCTTCCCCCATCAGCGAGGGAGGTGGAACATAAGCAGTCGAAACTGGAGGTCTATGCGAGAAATCAAGGTTATGCCCACTTGTGCCTTCCAGTTGTGGCGCACCCTCGAAGTTCAAAGTAAAACTACTTTCTTCAAAATCTAGGGCAGATGATTGAGGGTCGGATACTTGAACTTCCTCCTGTCTAGGATCAGGTGGTGGGTCCGGTTCCGGCTTCATTTCATCACCTGGGTTTTCTTGTGTAGGATATGGTGGCCAGGGTGATGTTTCTTCTTCAAAGGAATTATTTTGAGAAGTATCATCATCTTTATCAATATTGAATTTGGTAAGAGCGTCGTTCCTCTTTTCAAGGTTTTGTTCGGAGTTTTCTTCGTAGAACATCCTTAATTCATCCAAGTAACTAGAAGAAGATTTGACTGGTAGAATGAACTCTTGCTCGGGTGAGGAAGTCATGGGATCCTGAGATAGGAGTTCCAGTGATGTCTCTTCATGAGAGGGATTAGTCCTTGACATATCATTTTGAGGGCTAAAATCCCTTGATGAACCCATTTCTTCAATATTGGGACTGATATATTGTTGTTCCAGTTCTTCTTCATAACACTCCTCCAGTTCAATTGAGTGCTTGGGAAGAGTTTCTATGAGAGGAATGGAAACTAGCTCAGGTAATGGATAAATCTTAGTTTCATGAATGTTAGGGGGGGCTTCTTCATAGGGATGCGTGGCTATAAAGGGATAGGTTTGTGGCTTGATGTCATCCCTGGGGTCCTTTTTGTTATTACAAAAGTTTATGATAATATCATAATCCGTCCCAAAGTCAAGAGATGGTCCATGTTTTTCTTCATGGTGCACTTTCAAATCGTTCAAGTAAATAGAAAAATCATGTTCTTGTTCGAGGACTGGCTCCGTCAGAACTCCTTGTGGTGGTGTCATCTCATGGGAAGGACCCGTCATAGGATTGTCATCTTGAGACCCCTCATCCTCCCTTGATTCTGTTTCATCATCAGTGAGAGTGGTATGGTCCGTCTCCGGATCAGGATCTTGGTCACTCCCGTCCTCGAAGTTTGTTTCTAGATCAGCTGAATGATCAGAAATGTCTCCATAAGGACAAATCAAATCCTTTTCCAGTAATGGAATCATTTGAGTCTCTTGCATAAAAGACGTCTCCTCATTTGAATCAATCTCATATTCATCTATATCTGACTGAGAAGGAGTGTAGAGTTCGTATGACGTAGACCCTTCTTCATTGGAATTCAACGACAAGACGGTTGAAGTTGAAGAACATTTGTCATATAGGGAGTCAATCATTGATGATTGTCCCTCAATATGTATGGTCAGATCTGAGTCTATGGGGGGAGAAGATGGATAAACATTAAAATGTGTTCCCAATTTATCACCCAATTGAAGAAAATCTTCATATTGGTTGCTCATTCTTTCATCTAAGAGCATAGTGCAAGAGTCATTATCCGGGTCAGACTTCGGCTCGAAGAATGATTCTTTTTCTTGTGGTGGGGTTAAGGTATCATCCTTGAGTTCAGTCATTGGTTCTGAGGATGATTCCCCACCCTGTACTGGCACTTGAAAATTATTGGGAGGCACATTCCACATGATTTCGTAGTCATCATCATAATTTATTGCAACATGTGGACTAGAGATGTGCTGAGTTAAATTTTGTGGCTGTCCTGCATGTTGCTCAGGAGCGTTGACAAGTTGCGTAAGTTGATTAAGGTCGGTTATCAACTTCTTGGTCGCGACTGTCTGATCAGCTAGTTGTTGAGCCACCGATGTTTGTAAGGCACGTAGTTCCTCCATCAATATGTGTTGATTTTCATGAAAAGGCTCTTCATGGCACCCATTTGATTGATGTTGATAATAGTTTCCCTCATCATAATATTGATTTGAGTTGCTTTCCAATTGCCCTCCTGTATTGCAGTCTACGCCTTGAAATCCGCCATAGTTAGGTTTCTCGTAGTAGCCTCCGAGGTGATATGGAATATAACCTGCGTTATATCCATAGTTGTATGGAATGGCTTCTCTGAGTTTCCCGACTATACGATTCATGATTACTTGACGCAAGGCCATCACGTAGAGAGGGTGAACGTTGAAACAGTTGATCGATGCATGAGAATAGTCGTCACAGAATTGACAACTATTGGTTGGTGGCACTGACTGCTTCATTTTGAAGAGAATTGGTACCTGAGATCAAAGAAAGAGTTTATTAAGTTTGACCAACCACTTCAAGTCCAAGATGATATGCAAGATTAAGTCCTTTACTTTTTAGGTTTTTGAAAAGAAAAAGAAAACCCTAGAGAAACCTAAATCGACACAAAATTTGAAAAAGACGATTCTTATGCCGTTATCCCCGGCAACGGCGCCATTTTTTGATGGAGCTAGAACTTACACCAAAAGATTACTCTTCCAATGGAAGTCCTAATATGCACCAAAAACCCTAGGGAGTTGATGTTCTCTCTAGGTTTACCTACAACTGGTGCTAGATAAATGCTCCAACCCCACAAGAGTGTGGAAGCCTTATCATAGTACAGGTTTAGGATCGAACCCAAAGGAAAACGTTAAGAATCTGAGTGTCCTTTTCTTGTTTCGTATCAATCTAAGCTAATCATCTAAGACCAGAAGTTTGATTTGAGTTATTTAACCTAAAGCATGCAAAAGTAAAGGTAAGAGAACAAACTAGTTTAAGGATTAAAAACTAAGATTAGCAGATGATGATGGATCACTAGGGTGATGCAGGTGTTCGCCACCACTACACATGAATTGTACTTGTACCAAACATAGCAAGACTTGTAAGCAAGATACATGGATGTTGTACAAAACCGATGTCTTATAGGACAAGAGCGGTGCACACATCCTTCACGGGTTGAGTAACTCTCATTCGGTACGTATCTATGTGTCAATGAAGATATGTAGTCTCCGAAGAGAAAATCTTACTCGACTTTGTGAAACGTGCATCGGAAAACTTAACAAGCGAGCGATAATTACCAAATCGATTAGTATCCTTATAGACTATCCCTCTTTCGAGGATATAGCTACGAGAAACGTGAGAGTGTTGCAACGTCAGCCATTCTCGAACGAATGGTCAAGTACTTTGCACCACTCTCTCCTCAGAGTGTGTTCCTCGACCTGTCAAGATCGCACTTTTGTACGTCAACTGATTCCATTTCATAGTACAAAAGTACAACGATGGAGGTGAGTTTACTCCACTCCTTAGAAAGCGTTCCTAGATACCGAAACGGGTGCGCGGTGGGTACACGCACCAGAAACCAAAACTAAATCGGTATTCGAGTCTCAAGAGCGGTCGTAGACAAACCACAACGAAAGACAATAGATGCATACAAGAACGCGGCCAACATTCAAGCATGTATGAAACGATTTAGTATTGAAACGGAATGATAACATCTTATTAGTACAAGATACAAAACACGGGCAGCGGGGCTAGTCCCCGCACCCCAGTGGATGGAACTACTCGCTCCTCATAGAGGGAGCAACAAAGAAAGAGAAGAGAGAGAAAGAAAGCATCGTCGGAGCAGAAGAGTAGATCTGTGACAGCCCGGTGTAGATCGTCGCAGTCTCCGGGACTGCTCCGTCGTGGTCGATGTCGTCCGTTTCTCCGCCTCGATCTTCGGGTCAACCTCCGGAATAGCAAAAGTAGGATGAGGTGGAGCTATGGTGTGAGCAATGGTGAGATGGTGATGGAACAGCCTACTAGACCTGCGCCCGGACTGGCTGCTCACCGGATCTGGACTCAGGATGGGATTCTGAGGCTGTGGGTGAAGTTTGGTCGGAAACGGTGCTCGGGCAATCTGGCGGCGTTCCGGCACTGGTCCCAGTCCGGCAGCTTTTGGCCGTAGTAAGATGGGATGCCAAATAAGGACCCTTGGGGTCCTATTTATAGGCACTGGACTGGCTCTCATATTTTTTTGTGTGATTCCAGACCGAAAATATCTTATCCAAACGGTTTACATTTTGTATGCATGCATGCGCTCTTCGCGGTCTTGATATTTACTTCAGCCCTCGCGGTCTTCATCACTTCAGCCTCACGGTCTTAATTACTCCAGCCCTCGCGGTCTTGCTCTCGCGGTCGCTCTCGCGGTCTCAGCTTTGCCAAAGTGCTGCATGCACTTCGCGGTCTCGATCTTGCCTTTCTCTCGGTCTTGCCATAGCCCCGCGGTCTTTCCTTCTTTAGCCTCGCGGTCTTGCTCTCGCGGTCGCTCTCGCGGTCTCAGCTTTGCCAAAGTGCTGCATGCACTTCGCGGTCTCGATCTTGCCTTTCTCTCGGTCTTGCCATAGCCTCGCGGTTTTTCCTTCTTTAGCCTCGCGGTCTTACACTTCTTCTCGGTCTCACGGTTTTACACTGAGTGCTGCATGCCTTTTTGGCTGTTTTAGCGTGCATGCATATCATGCATTCCTCGCGCATTGGCACTTATTTGATCATTGATCTCCCACGAGCCTCAACCTTCACGTGGGTGTATTTCTATTCAGCCATGCATGTGAGGACATAGCTCTTATTCACGATCCTCATCCTTCACGTGAGAGTGAACAGCAAATGGTCTTTGCATGATACTCTCATCCCATCGATCTATTTCAGCAAATAAACTTATCACACGGTCCTCCATTTGCTAGAGTAGTAACCGGTTTGCATGTATGCTATTTGTTCACGTGAATTCTTCAATGGGCTCTTCTCCATTTGATTTGCACAATCTCCGCAACCCAGCAAACGGTCTTCTCATAGCAGATGGTTGCTTGCACAACATGCTAACTCAAACGGTCTTCGGTTATTGCTCTTTGAGATCGTGAGGTCTCTCGCGGTCTTGAGACCGTGAGGGTTCTCACGGTCTTGAGGCCGTGAGGGTTCTCGCGGTCTTTGGGATCGTGAGGCCTCTCGCGGTCTGGAGTCCGTGAGGGTTCTCGCGGTCTTGAGGCCGTGAGGGTTCTCGCGGTCTTTGGGATCGTGAGGCCTCTCGCGGTCTGGAGGCCGTGAGGGTTCTCGCGGTCTTTGGGATCGTGAGGCCTCTCGCGGTCTTGAGACCGTGAGGGCTCACGTAGTCTAGAGGTCGTGAGAGGAGTTGTGGAGGCAAGGCCGAATGGATGGATGAAGATGGGCCATTAATTCGTGATCTGACGGTATTAGATGCTCACGGTTTCGAGACCGGGAGAGAGAACCGAATGGTGGTCAAAACTGAATCAGGTCAAGACCGAAAGCATTCGGGACCGAATGGATGAAATCGAACTGTTGGATCTCGATCGGATGGTTGCGAGTGATCTGCAGAGGGAAAGGAGAATGTGTAAGAGATAATATCATCGAATATACTAGTAATTAGAATTATTTAGGCAATATTTGCAAGGAATTAGTGAAACACTCAAAGTGAACCAAAGCGAGGGTAAATAATTCAATATGAGAAATAAAATCCCTAGGATTGGCGACTGTGCAGATGAATCTGGAGGATTCATCACATCCCGAGTATACGGGACATTCTAAAGCTAAATTTTTACATTATGTCAAAAATTATTATTGGGATGAACCTTATTTGTTTCGACTTTGTGCCGATGGGTTATATCGTCGTTGTGTGCCCCATGAAGAAAGCATCGCCATTTTGGAACAATGTCACTCTGGCCCCTATGGTGGTCACATGAGTTCCCAAAAAATGGCTAGGAAAGTCCTACAATGTGGATTATTTTGGCCCACCATCTTCAAAGACTCGTATTATTATGTGGTTTCATGTGACCAATGTCAAAGGACGGGTAATATTTCCAAACGTGACCAAATGCCTCTCACCTCTTGGTATGAATTAGAGATTTTTGATGTTTGGGGGATCGACTATATGGGCCCATTTCCTTCTTCTTATGGGTTTACTTACGTTTTAGTCGTAGTCGATTACGTGTCAAAGTAGGTTGAAGCCATACCTACTAAAACATGTGACTCTAAACCCGTTAAAAAACTTTTTAAAGATGTCATTTTTCCTAGATTTGGAGTCCCTCGCACCGTCATTTCTGACGGGGGATCCCATTTTTTGGAGAAACATTTTGAGGCTCTTTTGAAAAAATACGGGGTCTATCACAAAGTCGCCACCCCTTACCATCCTCAGACCACTGGGCAGGTAGAAGTATCCAACAGACAAATCAAATCCATTTTAGAAAAAAATTGTTGGACGAACTAGGAAAGATTGGGCTTTAAAAATCAATGACGCCCGGTGGGCATATCGTACTGCCTACAAAACACCCATTGGCACCACCCCTTTCAGACTGATCCATGGTAAGTCATGTCACTTACCAATCAAACTAGAGCACAAAGCAAGCTGGGCCATCAAAAGTTTGAATTTTGACCTTTCCATGGCTAGAAAGAAACATTTTCTCCAAATAAGTGAGCTATATGAACTTAGGATGAGTGCCTACGAAAACGCACGAATCTACAAAGACCGAACCAAAATGTGGCATGATGGTCACATCAAGAACAAAGACATTAGAGAAGGGGATCAAGTTTTAGTTTTTAATTCAAGATTACAACTTTTCCCTGGAAAACTCAAATCGAGATGGTATGGCCCCTAAATTGTCAAGTGTGCTTATCCACATGGCGCTTTTCTTCTCTGGGATAAAGTTTTGGGTGAGTTTAAGGTCAACGAGCACCGTCTTAAAAGATATATCACCACTGAAGATGTTGTCACTTTAGACTCAACCAAATTTCCACCCTTGTAGGATCTGAACCTCACTGACCCTTCACCTTCCCTGGATTCCAATTAATCTGCACTTGGTCGAGCCACGACATAAAATAAGGTGCTAGTTTGGAGGCAACCAAACACAATCTTCCCTTCTTGTTTGTTTTCTTTGTTTTTGTTTTTCTGTTCTGTTTTTCCATGTTCCTTCTGTCGAGCCGATTGGTTAGCTCTTCCAGACGCTCGTATCGCATTTCCAGCCGATCGGTTCCTAATTCCAGACGCTCAACTCGACCGCCGACAGTTCTGAAAACCATGAATGTGGCCTCTGTCCCTTCAGTTTTGCGTTGAAGCCGAGACAGACCAGCTGATCATTTGTCTATCCAACCGATCGGCTCGTGGATCCATTGCTCTATAAAATAGTTCAAACGCGAGGTTTTTCTTCCATCTCTTCGCAAACCCTAGCCGCCCTCCTATGGAGCTCCGCCCGTTCTTCACCCGCCCGCTTTGCTCCTCACCCAGATGACCAAGGTCCGCTCTTCGGCCGACCGATTTTCCCTCAGTCGGCCTTTCAGCCTTTCTGCGAGAATTGCTTCAGCCGCCCGCCTAACAAGCACGCCGCCCGCCTGACGAGCATGCCGCCCATCTCGATCGGGGCCCCCACAGCCGCCGCTTCCTAGATTCAGCCGCCCGCCCAAATCTACCACCGCATGTCTCGCTCTCCAGACGACCGACGGAAGCCTGCATCACCACCATTCCAGCTCAACGTCAGCCAGATCGGCTGAGTGCTCAGATCTAGCCTCCAGCCGCCCGTCTTAGGGGTCGAAACACCCATTTCCACTGCCCGACGACTGGTTGGTCTTTCCAGACGATCGTCATCATCCCTTTCGCCACCACCCCTGTTCCTCAACAAGACAGCCATCCTGAGTACTTAGACAGCCGACCGTTGGTCCTCCATCTGCCCGTTTCAGCAACCTCAAACGCTCGTTTCAGACACCAACCGATCGGTTGGCGTCCACAAAGGATCAGTTGGCATCCACATATGATCTGTTGGCTTCCCTAGACGATCGTTTTGCCTCTGCAGCAGTGATGTTCAACCATTTTCACAAGGGTAAAGGCAAGGCCCCTGCATCCTCTTCCAGAGATCCTCCTCGCCGTTCCAGTTCGCATCCTGGAATCCATTTCTGCACACCCTCTCCTACGGGTGAGTCATCTCCCGAGATAGTCGAGGAGATGCTTCAGGACATCGACGAGGCAGATGAGCTTCTCTGTGAAATGGAGGGAACTCAGAAGGTGGCCAATGATCCAAATTCGACCACCACACGTTCACCCCATATAACACATATTCTGGGTAGCTATGACCAGTTCACTAGCGCTGACCACCGCCAACGTTATGAGGATATGTTCACAATTGGTTTTTCTTTGCCTCATTGGGCGTGCGACACAACCCTTGATGCTTTGGGCATCCGCGACGCCGTCGACGATATCCTCCGTAGAAACCACATGCTTGTCTTCCCCTACCGTGTCACCTCCATCTACTGTGATCTTACACTCGAGTTTTTGAGCACTTTCTACAGGTTACACGGTTCCTTCGGAAACTCGAGTTGTAAATATCAGATTTTTGGGGAAATCTGGAATCATCCGCCAGGCAAATCATTTCGTTCATCCTCGACGGCAGGGATGACTATTGGCTAGACTAATGTATGGCGCGGTCTCATGACTCCTACCTAGACCATTATGATAGAGATAAGTTTAGGGCAGAGATCACCATGCTTCTTCCCCGTCTTCCTAGTGGGCCCAATGCCTCCTGCATTCACAACCCGGTGTTCCGTTACCTTCACCGTATTTTGGCTTGCACCATTTTCAGTCGGGAAGGTACTCAGGGCACAATTACTCAGGTAGAACTTTATGCTCTTTGGTGTCTTTTACATGAAGAACCTTTTAAACTGGGGCAATGCTATCATTGAGCATTTTGGTACCCAAGCTATCCGAGCCACTTCCTCTTCTTTTTGCATTGGCCATTATGTTACCCAACTCGCCATTTTTTTGGGTTACACCCACATCGCCTTCCCTCCACTTGAGCTCAAAAATCACCTCATGAACACCCACTATTTGAAAAACAGTAGGTTTATCCGTTTGGGCACTGAAGGCATTTATTACCTTTTATTCAATAACACTCAGGTGGTCCTCCAACTCCCATTACATTCGCGGTTTGCAGTAGCAAACTACGTCTACGAGTTGACTGATTTACCGAGCCATATTCAGAGATTCTACCTCGAGCATCCAGATCCAGACACCTTCCCTGAGCCACAGCCTCACTGGAGGAGCCTCTCTTTAGAGGCACACGACGACGACACTGGACCACCACCGCCACCTTCCAGACGTCGCACCAGGCGGTGACCAGATGATAACTCTTGTCCTTACGGCTTCTATGAGATCCATACTCAGCTAGATGAGATTTAGCAAGAGCAGCAGCGACAGGGCCACCAGCTCAATCACATGTACCTGATGCAGCGTTCGCATGAGTATTGGCATGTGGACTGCGGTCACTATGCCACTAGTCGACCAACTTATGATGAGCACGGAGCACAACAAAGTTATCCATGCCCTGATTCTCCTTATTGAGCAAACTACTACTCTTCCCACCAACAGCAACCTCCACCGCAGTGACTCTTCCCTCCATCTCGCTCTTAGAGTTTGCTCAGGTCGAGCAAATTTTTAAGTCCAGGATGGGGGTGGGTGGTACGTGATCCACCCTTTATCTTCCCTTTTCAACATTTTTTTTCTGTATTTTTATCTGTTTGCGTTGTTTATTTTCAAACTTAAGGCCTTTATCTAGTCGGCCGAATGTTGTTCTTTATCTTCAAAAATCAATTCCATGATCAAATTGATTTCAAAAAAAATTTGCAATATCAAGTTCCCTATGATCATGATAGCAATTTTTGGAAACGGTGGCAAGCCTTAGAGTATCAAATAGAATCAATTGCAGATTTTCTTAATTTTAGCATTAGATTAACTTATTCTTTTTACTCTCATATAATGTAGCTACATGTCTCTTTCTATCTTATGCAATGACAACTCAGAAAAAAAAGTTTTTTGTTGCACGAGAAAAATAAATTGCACGCCAAACCCTAAGTCTGGGGTGGCATGCCCTTCTTCCATACCCCGCAAAGGGGAGTACCATCAAAAGATGCCAAAAAGAGCACACAGAAAAATTGTGGTCAATGTAATCACAAGTCCATGAAAAAAATTATATCCCAATACGAATAGAGAAGGGATTTTTCCATCACACCTCAAATTCTCTATTCCTGTGCAACAATCAACCCAATGAAAAAAAAATGAAACATGAAAAAATGGTGAGTGTCGGAGCGCAAGTTAGATCAAGATTGTCTTTACAAAGTATGAGTTTAAAAAAATAATAAGTTATGAAAAATGTTTTCTTGAGAAACATAGTGCTTGCAATTTGTGGTTCTAGGAGATGGGTCACTGGGTCATGAAAAGGATAGAAGAATTGCTAATCTTGGGAGGATGAACTTGTTGATCCAAATTTTTTTTGAATCATTTTGATTTTTCAATTGCTTTAGGACAAGAAAAACTTTAAGTATGCGGTATTTTGATGCATACTATTTTAGCACATCATTTCTGCGAATTATTAAGCTTGTCACACAAAAATACTCCATTCATCTCTTAAAAATTGCACAAATCGATATTTTCTCATTTTATCACAAATTTGACAATCATGTGCATTTTAATGCAGTTTCAGGACCTGAGCTGATCGACTGGTATCTTCAACCGATCATCTCACTGCATAAAACCGATCGTCTGACTATCTGAAACGCTCAGTTCACCTTCAAGCATGGATCATTCATCTCATCAGACGACGGTTGAGATAGCCCGATTCCAGCCACCAGACGCCCGACTGATGCCCATTGCTGAGCACCACCGAGCGGTTTCAACTGCGCCGCCACCCTAATTAGGGTTGGCAGCCGATCGATGGGATGCGCGTTCCAGAACCTTCCAACTGATCAGTTGGTTCCTGAACCGGTTGGTTGGCGGCGTGTAGACAGCAAAAATCCTAGCCGCCAACCTCAAGATAACCCTAAACCTAATGTATACCCCCCTCCTTGTCCTATAAAAGGAGGGGCACTTCCTCCTCTTTGGGGGTATCTTGGATTTCTTGTATTTTGGAATTCTGAAGCAATTAGTGTTGTAATCTTTTTCATATTATGCAATAAAGTAGATCTTAGTTCAAGCATAGCTCTTTCATTCTTGTTCTTGTCATTTCTCTCGGCCTTAGTTTTAATTTTCTTTTCTCCGTTCTTTGATTCTGGAGCAAGGAACAAATAACTAAGCCATTTCATTGTCTCTAGCATAAGGATTAATTTCCTAATTTTTGGGCTAGACTATGGCTTCATTTCTTTCTTCCTCCATCTCCCCTCTCTCTATGTGTGAGTAGACATTTATCGGGGCAAGGGGAATAACCCCTTAGCCATGGTTTTAACGATTTCTTCTTAAACGACTAGATGGTAATCGATTTTAATTGAATGGTTGATCTTCAGATTGCATGTTAATCCGGATGGATATGACCATGGAAATCCGGATTTAGAACAGTAAAATCGATTACATAGACGTTTTGATATGACCGTGGATTTTCGTCTTTTAGGATGATAAACTAGGAAGCATGAGCACCAAGACCAATGGGCTCATGTGGAGTTTATCTCTTATGGGTTTTTAAAATTTGCAAACCTTCATCAAATCATCATTTAAGATTTAGTTGTTATCACCTAGGCTAAGGTGGTGAAAACCCCTATGAGCCTCGATTTCCATCTCTTGATTTAATCACCTCCTCCTTTGTTTTCTTTAATTCTTAGTCTTTCATTCACATAATTTTGCTTGTGTTAACAATCATCTTATTTTCCTTGTGCATGTTATTCCTTGTTAAGTGCATTTCTTCTTGCATTAGTGTAATCAACTAAACCCCCAATTGGACTTTACTTTCTGCTTTAATCAAAAGAAAAATACCAAAAACAAATAATAAAGTTCTTCAAACTTTGGGTTCTAAAAAAACAATCTCTTAAAAGTTGTCATGTGGGATCGATCCTTCTATACTACCCTTAAAACCGGAAGTAAAAAGGTTTAAACTCTAGGATTAACCATCTTAGTGATTGATATTGCAAAACGATGATTATCAGCTGCAGATGTTGAAGGGTGAGTCGATATTGACACTCGAGTCACTATGGTCGAGCTAGTGAAACTGATGGGTGGACTTCCAAAACTAATCGACTTGCCATTGCCCACCTGCACTAGGTAGTCTAGAGGAATCCTCCATCATGGGATCCACAGTCGCCATCATATGGCGTGATTCTCCTTGTGAACCATAGATTGCCGATGGCGGTGGAAGGGCTATAGGTGTCAACAGAGTCAAAGATGAGGCATTCTTGGGGTGACGCCCGTAGGAAATGACCTCCTTGGTCTTAGAAATAGCCTTCTTAGCCATTTGCTTCATTTTGGATCGAAATTTGTGGAGAAAAATAATATTTTAGGTTTTCTCCGAAGAACTGGGTTGTTGGGGCGGACTGGAGAGAAATGGGGGGTTTTGTTGATGAAATGGATGGAATCCGGAGCTTAAGGTAGTGGAAATGATGGGGAATTTATTGGAGATGGATTGGGGGTGATTTGGTTGTGATTGGAGGGTGGGATGAGGCTTGGACAGGGATGCACAACCACTCATGCATGGAGGTTAGCTATTTTTTCTAGAGAAATGAGTAGAAGTGTTTTAGAATTGTTGCAAAATGGCTAAGTTAAGTGTTGTATCGGGCTGTATCACGGCCGTGTGGGTAGGATTGTAACTTGGTCGTGTTTCCTTGTACAATCATTCTGCCTTTGTTATTCACTTTGTCGTTCTACTTCACATGATCGTTCTAAGTGAGTAGCTACAAGGTTGTGCTGCGTTGTAGGGTCATACTGGGTCTATGTGTGGGAGAAATGAATAGAAGTGTTTTACAATTGTTGCAAAATGGCTAAGTTAAGTGTTGTATTGGGCTCTATCACGGTTGTGTGTGTAGGTGCATAACACAGTCGTCCTATCTTGCACAATCATTCTGTCTTTGCTCTTCACTTTGTCGTTCTACTTCACACGACCATTCTGAGTGAGTAGCTACATGGCCGTGCTATGTTGTAGGGTCGTATTGGGTTTGTTCTTCAGTCCTCAAATTCATTAATCTTTCTTGATTCCCATGTTGATTTTGAATGCACTACCACAGTCATTCCATGTCACCACAGACGTGGTGAGTATTGTGGCAGTTGTTCCACACTTGAATTTCATCATAAAGTCAAATCTTTGAACCAAAATGATATTTCATGGATTACTTGTCAAAATTTCATCTAATGTTCTTCATTTCACCCTATTTTCACCTACACATCTTAAAACTAAAAAAAACTATTAAAAACAAGTGTTTGTGTGTTTTCTTGGAAAAGTCTAAAAAAACAAAAGTATCAAAAATGGAAGGTTGGGTGAAAAATTCCCAAACCTAGGTGGGTTGCCTCCTACAAGAACTAGGTTTCATGCATTCAGTTGAGCTTCTTGGAGATTATTCAATCATTCATCCATTTGGAATCCTCATGTGCCCATTTTTGCAATAAATGCATCTCTTATTTGCACTCAACCAATGTTCCTCATCCCTTTGATCACAAAAATCATAATCAAGTCTTCCATCTTGACCTTCTTCTGTAAAATTGACCATTCAGACTCCTGAAGTGACCATGTCCAATATCCTCATCTCAGGATCACCAAGTCAGCGTCTTGTACATGATGATCTTAATCTTCATGTCCATGAATGAAACTATCATCATGCCACTGCGAACATGTATCTCGGCATTGGTTGTAGATAGAATGGTCTTCCGAAGACAATAGGAATCTTCCTATCCTCTGGCTCCATATCAAGAACAATGAAATCTACCAGGAACAATGCACCCCTTTCTTTGTCTATCATCGCCAAAACATCATGTACTTCTCCTCTAGACAATTTTATGGAGAGTACAATGTGTCGGCTTTCATTTACCCAATCCCAACTCCACATATACATTGTAGGGCATCAAATTCAGACTAGACCCCAAATCAAGTAAGGATTTGTCTATGCGATGTCCCCCTATGTAACTAGGTATGAGCGGGGATCATGAGTCTTTCCTCTTCATGTGAAGTGAGTGATGGACGTTCAATCAACTTCACTCTCTTTGGTATTCTCCCTGTTGACCTTCTCTTCACATTACATAAGTTCTTAAGAAACTTGGAATATGATGGGATTTTCTTGATAGAATCCAACAATGGAATATTTAACTTCACTTGGCAAAACACCTCAATAGTTTAAACATTGTGCTTTTTTCTCCTCTATACTTCTAGTTGCTCATCTAATGTTTCAATGAATAGTGGCTCACTGGCTTTGGCCTTTCTTGCATCAATCAGAGATTGAGCACTAGGGATTGTGGAATCTACAAATGGAGTGTGAGGTGGAGTACATGGTATCCCAAAACCAACAAGAGGTATCACAGAATCATCTTCGGAAATATCAATCCCAGTATCACCCCTTGACTTCCTTTGCTTTACTTTATCAACCTTTCTTTGACTAGCGAGTTGCTCAAGAGATTTTCCACTCCTTAGAACTATCACAACACTTCCTTGCTCATGGTGGAGAGGGGAGCTAGTTGTGGCTGTGGAGGAGGTGGAGGTGACATTGGTGTTGAAATTGAGGTGGAGGGGAGAATTTAGGTTGGAAGGTGAATTGTTGGGAAATTGGTGGTGATGGATGGGGAGGTTGTGTATAAGGATTGGGATCACCTTAGAAGAGATATATGGGTTTCACTTGCATAGATAGTGGACTATAGAAAACTTGTGAAGAAGGCATTCATCTGCTTGCTTCAATGAAACTCAAGATGGGTTTTGAAGACAATCTTTCTTCTTAGAGAGAAATTATGGAAGATAGCTACTCTATCCTCTCCTTAAGCCTTGTCACATTCATTTGTATGTCATCAAAGCTTTTCAACCTAGAGAGAACCTCTTCCTCAAACCTTGAGCTGTATCATGGACTTTGTGATTTCTGGTAGCTATAGGAGTGACTTATCTTCTTTTCTTCACCATAGAACTCAATAGCATTGACCGCATGGAAAGGAACATTAGTCACTTGGTTTTTCATGAATCACACCATGTCACCAAGAATCTTCATTACTTGCGGGCTTCAGTCATTATGGGTCAGAGATGTCATATAAAAGACATAGACACTATCATTCATCATTCCAGAAGCTCGGATTCTTGAACCTTCTACCAGCTACTCATATAAGGGCCATATATCCTCAGGTGGCCTAGCCATGAAAACTCCTCCACAAGTGGAATCTACTAAGGTTTGGCTCTTTGGAGATAGATCGGAGTAAAATGACTGAACTAGCTTCCACAAAGGGATCTCATGGTGTGGGCACTCTCTCAACATCTTCTTAAATCTCTCCCATGCATTATGAAACTACTCATTTCCCATTTGAATAAAACTTGTTACGGCACACCGCATTTGTGTTAACCTTGCTATAGAGTAGAATTTCCATAAGAAGGCATTCTTCATTGTTTCTCAACTCATGATGTCCCTCCTTGAATCATACCAATCTTTGGATTTGTCTTTGACGGAGAATGAGAACAAGGTCAACCATATTGTGTCATCACTAGTCGTCGACGTCATGAAGGTGGAGCATACTTCAAGAAAGGAGTCCAAGTGCTTGTAGGATTTCTCACTCTCTAATCCCTAGAAGATGGGGAGGAGCCCAAGAAGACCTGGAGGAAAGGAGAATTTCTCCCATGGAATTTGATCAACCATACTAGTAATTGTTGATTTGTAGTTTCTAGGAATGAAGTAATCTTGAAGTGGCTTGTGGGGTGCATTTTGGCCGTCCATATTGCCTTCCCTTGAGTGTCTTGTCACATGCACAAGGTACAACCAAACAAAAGAGAACAAGTTAGGAAACCAATCTGCACAAAGAATGCAAAGAATAAAGAATAAATAATAGAAATTACAAGGGAAGTAGGAAAAGTCAAAGTATAACTAACTAGCTAGGCTGAGTGCCTTTCTTCTCAACAATGGTGCCAGAAAGCTTGGTGCATTTCAGCCAATGGCGTTACACACTACTAAATTGAGATTTTAATAGATGAAACTCCATGAACAGACACACATGGTGCATTCACTTTCAAAATTTATAAGGACCTACAAAAATAACCTACTTCTAATAAAATGTTAACCCGCCAGTGCATGAGGTCATGTCGTAGTATAGGTAAGGTGGAAAGTATAGGGTTGGTCCATAGGGAGAAAAGGGGGCACTAGAGCGAGGTTAGTTTTTGGGCTAGTTTCCTACTGCGGAGACTAGGGTTCAAGGGTTTGAAGGTTGTTTTGATTGTTAAACTAAGTATGAATAGGAAAGTAAGTAAAGAAAGACAAGCAATAACAAAACCTAAGTTAACCCTAGATAGCTAATTCTACTGAGCAAGAAAATAAAAGGCAAGGCACAAAAAGAGTTATCTACACTAAGGTAAGCAAGATGAAGTCTACACTACACTAAGCTAGAAAACATGGCAGAAGAGAAAGTAAGGAACTAAACTAGCAAAAACAAAGCAAGAACAAGGCAAGAAGATAACTAAACAAGTAAAGAGCTAACTCATCTAACACTATCAAAGCACGAAGATAATTATGGTTTTAAAGCAATTAAGGGGAATGTGGGCTATTTAGGAGACACACTTATCAATTAGGTTGGGGGTGACATGTGAACATTATGATTCCATTTAGATTACCAAATCAAACAACAAGCTAGAGTCTAATGAATTATCCCAAACTACTAACTGGCCATGGATATGCTAGGTTGTGTATAGGGGAACTAGTCCCTAACACCCCTACTAGCCTTGCAAGGCTCAATTAGGTTAGGGTTTAGGTGCAATTCAATTAGAGTCCTAACAAGGTAGGTTTCTAGGTTAGATGGTTTTAGGATGATTAGGGGTTGAGGGCAGTAATGGTAGTGGAAATGAGGTTTTACGCCTCACATCACCCACATTGTAACCTTGAGAAAATTCTAAGCTAATCATACTAAATTCGTCTAAGCTAGCTACTTATATCTCTAAATTAGGGTTAGTAGAATTGATTAGAATGTAGGAAGATGGGTTGCTAGCTAGGGATCCAAGAATTGGACATAGGAGCAAGTCCCAAAATTCACACATATAAGCAATTTCCCTAAATTTCTAGGTGATTTTGAGCACAAACCAACAAGAAATTCATGGAAAGCGAGATAGAAATTTAACATAATCATTAGCAAATGAAATTACAATGTTTACACATCATTTTCCCCCATCATGGTATCAAAGCAACATTTTTCACCCCAAACAACCCATCCAAGGGGCCTAGCTACTCATAGAAATGCAAAATACAAAAAGAAGGGATACATAGGTAGAAGAAGACAAGGAGCTCATTGTAGATGAAGAAATACTCCACTTCAGCTGATGCAGGACGTCCTCCTCTCTACACCAAGATGCAATGGCATGGGCTGATGGTGGGATAGGGTCAAAACACTAGGAAACTTGGGTTTTGCTGGTGGAAATTGTGAAATGGTATGGAATGGAGGTTAAAATGGAGTGGAATTGATAGAATGCAAAAATGGGGAGCTAGGAGGTGGTAGAAGTCAGCTAGCATCATGCTAGTGCCTCTACCTAGGAAAATATAGGTGTGGGGGAAGCAATATGGGTAATGCATTGTAAAAGTAGCTAGGTTTTTGTGAGTAGGACGGCCTTGGTGGGGATGGGTGAGAACGGTCATGGTGGATGGGAACGATCGAGGTGAGAAATAGGGAAAAATCATAGGGACTTGGTCAGTTTTGAACTGGAAGTGGCACAACCATGGTGGCTTGGATTTCTTTGCCCGTTCTTGGCTCAACGACAATTCTGCTCTGGAGGCCACATGACTGTGCAATGTGGCATGATCGTTCTGTGGTCAATCCACCAGGGCCATTCTGAATGGCACGGCCATGGTGATTTCTGCTTTGCACGGAGGTGACTTAGTTGATTTGCAGGTATGCTAGCAAGGCCAATCTGTGGTACCACGGCTGTGCTGGCCTCAGGATCAACACTTAGAATTGTTTGTTTGGATTTTCTGGGACATCTTTTCTTCAATGGAGCTTTGGCCACTAGGGGTAGGTTGAGGGAGCATCATACTTCACTTTAGGCCTCTCCAAGGGTAGAGAAACCCTAGGATTAGTCTTCCTCTCTTTCTTCCATCCAAGTGTTGTCCAAATTGAATCACCTTATATAGTGTATATTTTACCTACTTTTTAGGTAAAATAAGGAAGAAATATACCCTAGGATTGATTTATGGAATCACCTTATTTTACCTACTGATTGATTTATGGAATCACCTTATTTATGGATTGATTTATATAGTGTATATTTCTTCCTTATTTTCCAAATGGAATCACCTTATTTTACCTACTGATTGATTTATGGAATCACCTTATATAGTGTATATTTTTTCCTACTTGCATCATGAATACATGTAGTTCTTTTTCATGCTTTTTGAGTAATTTTTTAAAAAAAATTGCTCTTTTTACCATGTCATCTCATGCATTGCATTTTCATGTAGATTTTGCTAATTTTGTTTGTTTTATTTATAGTTTTCTTACTTTATGTTTTATATTCCCTAAATGTACTTTCAGACATGTTTGAGTGTGAATTTGCACCATTTTGGCCAATTTTTCACAAATGTGGAACTTCTTGACTAAAATCTTGTTTTTACTTAATCTCCATTTTTTGAACTGAAAATCTTGATCAATGAAAAATGTATGCTAAGTTTCTCCGTTCTATTGCTAAATGGTCTTAGTTGTTGGCTTTGTACATGTCAATCGATTCTTTTATATTTGTGAATGGTTTGGTTGAATTGTGACATGAGCAAGCTATGAACACTTAGGGCTTATGGAATCACATGTTGGAAGTATGAATCTTATGTTGTTCACTCATGTGGTGTAATATTATTTAATGAAGAGTTGGAATAACTTTCATGCATGAGGTTTTATGTTGAGATCCACACTAGTGACCCCTCTTTACCCTAACATTTCTTTCATCATCTTCTTACCTATCCACCTCATTAAAGGATGCCAAAGTGCACATATTCAACCGTGGCCACCTTTAAAAGTTTGAGGTGGCCACACCTATATCTCCCCACTTCACTCTCACCACAACATGCCCTACTTACACCAGGGGAAAAGAAAAAGAAAAAAAAAGCAAAGAAAAATAAAAAAAATAAAAATAAAGATTATCTTATGTAATAGCATCCAAATAAAGAAAGATGAGTGCTCAATGTAATAACAATCAAACCTCTCACCACAATCCTTTCTTCTATTTTTGAACCCATTTAGCTAGGAAACATCAATCCTAGCTCACTTCTCCCTTTTTCTACAGTCATGTGGGTCACATAGTGTGGTTTGAAGTATAAAATTGAATGCATTAAAGTGAAACAACACTCCTAGTCATCTTTGATTAATGTCATCATGAAACGGTCTACCTGAAGCTACATCAAATCCATATGTATTGATTGTGTGTTCTATTCTCTATTTTTGAAGTTTGTATGCTCAGTGCATTTTTCATGATCAGTTTTTGAAAGCGGGGAGGAGAGGTGGAACACGTGTACTTATTCACCTTTAAATCCCATTTATTCAATAATCATATGTTGCAATGCATTTATCATTATTGTTTTTCAAATGAAACTAAAGAGAGGTTAAGTTGGAGCATACTTAAGGACAAGTATGTCTTACGTTTGGGGTGGTGATCTAGCCTTATTTTAGGGATCCATCTTGTGTCTTTTTGCACTCTTATAATATCTATACATTGTTAGAATACAAATTATTTCTCTAACATGTGATTTCATGTCAAGTGCACTTATGGATGCTCTTTGTGTGTTGTTTGGGGGTTTTTGTACATACATTGGATTCTTGATTGTTGTTAGTTTTTAAGGGTTTTTGTATTGGTTATGTATGCCCAAAGAGACAATCATGTGATGATTGTAACGACATATCATTTAAAAATGAATTGATTATTAATAAAAGGCAAGCTTCCAATATATTTTGTTTGTTCAGTCACGAGATAATGAAATAACATTATAAATGTCTAGAGAACTATATTACTCAATGACGTATGTAATCAAGTTGCAAACCTTGTGGATGAGATCGTACATATGTTAAGAGTACATATACATATTCTCATTATGTCCCTGGTCGGTCGTCATTATCAAGATTGAATGTTGAAGAGGGTAACTACTCCATGCCTCAAGTTCAATCTGGATATCAATGACATAGGAATTATACAAATAATGTAACACCAAGCATAGATTGTAGGTTGAAGTTGTTCCCCAACTTTCCATTCACTTGGATAGAACTGATGTGTGACTAGGCAGAACTCTTTGCTTGTGATGTCATAAGTTAGCTATGTACATTCACTGCCAACGTGATATGGGACATATAGGGCCACAAACATAGCCCTTGATCTATAGGAGGAGTTTAATCTTGAATGATTACTAAAATGCTTAGGTATTCAACTCATGCAAAAAGCAGCTTTCTACACTACCAAACAATCATCTCACTCAAGTGAGGTGGCCGTTTGGAGTGCCAGATGGTCGGTTTAAGAGTTGAAATGACCGTTTGGAGTATCATACTGATTCGACTGAGTTCTTCTCAAATTGAGGTGTAAACTAGCCGGTTCATTTTTTTGAATTGGCTGAATCATCCTGAGTCACCATATGATTATCTAGGTGAGTGAGATGATCACTTCATGTTGGCGAGATTGCTTAATTTGTGGGAAATTTAATTGCATCAAGGAATTAGTGTTGACGTCATGTCATGCATTAAATGAATTCAAATTGTAAATTTTGTATGCGATTGGGAAACGTGTGAAACGACCATCTCACAATGTGAGAGTACCCTCCGGCATTTTGGACAACTTCCTCGGTCACTGGACAACTATTTGGGTGTTTGCAAGTTGTGAAAAATTAAGATCTTCCGGTCCCTTCCACTCCTTCATAGACTGGGAACCCTGGTCCAAAACCCTCCAATAAATAGAGGGGTGTTGGAGGCTTCCCTAAACACAACACAGATAATTGAGAATCAGTTGTTCTGACAATTGTTGTCCTCTCTAGTTGTGGCAACTAAGATAGCCCAAGAAATTCCTACCCGACTAGGGAGGGATATCTACGGGAGAGAACAACTGAGGATCATTATTGTGGGAAAGCAAGTTGGTGCCTAGTACACCAATGGAAGGGATGACTTCTTCCTATCCATTCTAGTAGGATGATAGGAGTTCTAGGCGGTCTATGTGGACTTATCTGGTGGCACAAGGCCATTATCTGCCGCTAGAAGAACAACATCAACCAATAGGTCATTGTGATAGGAGTTGTTGCAGATGATGTTGTTTGAGGTTGCAGTCTGTGGTGCAGACTAGAAAGTGCAACATAAAAAAGTGTCCCAATGCAACTAGAAGATAGTTGCACATCTACAACAGTGAGGAGATGTCACTGGACTTTCTCCAGGACCAGGTATATCCTCGAAACCATCCTTCTCATGTTATAGTTATTGAGGAAATCTGCTAGTCTATTGGAAATATGGTTGATAATTTTTTTATTTCCACAACCTATTATCTACTCATATTTCTCAACAGTAGTATCAGAGCCAACATCAATCTACTATATTATGGGTCAATCAATATGATCATGTTTTGGTTTTGTCGTTCTATTATTCCATGCGATGTGAATAATTTCATGTCTAATCAAATACCACGATAATCCCAAACTAATATATATACAAATACATACAGAAACACACACACACACCTATATATATGTATATATATGTATGTATATATATATATATATATATATATATATATATATATATATATATCCATTTATTTAATACCCATGCGGGTAGCCTTCATTTCGCTATCTGACAGTAAAAAAAGTAACTGTTCTGACCAGAAAAGTAATTCTTCTATCAAAAAAAGTAACTATGTTGATCAAAAAGTAATTATACGACTAAAAAAGTAATCCTATACAAAATACACAGCAGATATATATGTAACCATGTTTTGAAATCTGTCATTACAAATGTAACTATCTATGTATGAAACTCAACAGTTTGCACGGTAAAGTAACCCTCTACATGTCAAAAGTAACCCACTTGAAAAAAAGTAACCGAAATGGGGGGCGGTTAGCTACCCGCATGAGTATTAAAGACACTCTCTCTCTATCTTTGTATATATATATATATATATATGTATATATATACATATATATATATGTATATATATATATATGAGATTTACACATGTCACCCTAAAAAAGTTTTGATGGTGGATGTGTAGCATGGTTATGGACAATAACTCCTATCATCTATGCATGGTTGTGTGGTTGGTTAATCCTTTTATCTCAATCTATACATCGAGCCTCTATCTTTTCGTCTGAATGCAAAGTTAGTTCTTTCCTTCCCCTGCTCTCGTTTAATGTAACTCAAGGTTTGTCAATAATTATGTAAAAGTAGGATAGTTTACTTTCCTATTATGACAAAGAAAAAGGACATTCAGACGATGCCAACCGACCATCTAGGAGACGAGCCGACTGAATTGAGGACCAAGGATGACCAGAAGGATGAGTTGAATTGTGTGAATGGTGGACCTGACTGATCAGCTAGAGGAGCCAACAAATGGTGGTTAAAAGAACCAGTCAACCAGTGAGATGACCAAACGACTGGCCATGAGGCAATCCGATCAGTTCAAAGGTTGAATCGATCAACCTAAATTATCAAGCATGGATTTTCATCAACAATAAGTTTCTGCATTGGATTTAGACCTTGGATGTGGTAATTCGTTATGACTCCAAGGAATTACATTAGGCTGGACACAACCATCTCTTTTGTTTATTGCATGTTTTTGTTGTGGGGTATAGGATGTAAATGATACGTACTATATATGTGGTGATTGTAAAAAGTATATATATTTATGAATACAAACTCCCTCAAATAAAATTTATATGAAGTCTTAGATATTTTCCAATAGTAACCCACATGAAAAGCTTGATCGACCAAGTGTAAGTTATGCCTTCACATGGTGTGTCGTCTATGTCATGCAAGTGTGCGGGTAGGTATGTAGGTTCTGCCTTCGTAGGGTGCATATCTATCGTGTTGGTTGTTCGGTTAGTTTTAAATTGGTGATTCTTAGAGCATCTAAGCCCATATGCATGTAGATGAGTATGGCTAGGAGTTGCGCATATCATCTATCCAGAATTGCATGTGATGTAATTGGAAAAAGAGTCCTATCTTGATAGCTAATTGGTTGTGCTTTGTGGCGTTGGTTGGTCCATAGTCAAATTTTCTTAGATTTGGCCTACTAGAATATTATACATTGTGATATTCCAAATTGATATGTGAGGGGTATCAATTTTAAATAAAATAGTGGGAGTGATAATAATTGAAGACCTAATTAATATCGTCAAAATTTTAAAATCAAATCAGAAGTTTTTTTTACAAATGCAAATTTTCTCTTGTAGAATCAAATGATGAACAAATCCGTACATCAATCAGTCCTTAAGAAGGACAAACTTGATGGGTCAAATTTCCATGATTGACTGGACATTGACAAGGGTTCTAAATGAAGAGTGCAATCTCTATGTCCTTGACAAACCAGTGCTAGAAATACCTCCTTTAGATGAACCTAGGAAACAAGTCGATACTTACTAGAATCATGCCAATGATTCCTTAAAGATAAAGTACCTTATGATTAGCTCCATTAACTATGAGTTGCATGAACAATGCAAGGACATGAGTGTTCTTGAGATGGTAACATATCCTAAGAAAGTGACACTTGGTCATACAAAGCATTAAAGGGACAATATCATAAAGTTGATAGAGTGAATTTTTATATATTTTCTCTCTTATAGTTTTGTTATTTTCTATAATAACCCAACTGTATCCCTCACTATTTTGACCAAAAGGAGTCACCAATTTTAAAATAATACAAACCCTAATTTCATGTTAAGGTGAATTGTATGTATTATGATACATAGTCAAATGTATATGGTCAACTTTTGAATTTGAACCCCAATTTTATACCATAGTTACATTTTGACATCATGAAGGTTCTCGTAAAATTTCATTCCAATTGGATAAGTCATTTAGAAGATATCAGCTTTTGAAATCATGTATATTATGTCATTCTTTTAACATGTAACCTAAGTTGATCGATTTATTTGACTAAGGTGTGACTTAATTAAATATCACATGCGGCCTAAGAACACATGGGCATGGACCCTGATTGGGGCATCTTATCTTGGCCATCTAGAATGATGTGATGATGGCCAAGTCATCCCTAAACTCCCTCAGTACACAGATCAGGGGAGAACCAAATCTTAACTTCTCACACTCCCCACCTGGCGGTGGCACCTTATTGGGGCTTCTTCACCTGAGTTTCCTCACACCTATTTAAGACCTCCAACACCTCTACTACCCTTCCTTTAGTCATTCCCTACCTCCAATTGATCACGATCTATCCCTAACCATTGCTTCCCATTCTCATAGCCATACACTACTGTTAGAACTCCACAATGGAAAATGACCCTTCTACCTAGAAATTGGACCCCACCTTCACAACCAGGGAGACCTAACTCATCTACATGCCATCCTCCCTGGCCATTCTTGTTTCTCTTTTTCCATAACCCCCTTTCTCCATGTGACCTCTTAACCAGCCTCGGTGACGCTCCAAACCAGAGGGAGCCGAGGCACCAGAAAGTGCCAGTCAAGCTCAGAGCTTCCTCATGAAGGTGGTACCACTCTACCCTGACTACGAGGAGGAGCACCGAGTAAGCTATCCCTCACCAGAGTTTGATCCAGGCTACTAGGGCACACATCATTAGAAGGGAGGAGGAGAGGAAGCGCACCAACTTGGATTGGAGGTGGACCAACTGGGATTGCCACCTCAACAAGAGAAGGCGTGCATCAGTGCAATCCAGAGAGGGGCCACTCTCATATTTGGACCAATTGCGAGCCTCCACGTAAGCTCGCATCACCCATTTTTTTCTTTATAATTAATTATAAATATATTAATTTTTGGAAGGTCCTAGGAAATGCTAGGAATATCAGAAAATAGCAAACCTATACTTGATTTTTATCAGAAAGTTACAAAGAATCTGATAAAAATGTTTTCATAGCCTGATTTATTACCCTTTTGCAAAAATACTAGCCTATAGCCTAGATAATTCTCATTTCAATAATAAGAGGATGAAAGTAACCCTAATTAAAGATCAAACCTTTGTCTTGGGTCATATGTACTCATAGTGGCATGCATCCTTAACTTTTTTGAGAGTGATCGTTCTACTATTTCTCTAGGCTCTTGGATCCCGATCTGATAAAAATAGGTACCTGGGTTTTATTAACTATAAAACTAATTTTTTGAGGAATAATTATATGATTAACCATGGATGCTTTTATTTGCATATAAATTTTTGGATGAATACAAGTATTATATGCTTCGCCAAACATAAAAGAACATAATCGATTAAGATGAGTTGTAGGTACTGATGTGAGATAGTTGTTCCCTCTCTCTTGTAAATACTAATGTCGATAACAACTCCATAGCCCAAGGGTCGGTGATCCCCATAGCCCTAGGGGAGGGGAAGGGCCCAACATGTGTGTAAAATAAGGTGATGGCACACTTAGTAGTACAAGTGCATCTAAAGATATTCATAAGAGAAATGTTTACTTGATTTTCAACTCTAATATAATATTTTCTTTTCTTTATTTATTTCTCAAATATTACATTATGGAAGTTACTATATAAGTATTTTTACCCACATACACAACTTTGTTCATTATTTTGTTTCTCATATTTTCTAGGTACAAGGAATAAGTAATGAATTTCAAAGTACTTGAAGGTATTAAATCTATATATATTCGCTCTCACCTCATCTATAGAGAAATTTCCATCTCATCTTTATTTTATAAATATTTTCCCTCTTATCTCTGTGATATAAGGTTAAAATGAGTAACTCTATTTATAAGTCCTATGGACCGACTAATATGTATTATAAGGGTATCCCCATAAATCATAAAACTAAGATCATGAATAACTAGTAAAAAAGAATAATGGAATATAATATAATTAAAAAAAAAAGAGAAAAAGATATAAAATATCTAATATATTTTACCAAATTTTCAAGATGCCTCCAAAAACCTATAATTCCAAGGCTTCTAAAGAGTCATCATCTCAGAAGAGAAAAGAACCTAAAACACCTGAAGAACCTGAATCCGAGAAAATGGCTAGGGATAGGTGGGAAGAATAAAAGAAAGTCCTCCTAGACTTCATGGAGACCCTTGCCCTAAAACGAACCAATGAACCCAGTTCATCAAGAAAGAAGGAAGTGACAGTGCTAGATTTCATCAAACTTAACCCTAACACCTTTTGGTAGGAAGACCAACCTAAGGTAATGGATAAGGCTGAATAATGGATCCTATCAGTGTAGAATGCCTTCTGTACCCTAGAAGTACCCAATCAAAAGAAGGTCAAATTTTCCACACTACTACTTAAGGGAGGGGCTAAAGTCTGGTGGGAAAACTATGGAGGGAATAGAGGAGAAGAGGTGGATAACATGGAATGGGAATCCTTCAAAAGCCTCTTCATTGATCGTTTTATGCCCATAGCCGATAGGAAGAGGAAGGAGAGGATGTACACTGAGTTGAAGTAGGGCAGTCTCTCGGTGGTTCACTACACCCAGAACATTAGACTTCTGTAGCGTTATCCACCCATTAAGACTAAAGATGGCCCCTTGGAGCACTATGTTGACTGCCTAGCCGCCCACCTAAAAACCCTAGTCATTGCCTCCCGTCCTAGGAGCATAAATGAAGCCCTAGATATGTCCCTTAAGTAGGAAAGGAAACAGGGTTTGCAGAAGTCTTCAAGCATGAGATACCCATAGTTAACTACCACTGAGGAGGATAAGTCTAGAAAGTTCCACCCAGTCCATAATAAGGGATCTGCAAAAGGAGGAGGTTCAGGTAAAGGAGGATAGAGAAACAACCAAAATCAGATGAAGTCCTACAGTAACAAATGTAAGACCTATGGACGAGGAAATGAAGGACCTTATCTCTATGACAAGTCAGTATGGTACAATTGCTCCTTAGGGAAACTGCAATGCCAGATGTTTGCAGTGACCATAAAAGAGGCTACGGCAAACCCAAATCAGTCGATTGAAGGTCATCTTAAGTCATTTCACTTATATAATATCTTGTTCTATACATTCAAGTATTCATAATATAATTATCCTGTGTTGGAATTGTATTCCTAAATAATCATTCTATTAAAGCTTTATTTGAAATCTAGATCTACAAATACATTCATTTCTTAAAATTTGGCATTTATTTTACATGTACATATAAGAGACTTGGGGTATATTATTGATGTGTCCAATCCTAGTGGCAAAATACTCACTACTTCACAGAAAAATGATGATTTACCTCAAAAATTCAAAAAGCATGACATGCCCGTTGAATTTATCCTCTTAACTATGGTTGACTTCAATATTATACTTGGTATGGATTGGCTATATAAAAGTATCATTCCCAGATTAACTATAGAAATAAGATGGTAGTCCTTTCTCAACCTCATTCATGTGTTGTGGTGATCCCTCAGGGATGTGGATTCCATAATAATATTATAATCTCTTTTCTTAAAAATAAAAATTCATTTATAAATATTTTAAAGTCTTCCTCACATTAGTCTCAAAGAGCAATCCTAGTAGAAGGCCTTTAGAAAGAATGGAGGTGGTGCATGACTTTCTTGACATATGTCTAGAGGAGCTTCCTAGGCTGGCTCCAAATAGAGATATTGAGTTCTCCATAGATCTTCTTCCTGGAACCACTCTGATTTCTAGGGAACCATGTAGGATGGCTCGTGTTGAGCTTCTGGAGTTGAAGAAACAATTGTAAGAACTTATCGACAATGGTTATATCTATCCTAGTATTTCCCCTTGGGTTGTGCCTATTCTTTTAGTAAAAAAAAAGATAGTTGTATGCATATGTGTATTGACTACTGCATGTTGAACCAGGACAATATTAAAACGAAGTATCCCCTTCCTCGCATTGATGACCTCTTTGATCAACATCGAACTGCTAAAATTTTCTCAAAAATTGATCTTCGTTCTGGCTACCATCCTTGAAAGTCAAAGATTCTGATATTTCTAAGATTTCATTTTGAACTTGTTATGGACTATGAATTTCTAGTAATGCCATTTGGGTTGACCAACACACCGGGCATATTTAGGAATCTGATGAACAAATTATTCCAACCTTATTTTGATGAGTTTGTGGTCATCTTCATTGATGATATCCTGATCTATTCTGACTCTATGGAGAAGCACCATGAGCACTTGAAGGCATTTCTTAAAATCCTTCAAGCTCAGATATTCTATTACAAGCCCTCTAAATGTGAATTTTGGATTGATAAAGTCATGTTTCTTGTCCCTATCATCTCTGGGGGTAACATATATGTTGATCTGACCAAAGTATCTATTGTTTTTTACTAACAACCTCCTCAAAACCCTTCTGAAATCTTTAGTTTATTGGGCTTAGAAGGATATTATTTTTGCTTCATTCCCAATTTCTCCAAAGTTGCACTTCCTCTTACTAAGATTACTCAGAATGATGAGCATTTCATCTAGTTAGCTGCTTGTGAGTCCAATATCTAGGAATTAAACTAGAAGTCGACATAAGCCCATGTTCTAGTCTTACCTTCTGGCAATGAGGGGTTTGTGATCTTCACTGATTCTTTAAGGAATGGGTTAGGATGTATCCTGGAACATAACGGGAAGTTGGTGCCATTTGCATCTATACAGCTAAAACCCAATGAATTTAATTATGCCACACATGATTAAGAATTAGCTACAATCATTCATTCTCTCAAAATTGGGAGGCACTACATGTATAAGGCAACATTTGATATCTTCAGCAACTGTACAAACCTAAAATACATCCTGACTCAGAAAGGCCTAAACCCGCATCAATGTCAATGGATTGAGTATATAAAGGACTAAAATTTCACCGTTCCCTACCATCCAGGTAAGGAAAATGTAGTTGTTGATGCCCATAGTAGAAAAGGTGTTGCATGTGAATCTCTGTCTGTTCCTGAGTGGAGGAACATGGACGACTTTCTGGATTGGAAGCTGCAATTTCTATATGATCGTGTCCATGTCAACAATATTTCTATCATGTCTGATCTATAGTCTGAACTTCTTGAGACACAAAATGCTACTCTTGATCTTGAAGTGCTTCACTCTCTCCTTTCAAAGCCTCAAACACATCGATCTGTGGGTCTTGATGGAGGTCTTTGATACAATAACTGTATGTGGGTTCTTGAGCAGTCAGCTATGAAGATAAAGATTCTGATTGAGGCACATGGGTCAAAGTACACAATTCATCCTGGCACAACTAAGATGTACAATGACCTACAACGTCAGTTTTGGTGGAGGGGCATGAAGAACCATATTGTTGAGTTTGTGTCCATATGCCTAACATATTAAAGAATCAAGGTAGAGCACTAGAGACCGGGTGGTCTACTACAACCCTTGGAAATCTTAGAATGGAAATGGTAACTTATCACCCTGGAGTTCATGGTGGGGCTACCCAGGACCAGAAAGGGATATGATGTTGCATGGGTTATAGTGGATTGTCTCATAAAGTCAGCTTACTTTCTCCCTATGAAGACTACTACCAAGGTATTTGAGTTGGCCGATCTTTGTATACAGACTGTAGTACTTCTACATGGATTTCCAACATCCATTGTCTTGGACGGGGACCCAAATTTAACTTCAAAGTTGTGAAAGTAGGTTCAAGAAGAACTGGGCACCAAGTTGAACTTCAGTACATCATACCATTCACAGACTAATAGGAAGTGAGAATGCACAATACAAATTTTAGAGGATCTTCTATGAGCTTGTGTTCTTTATTAGGAAGGCTCATGGGAGCAATATTATCCTTTAGCTGAGTTTGCATATAATAATATCTAACAGGTGAGTATTGGGCTGCCTCCCTGTGAAGCCCTTTATGGTCGTCCCTATAGATCTCCGCTACATAGGGATAATGTTGGGGAACACACCTTGATGATATCTGAGGAGATTCAGCTATATACAAACAAAGTTGCACTAATTTGGCAAAGAATGAAGCGGGCACAGGATAGATAAAAATCTTATGTAGATGCTCACTATGAGGAACGTTAGTTAAAGGAAGGTGATCTTGTTTTTATGAAGATCAAACCTATCTGAGCTTTGGCAAGAAACATAGGGAAACTCAATCCATGCTATGTGTGATCCTTTGAGATCCTAGACAAGGATGGTGGATGATTCTTATTCACTTGCTTTGGAACCTCAGTATAGTGTCATGCAGAATGTCTTTCATGTATCTAATCTGAAGCCTTATATCAAAGACCCAAGTCACATTCTGAACCATGATCCTCTAGAGCTAAAAGATGATCTATCCTATGTTGAATCCCCAATCAGAAGTCTTGACTCCAAGATGAAGGAGCTTTGTAGTAATCGATTCATAGATATGGGGAATATTCTCTGGAGCCACCATGATCAATCAGATGCCACCTGGGAGCTCAAGTCTGAGATGGAGTAGATATATCCACATCTCTTCCATGTTGTTTGAATCTTGAGGACAAAATTTTTATAAGAAGGTGGGGAGGGGAGTATGTTCTGACAGAGTGAGTTTTTATACATTTTCTCTCTCTTTTAGTTTTGGTATTTCCTATAATACCCCAACCATCTCCCTTACTATTTGACCAAAAGGAGTCAGCAATTACAAAATCATACAAACCCTAATTTCACAATAAGTTGAATTGTATGTATTATGATACATAGTCAAATGTATATGGTCCACTTTCGAAGTTTTACCCCAATTTTTTACCATAGTTATATTTTGACATCATGAAGCTTCCCTTAAAATTTCAGTTTATTTGGATAAGTCATTCAGGAGATATAAGCTTTTGAAATCATGTATATTATGTCATTCTTTTAACCTATAACCTAAGTTTATCGATTTATTTGACTAATGTGTGACATGATTAAATGTCATGTGCGGCCCCAGGTGAGGACCCTGACTGGGGAATTAGATCTTGTCCATCCAGAATGATGTGACGGTGGCCAAGTCATCCCTAACCTCCCTCAATATACAGATGATATCCCCAACATACCAATGACCAAATCAGTTTCCCCTGCGCCTAACACAACAACCATCTCGTGAAACTGATGGGATATCTCTCCCTCCCTTATTGGAATGAGTCCATTGACCAGTCATACATCACTCGTTTGCCTCAGATCAGGGGAGAACTAACTCCCAACTTCTCGCACTGCCCACCTGGAGGTAGCACCCGATTGGGGTTTCTTCAGCCTAGCTTCCTCACACCTATTTAAGACCTCCAACACCTATACCACCCTTTCTTTACTCATTATCTACCGCCAATTGAACATGATCTATCCCTAACCACTTATGCCCACTCTCACAACCATCCACTTATCCTAGACCTCCATGATGACAAAGGACCCTACTACCTTACAATCAGTCACCACCTTCACAATCAGGGATCCCCGACTCACCTATACAACATCCTCACCAGACATTCTTGCTTCTCTTTTCCCATAACCCCTTTTCTCCTGGCAACCTCTTCACCCGCCTCGGCGGTGCTCCAAACCATAGGGCGGTGAGGCACCAGAAAGCATCAGTCAGGCTCAGAGCTTCCTCATGAAGGTGACACCACTCCACCTGGACTGTGAGGAGGACCACAAAGTATGCTAGCCATTGTCAGAGTTTGATCCATGCTACAAAGGCACACATCATCAGAAGGGAGGTGGAGAAGAAGGGCACTATCTTGGATCAGAGGTGGACCTATCAGTGATTGCCACCTCCAAAAGAGAACGTGCAGGTGAGTGCAAGCTAGACAGGGGCCACTCACATATCTGGACCAATTGCGAGCCTCCATGTAAGCTTGCATCACCCATGTTTCTCTTTTTAATTGATTAGAAATCTATTAATCTTTGGAAGATCATATAAAATCCTAGGAATATCATAAAATAGCAAACCTATATATGATTTTTATCAAAAAAATATGAAGAATCTTATAAAAATTCTTTCCTAGCCTGATTTGTTACCCTTTTCCAAAAATATTAGACTATAGCCTAATAGTTATAAATATGTCACTTAATATGCAATAATGGTTATTATTTGATGTAACATGATATGTTGTGACACCCAAACCCAAATAGGGACCCTGACCCTCACATATCTCGAAACTCTAATCAAGTATGGATAGTTACGTCAAGATGATGGAAAACCCTAATTTCCAATTTTTCTCTCTACATATGAGGACTTCCATGTATCTATTTGCCAAACCCTTGCTATTTAATGACCCCTTATTATTAGGACTGAACTAAAAAATCCTAGATCCAACTCTGATCACCTTGGATCATGTGAATCCTAAAGGGAAACCTTTAATGATCTAACCTCTATCAAAACCCTAATAATGAAACCATTGTTAAATAGTTATGGGTATCATTAAATTGATGAAACCATAATTTTGAGATACAATCTTATTAATCCAAAAAAAAAATCGAAGACCGTAGACAATCCTTGATATAATACTAAGAAGATTAAAGTAACACTACTTAAAGATAAAACTTTGTCTTGGGTCATATGGAATCATAGTGACATACACCCTTGATTTCTTTTCAGCGTGATATTCTACTATTTCTCTAGGCTCTTGGATCCAAATTTTATAACAATAGGTACATGGATTTTATTAAGTATGAGACTAGTTTTCATGGATGCATAACGATATGATGTACCCTAGATGCTTTTATTTGCATATAAATATTTGGATGAATATTAGTATTATATGATTCGCCCAACTTAAAAGAACTTAAAGATTAAAATGAGTTGTAACTACTGAAGTGAGATAATAATTACCTCTCTCTAATAAATAATAATGTTGTGCACAACCCCATAGCCCAAGGGGAGGGGAACCCCATAGCCCTAGGGGCTGGGAAGGGCCTAACATGTATGTAAAATAAGGTGCTGACACACTTAGTAGTACAACTGCATCAAAAGATATGCGTAAAAGAAATATTTACTTGATTTTACACGCTAATATAATGCTTTATTTTCTTTATTTCTTTCTCAAATCTTTCATTATGCTAGTTACTATATATGTAATTTTACCCATGTACACAACTTTGTTGATTCATTTGTTTCTTGTATTTTCAAGGTACAAGGAACAAGTAATGCATTTCAAAGTACCAGATGATATTAAATAAAGTCCATGGAGTATGATTAGCTAGATGGTTGTCTCTCATCTCTATTCCTATTGAGTTAGTTGTTTTCTTTAATTTATATGATGTGTAGGATGTCTATGTCCTATGTATTTTATTTCTTTAAGAACTCAATTCTTCTTCCAATGAATAACACATCATGACCTTTTTATCCTTATGAATGATGGTTTGTGTGGAAACTTAAATGAAGGTTGTAAACATTGATCCATCTTATTTATATGCTAGATGACAACCACAATCCATTATATTTATTCACATCTAGATGTTCAGAGAATGGGGGACATGAGGGGAAGAGGGGGACGACGGGGCGGCGGCGATGGTGGCCATGTTCGTGGGGGAAGGGGTTCCGGGAGAGGAAGGGGAATGAAGGACCGATCAGGTGATCGGGAATACTATCCATTCTCAAGAGGAGAAACATGGAAAGATCCTATCCAACCAGATGACTCGGGAGGTTCGTCTAAAGGCAGAGTTAGGGTTTCAATATCATGGGTAGGGATGAACTTCCAATTTGTGGGTATGCAGGGGCCACCTCTGGTGAACAAATTGGAAGATAGTGGGGATAGGAATACACCCAGGGTGGTGACGAACGATCAGTTCCCACCACCAGGGGCCCATTAGGCGACGAATCTAAGATGGGAGGTTAATATGGCAGATGCTAAAGATGAGCACCCGCGAAATAATGACACTCAAGGAGGATCAGCCGGCAGCAACTCAGGAAATCATGAGACCTTTTTCTTAGAATCCCTCTTAGAGAGAAAGTTGGCCTTATCTAACTTCAAAATAACATAAGTAGATGTTATCCCTGCTCTTGAGATAGAGCCAAATGTAGAAGAAGACCTCGTACGACTGTGGCAATACACCGTGGTCACCAAACTGATAGGCACAAATGTGGGGTACATGACCATGAAGGAGAGACTTTGAACTCTTTGGAACCCTATAGGAAGATTCAACATGTTTGAAGTGGACATCAGGCACTATGTTGTGAAGTTCTCATCCAAACGAGACATTGACATGGCTCTAATTAGAGGTTCGTGGAAGCTTTTTGTATGCTGACTGGAAGTATGGCAGTGGTTCCCTTCATTCCATCTAACAGTGGATCTACCATAGTATCTGGTGACATGGGTAAGAATTTTGGACCTTCCACTTCATCTCTACATACCCACAATATTTGAATATATTGTTCTAGCCCTCGGCAGCCTGGTTAAAGTCAATGTCCACACTACTACAAGAACAAGGGTAAATTTTCTAGTATAGCAATCGACGTGGACACCACAAAGCCGCTCATTTATAGCATCATGATCAACAACAACATTTACTAGATAGAGTATGAAGCTTTCCTTGAAACATGCACTGCATGCAACAAGCTTGGACATAATAAAAAAACAGTGCATCTCCAGGGGGCTAGTCGTTCCTCTAATGGCAGTAAAGGGGGAAATACTCAGGGTTCGAAAGATGACGACAACAATGATGGCTAGCAAACAAATAGAAGGAAAGACACAGTGCATAGACATAGGTCAAACTCAAACAAAACCAAGGAGATGACCAAAGGGAGCCCATCTAGCTCAAACTCAAACAAGTTTGCTAACCTAGAGGATATGGAAGGTCAGTAGGACATGAACGAACCTCACGTTGATGCGATCCAAGAGAACCAAACATCCACTAAATACACCGAGAGCATGAAAGATAGTGGGGGAAAATCTGATATGATCTGGAAAAAGAAGAAGCCTATCACAACAGATGATAAGAGAGAGGTGTTGAAGGACATCACAAAAACAACCACAAAGAACACTTAGGAAAAAGAAGCACACACCACGGTAAACCCTGGAGTAGATGACATCATTGAGGAGGTTATCAACGTGGAGGATAATGAAGATATTGAAGAGTCAAGCAACAACAAATCAACCCACACTAAAATCCCTACTGAGGTAGAAGTCAATACAGATCCGCCGGATAGCGTACTAGTGAACAAGACAAGTGACAAGGCTATAACTGCAGACAAGCAACCAACTGGAATGTTTGAAGATGTAGATAATGCTGACACTATACCCACCATTGTTAACAATGGTCGTATGCCACCAGGCAAGAAAATCAAGGGCAACAACCCAAAACTTAAGAATACTTGGTCTAAGCCTCCCTATGAGACTAGAAGGAAGAGTCCTAGGCTTAACTCGGAGCAAGAAGTCGAAGTGGAAGATGATGGAAAAGGAAAGGAGAATCACGATCCTATTGGATCTCAGTAAAGAGTTCAGGCAACTCCCTTTTCTCACTGTAGTTGTTTAATGTTAGATCTACTTTTCCGGAACTCCAAGGACTGTGAAATAAAAATCATCAATAGCCATAGATGATTATGTACATGCCTCATCAACAATGCTACCTTCATTACCTTCATCTTCGCCAATCCGCAGATCTTAGTTAGGAGGTTGCTTTGGAAACATATCGTTCAGATGAGCAAGATCTTTGATAAACCATGGATTGTAGTTGGTGATTTCAACACCACTATTAGTCCCAATGAGAAGCAAGGAGGTAAGAGGTATGACTTCCAAGAAGCCATGACCGTCAATAATACTTTGTTGGAGGCCAGCCTTTCTGATTTGGGATTCATGGGCATGAAATTTACCTACAAGCACAAGAAACTCCAAGAGAGATTAGACCGTGCAGTCGCCAACTTGGAGTTTCTTTTGAAGCACCCCCATTTCATAGTTAAACACCTTCCTAAGATCTAGTCAGACCACAATCTGATCTTAGTAAGATCCATAATAAAAGAACCATTCATCCAAGGTTCTGGATTAAATGCTCCTGTTCCAAGAATAAAAACTTTCAGACCATGCTCCGAGCTACTTGGCAACCGCATCTGGAGTTCAAAGATGCCCTGGAGATGTCGAAGGCTGACATCGTGAAGTGGACAACTATTCACAGAAGCAAGATAGGGAAAGAAAAGATGAAGATCCTTAGAAATCTCAACATCCTTCAACAAAACTTGGCGGACAGGTATGACGATATCACTGACAATATGATAAGAGAACTACAGGTGAGATACACAGACATCCTAAGAGCTGAGGAAGATGACTGGAAATAAAAAAGCCACATTAAGTGGCTTGTTGATGGTGATATCAATACAAAGTTTTACAATGCCTATGTGACATGATTTTACTGTACGTATAACGTAAGTGCACGCGTCAATGTAATATAGGCCTTTGTGAGGCCCGAGTCTAACTCAGGGACACTGAACTATCAATGGACTATTACTAACTATTTGTAATCAGCTAGACCGGTTAAAAAGGTTTTAGGAGTTGATTAAAAATAAAATTAAAATAAAAGAAAGCAAAGCAATCAATTAAATGTTGATTTTAATCAATTTAGATGGGAATCTTTATGATTGCGGTTTCACCACGGGTTCTCGTTGTATGAATTTCTATATAGTTAAACAAGTTCATATCTCAATCCGGGTAGTGGCTTGTAGTCAGAATTGTGCACTATCGTGATACAATTCACTACCTAAATCTAGGTCGGTTCCACTGTCGTAGTAACCTATACCCTAAATTAGGTGCATTAAAAACAACCTCTGGGATTCCACCATTAACCGTACATCACCTTGTTCAAGGGATTTATGAGTTAATGTGAATTTTGTCTCTTTTCAACCGTTAATTCTTATTTCAAAGCAATTAAAGGCATTAGATTATCATTAGGGTGATCAAGCATAATGATATAATGGAGAAAATGAAATCATACCACGGATTTAAGAGACAAATTATGAATTACTATGATAAAAACGTCATATAATGATTACCCGGGCTACTCCCGGTCCTAAAGATAAAGGGGATTAGCCCCGCATGTTCATCTCAGAGAAAGACATGATTGAAGAAAGGGGAAACATGGAGAAAAACGTGGATGAAGTGATGTAAATCCCTGAACAGAGAAGATCCAAGCATTTCTCAGCGTAGAATGCACGATCTACATCCTTTCGGCGGTGGAAAATGTCTTCTTCGGCTCTTGGAACGATCGGGGCGTGCTTCTAGGCTCCGTTCTCTTCTGCTCCTCTCCTCGTGATGTGTGCAGCGGCTAATGACATGATAGATGTCTCTAGGCCACCGTCATTAGGTATCAACACCAAGTTAGGTCACCAAAAATATCACCATCGTTGGATTCGGCCTGATCTGAAACAAACACTAATCTGACAGCGTTGATACCATCGACACGGGTCTATGGTATCGACCCCTCGCGATATCGGTAAGCCTTCCTTCTTTTCTATCGTCCCGCCTGATGTAGAATCGATACCATCGATGCGGGTCGATGGTATTGACACCCTCAGGCGTCAGTTTTATCACCTTTCCGACACTGAAGCTGTAGAGCATCGATAGTATCGACTTCTGTGTCGATAGTATCGACCGGCTGATCGCTGGCAACCTGAAGGTAACTCGATACCATCGACTTCCCAATCAATGGTATCGACTCTGCCTGACTCCTTGCGGCTGTCTGCCTGTGATTGTGTCGATACTATCGACGGATGTCGATGGTATCGACAACTGTATATATTCGTTTTTCCTGAAATTGCAAGACAAAGCCAAATCCGTTGAGATAAAACCCATTATTATAATTGCTTATGATCAAAAAGATAAAATATGGAATATTTGATACTGAAAAGGATTATAGACTTGAGTAAGTGAATCATGCAATATGAACAACCAAAGTGACCAATAAACACATAAAACGCAAGTAAAACAAGTCTATAAATGTGACTCAAAATCATCGCATCAAACTCCCCTAAGCTTTAACATTGCTCGTCCTCGAGCAAAAAAACTCTAGAATAGAATTGTGAATGGTCAACTAGAGAACAGATTATCACAACAGACTTCACCATATGATCCCCTCCATACATTCACATTCCGGCCCTTACTAACCACATAATGATAATTACCCTCAAGGCAACAATAATCATCCATAAAAGATATCTACCTCAAAATTGATGAACACTATCACATAAGGCAGTTAACATAATAAAATCCTCCTGTTCACACTCGGTACATCTTGCGATCTTCTATCAACGTCGCTCGTCCTAACTACCATCTAAATGGAAGCAACTCTCCTAGTATTAATGAGTGAGGAGAATATCACAGTGGCCTACCAATTCGAGCAACGAGTGGATGGAATAGGTGGCTGTGGAAGAAATGGAAGAACAATATAGTTTAATATGCACAAATAACCACAATGACCTAAATGATGCAAATGCCAATGAAATTGCCCTAATGCCTACATTTTGGGTGCAATGATGCATGCTCCTACAATTCCATCTTAAGTGAGATAGAACATCTATAACTACGTAATGTGCTTACTCTTCCTAATACACAGGAGAAACAAGATCTTTTCTCCCTCTAAAATCAACTTTTTTAAAGCCCTTTTTCTCTCAAATTGCAAAATTTACAATATTTATTATTTTTAGAATTCCTCTTTTTTTTCGGGCTCACTTTCACATAACTGTAATCCTTGAGGTATTACAACTGTATTTCAGAGAGTATAGAACGAGTCACCTGCTTCTCTTATTTCTCAGAGAAACGAAGGCACATACTATACTAAATGCTCAAAAATATGTTCTAATGCAACTACATGAAATCAATTATGCAACTATGATGACATGCACTCAGGAATGTATGCATGAATGATATCTCTACAATTTGTTTTCATTTTTTTTCAATTTTTTTTTGTGCACAATCTTCCTACAATGTAATAAAATGCAATCCTACCTAAATGCTATGCAATCAAAAGATGAAAACTGTAATGTGCTTCCAATTCTTATGGTGCAGTATGAAAACAATGGGGTGGATAGATCACAAGATTAATTGACTGAACCTTTATAAAATATTATGTGTCCCTCCTTACTGACCTATGTAATAATTAAGAGGTTTCTCTCTCTTCTTTCAGATTAAGGTCTCATTATCATTTGGTTAGTTTAGGCTCAAACAACCAATTCCGTCCACTCTTCGTGAATCATAGGAATGTACAGTTGTGGTTTCCTGTTTTAAAGTTGACAAACCCAATTATTTTCTTAAGTCATGTGCTCAAGGTTGAACAACACAAGCTTGCAAAATCACTAAAAATTTTCAAATTTACCCCTGATTCCCATGTACAAACACAGAGATGACACATGACATTAGACATCCACAATTACACTAGATAGAGTGTGGATCCTAAAAAAAACTAAGAACTAAGAACAATAAATGACAAAAGACAAAGCAATAAATGATAAAAACTAAGAAAAAGAAAGGATAGAAGTTGTTCCAACCCCCCCCCCCCCAAGCTTGAATTCGACTATGGCCTCATAGTAAAAAACAACCATAAAAGGTGGAACAGGGATACCGATCATTGGTGAGGTGGTGGCGGGTACTGCGGGGGTGTGGGGTCCCAAGATGGGTACTGCCCCTGGAAACTCGGATCATATTAGGCATCAGCGGAGGTTGAGGATACCTCCCGAAATAGTTCTGGCTCCAGTAGTTGTCGTAGAAGGGTTGTTGTTGCATCTGCATCCTATGCAACCTGTCATGGATGTTTTGTTGGTTGTCGAGGAGGAGGTGCTCATTCTTGTAGATGGCCTGCTGGTTAACATAGAGCCGATTGGTAGTCTCCTGGATATCCACAAATGATGTCGTGTGTCGCTGTGGCGTCTGCTGGATATCCTATAGCATTGTATACATGCCCTGCATAGAAAAGACATCCTCTCCTTGCTGAGAGGGCTGAGGTGGCAGAGGTTGTGAAGAGGATGATTCACCCGGGTGGAAACGGGGACGCTTCCGGGGTGCTACTTGTGCCTGAAGAGGAGTGAACGCCTCCTCTTCCTCTTCATTCTTGTCATCATCATCATTGTTTTCATCATTACCACCGTCTTCATCAGAGTCATCGATGGCGATGATAGGCCACCTGAAATGCTGAGATCCCTCGATGTTGAAGATGGGGTTGGGAAGTGCACATTCTTGATATTCATGATTGACATGGAAATGTGCATAAGCCAAGCCATCACGGAGCAGAAGGAGGTTGGAGCGGTGTAGATGATGCATGTTGACCTTGGTCATGTTGGAAAGCAGAGCAAGTTGGGAAAAATCCAACCCAAGATAGAGGGCCAATGGTGTGATCAGCCCCCCAAAGTGGATAGGAGCTTTCCTCGTACTCCTCTTCACAGCCAAGACGTGCGTCAAGAAGAACGTGCCCCAGTTGCACTCCTCACGCTTCAGCAATTTATACAGAAAGAACAAATCCGTCTCTTGGAATTTGCTAAGAGACAGATCGCCGCGAGCAAAGAGCATCGTACAGAGCATGCAGTGCAGAATCCACACAAAAGGATGCTCGAAGTCGGCGACGGTAGCGTTGTGGTAGCTCACAGACTTGCCCAGAGGCGCAGACACCAGCTTGGCGAAGATGTCGTCGTAGTCTGTCCAGTTATCCGGCCTCCTGTACTAGTCTCTCCCATGATTCCAGTTGTAAATGGAATAGAATTGCTGGATGGTGAGAGTGTAATTATTGTTGTAGAGCCAGAAAGAAACACGACCCTTTATCCACTCTCGATTAGTGGCAATAAAGTCGTTCGGCCCAACGCATATGTCTAATGACGCCATGAACTCTGCCATGATCTCCTTATATGTCGACCATTCTCCAAAGAATGGTTGGCCATCAGCGTGGAACTCCAACTCATCGGGCATCCTACCTGTACGTCTTGCTTGCCCCTGCATAACGTAGGCAAGATTGGCATTGAACCTCAAGTCATGGATCATTGCCCGATCGACGTAGTAGGTGGGCTCAATCTTCCTATTGAGCAGTTCCTCGTATACCTTCCGAACCTCCACGGAAGGATGAACAATCCTCAGACGAGGAATTGATCTGGGTGGTGGAGGAACGAAGGTTGGGATCTCCATCGGGACCACCCGTGAAGAAGATGCTCTGTCTGTCCGCACCATTGTCATAGAGAAAAAGGGAATAGAACAGAGAGCTCGGTGAAGGTCGGAGAGGATAATCTCCGCTCAGTGCAGGGCTCGGTGAAGAGATCACGATTCTTGGACACTCGTAGCAAGCCTCCGGTCGCACAACAATGCTCAATGCACAAGTAGAGGGAAGAAGCTCTGAAGGTGTGAAGGGATTTGACAATTAATCCTTCCTTTTATAAATGATCTTGTCACTGCTGTGGACCCGTCGATACCATCGACGGGGTGTCGATGGTATCGACACCTGTAGCACAATCTAGGTCTTTGCGAGTATCGACGACTGTTGATAGCCTGATGTGGGGGCCTGGATCGATGACATGTTGATACCATCGACGGGAGTCGATGGTATTGACGCATCCCACGGATCGACTTCCTTTATGTAGCGATCGTCGTTGATTTCCTCTCACAGCTCGGTAACTTGTCGCATCGATACCATCTACGTGGGTCGATGGTATCGACTATTTGTAGGTCAAACACCCTCGCGAGGCCCGTCTGCCACTTTCTGACTGTAGCCGTGTCGATACCATTGACAGGCCTGTCGATAGTATCGACATCACTGAGACAAAATCGTCTGTAAATCTTCAGGGATCTCACGAGTATCGACACCCATGTCGATACTATTGACCCCGATCTGGCGATTTCTTCAGCGTCACTGATGGTATGTCGATACCATCGACGAGGCCGTCGATGGTATCAACTCAGAAAAATTTTTGCAGTCGACTACCTGTACCCATGTCGCTACCATCGACACAATGGTCGATGGTATCGACTCTGCCTCAGCCCTGCACACTTAACAAATGATCACTGTATCATTTTTACACTAAAAACAAAATTAAACCTAACTAACTTGTAAATGCGAAAGAAAATGGATGACACTACCAATGGTTGGGTTGCCTCCCAACAAGCGTCCTTGTTTAACGTCTTAGGCTAGACACAATCAAGCTTATCATGCATCCTTAAGTGCTATGAGTTTGACCTCATGCACTTTCCTCATGTAATCCTCACCAAAATACAACTTCAACCTCTGTCCATTGACCAGAAATGTTGTCTCTCCATCACGCACCATGATACAGCTTCGAAACCCTCTTCATTGACCGATTTATGCCAACAACTGAGAGTAAGAGGAAGGAGAGGATCTATATTGAGTTGAAGTAGGGTAGTTTCTTGGTGGATGACTACACCCAAAATTTTAGACTTCTAGAGCATTATGCACCCATTAAGACTAAAGATCATTTCCTGGAGCACTATGTTGACTGCCTAGCTTCCCACTTGAAAACCCTAGTCATTTCCTCCCATCCCAGGAACATAGATGAAGCCCTAGATATGGCCCTTAAGCAGGAAAGGAAATAGGGTTTGTAGAATCCTTCAGGCATGGGATACCTAGGGTTAACCACCACTGAGGAGGATAAGTATATGAAGTTCCACCCTATACATAACAAGGGATCAGGAAAAGGATGAGGTTTAGTTAAAGGAGGACAAAGAAACAACCAGAATCAGTTGAAGTCCTATTGCAACAAATGTAATACCTATGGACGAGGACATGAAGGACCTTGTCTCCATGCCAAGTCAGTATGCTACAACTACAAGAAGGAGGGTCATTTTATTTCCAAGTGCCCTAATTCATCTATATTTGGCAACCCTCTAGTGGGTGTTCCACCACCTCAGGGACATCACAATGCCATAGCATTTGTAGTGACCACAAATGATGCTAAGGCAAATCTAAATCAGCTGGTTGAAGCTAACCTTAATTCCTTTCATTTATCTAATATCTTATTCTATACCTTCAAGTATTCATGATATAATTATCCTATGTAGGGATTGTATTCCTAAATCATCATCCTATTAAAGCTTTATTTGATTTTGGATCTACATATACATTCATTTCTTAAAATCTAGCATGTATGTTACATCTACATATAAGAGACTTGGTATATATTCTTGATGTGTCCACGCATAGTGGAAAAATACTCACTACATTACAGAAAGTTGATGTCCTTTCTCTAAAATTTGAAAATATGGCATGCCCTTTGAATTCATCCTCTTAACTATGGAATACTTATATATTATACTTGGTATGTATTTTCTATACAAGTATCATGACCATATTGACTATAGAAATAAGATGGTAGTCCTCTCTTAACCTCATTCTTGTCCTGTGGTTATCCCTAGGAAAAGTAGATTTTGTAATAATATTATAATCTCTTCTCTTAAAGCTAAAAACTTCATTTCTAAAGGTTGTAAAGTCTTCCTTGCATTAGTCTCAGAGATCATTCCTGGTAGTGGGCCTATAAAATGACTGGAGGTGGTGTGTGACTTTCTTAATGTACTTCTGGAGGAGCTTCCTAGACTAACTCCAAATAGAGTCATTGAGTTTTCCAAAGATCTTCTTCCAGGAACCACTCCGATTTTTAGGACATCGTATAGGATGTCTCTTGCTGAGCTTACAGAGTTGAAGAAATAGTTGCAAGGACTTCTCAACAAAGGTTATATCCATCATAGTTTTTATCCTTGGGGTCCTCATGTTCTTTTGGTCAAAAAGTAATACGGTTCTATGCGTATGTGTATTGACTACTGCATGTTGAACCAGGCCAGTATTAAAAATAACTATACCCTTCCTCACATTGATGACCTCTTTGATCATCTTCACACTGCCAAATTTTTCTCAAAAATTGATCTTCGTTCTGGATACCATCAACTAAAATTAAAAGATTCTGATATCTCTAAAATTGCATTTCGAACTCATTATGGGCATTATGAATTTCTAGTGATGCCATTTGGATTGAGTAACACACCTAGCATATTTATGAATATGATGAACAAAGTCTTCTAACCTTATCTTGATGAGTTTGTGGTCGTATTCATTGATGATATCCTAATCTATTCCAACTCTATGGAGAAGCACCGTGAGCACTTGAAGACATTCTTGAAATCCTTTGAGCTCAGAAGTTATATGGCAAGCCCTCTAAATGTGAATTCTGGATTGATAACGTCATGTTAGTTGGTCATGTCATCTCTGGGGTAACATATCTGCTGATCCGTCCAAAGTATCTACTTTTCTTGATTGGCAACCTCCTCAAAACCCATTTGAAATATGAAGCTTCTTGGGTTTAGTCGAATATTATTTTCACTTCATTCCCAATTTCTCCAAAGATGTACTTCCTATTACTAAGCTCACTCAGAAGGATGAGCTTTTCATTTGGTTAGCTACTTGTGAGTCTAGTTTATAGGATTTAAAGAAGAAGTTGACATCAACACATGTTATAGTCTTACCTTCTAGCAATGAAGGTTTTGTACACACGAAAAACTAATTCTTTGAGGAATGGGTTGGGATGTGTTTTGCAATAGAATGGGTAGGTGGTGGCCTTTGCTTCCAGACAGCTAAAACCCAAAGAACTTAATTATCCCACACATGATTTGGAATTAGCTGCAATCATTCATTCTCTCAAAATTTCGAGACACTACCTATATGAGGCAACATTTGATATTTTCACCAACCATAAAGCCTAAAATACATCTTGACTCAAAAAGACTTAAACCTGCGTCAACGTCAATGGATCGAGTATATGAAAGACAATGATTTCACCATTTCCTACCATCTGGGTATGGAAAATGTAGTCATTGACGCCCTTAGTAGAAAAAGAGCCATATGTGCATATTTTTATGTTCTCGAATGGAGGAACATGGAGGATTTTATGGATCGGAAGCAACCATTTTTGCATGATCGTGTCCATGTCAATAATATTTCCGTCATGTTTGATCTGCAGTTTGAACTTATTGAGGCATAGAAATCTAGTCATGATCTGGAAGAGCTCATATCTCCTATCAAAGCCTCAAATACATCTACATGTGGGTCTTAATAGAGGTCTTCAATACAAGAATTGTATGTGGGTTCTTGAGCAGTCAGCCGTGAAGATAAAGATTATCAATGAGGTACATGGGTCATAGTACACAGTACATCCCTACCCATCTAAGATGTATAAAGACCTTCAATGTCAGTTTTGATGGAGGGGCTTGACGCCTGATTTTGTTGAGTTCTTGTTTAGATGTCTGACATGCAGAGAATCAAGTCAGAGCACCAGAGATCAAGTGGTCTACTACAATTCTTGGAAATCCTAGAATGGTGGGGCTACCCAGGACCAGAAAGGATATGATGTTGCCTGGGTTATAGTGGATCATCTCACAAAGTCATCTCACTTTCTCCCTGTTAAAACTACTGCCTAGGTATTCGAGCTAACCAATCTCAATATATGGGAGATAGTACGTCTACATAGAGTTCCAACATTCGTTTCCTTGAATAGGGACCCAAAGTTCACTTCAATGTTGTGGAAGAAGGTTCAAGAAGTACTAGGCATCAAGTTGAACTTTAGTACAACATATCAACTGCATACAGACAGGTAGTCAGAAAACATAGTATAGTTTTTGGAGGATCTTCTACGATCTTGTGTTCAAGGAAGGTGATCGTGTTTTTCTTAAGATCAAACCTATCCGAGCTTTGGCAAAGAACAAGGGGAAGCTCAATCCTTTCTATGTTGGACCCTTTTAGATCATAGACAGGGTTGGTCAATGTTCTTATCGAATATCTTTGCCACCTCACTATAGTGCCATGCACAATGTCTTTCATGTATCTAATCTGAATCCTTATGTCAAAGACCCCAGTCACATTTTGAACCATGAGCCTCTAGAGCTGAAAGATGATCTATCTTATGTTGAATCCCCGGTCAGAATTATTGATTCCAAGATGAAGGAGCTTGGTATTATATGGTGAAAGTTCTACCGAGCCACCATAATCTGTCTGACACCACTAGGGAAGTCTGAGATCTAACAGAAATATCCACATTTCTTCCATGTTGTTTTAATTTTTGAGGATAAAATTCTTAAAAAGGAGGGGAGTATGTGATAGAGTGAGTTTTTATATTTTTTTCTCTCTCTTACAATTTTTTATTTCCTATAATACCCCAACTATCTCCCTAACTATTTCGACTAAAGGGATTCACCAATTTCAAAATAATACAAACCCTAATTTCACATTAAGTTGAATTGTATGTATTATGATACATAGTCAAAAGTATATGGTCATCTTTCAAATATGAACCCCAATTTTATACCATAGTTACATTTTGACATCAAGAAGCTTCCCTTAAAATTTTATTCTAATTGGATAAGTCGTTTAGGATATATAAGATTTTGAAATCATGTATATGATGTCATTTTTTAACCAATAACCTAAGTTGATCGATTTAATTGGCTAAGGTGTGACATAACTAAATGTCACTCGTGGCCATAGAACACCTGGGTGGGGACCCTTATTGGGGCATCATATATTGAACATCCATAATGATGTGATGGTGGCGAAGTCATTCCTAACCTCCTTCAATACACAAATGATATCCCAAACAGACCACAACCAAATCAATTTGCCCCGTGCCTAACCCAACAACCATCTCACAAAACAAATGGGATATCTCTCCCTCCCTCATCGATGCAAGCCCATTGACCATTAAATCATAACTCCTTTACCTCATATTAGGGGAGAACCAACTCCCAACTTCTCGCACTCCCCACCTGGAGGTGGCGTCCCAACTTCTCACACTCCCCACCTGGAGGCGGAACCCAATTGGGGCTTCTTCACCCCAGCTTCCTCACACCTATTTAAGACTTACAACACCTCTGCCACCATTATGCTACTCATTCCCTTCCTTCAATTGATCACAATATATCCCTAACCACTTCTACCCATTCTCGTAATCATCCACTGCTCCTAGACCTCCATGACGGCAAAGGACCCTGCTACCTTACAATCAGTCATGACCATCACAATCAGGGAGCCCTGACTCATCTACATGACATCCTCCCTGGCCATTCTTGCTTCTCTTTTCCCATAACCCCCTTTCTCCCACCGACTTCTTCACCCACCTCAGTGGTTCTCCAAACCAGAGGGAGCCACGACACCAGAAAGCGTAAGTCAGGCTCAGAGTTTCCCCATGGAGGCAAAACCACTCCACCCTGATTGTCAGGAGGACCACCGAGTAAGCTATCCGTCACCGGATTTGATCCTAGCTGGTTGGGCACACATCATCAGAAGGGAGGAGGAGAAGAAGGGAACTAGCTTGGATCAGAGGTGGACCTATCGAGGATTGCCACCTCAGCAAAAGAAGGTACAAGTGAGCACAAGCACAAGAGGGGCCACTCGCATATCTAGACAAGATGTGAGCCTCCATGTAAACTCGCATCACCCATTTTTATTTTTTTAATGAATTAGAAATCTATTAATCTTAGGAATATCCTAGAAATTCTCGTAATATTAGAAAATAAAAAACCTATATATCGTTTTTAACAGAAAATACAAGGAATCTCATAAAATGCTTTCTTATCCTGATTTGTTACCCTTTTACAAAAATACTAGCCTATTTCCTAATAGTTATATATATGTCATTTAGTACACAATAATGATTATTATTTGATGCAACCTGATTGTTTGTGACACCCAAACCCAAATAGGGTCCCTGACCCTGACATGTCTCGAAACCCTAATAAATTATGGATAGTTAACTCAAGATGATAGGCCCTAATTTCTAGTTTCTATATCTACATATGTGGACTTTCATGTATCTATTTTCCAAACTCTAACTATTTAGTGACCCATATGATCATGAATGACCCCAAAAACTCTAGATTCTACTATGATCACCTTGGATCATGTGAATCCTAAAGGGAAACCTTTAATGATCTGACCTCTATAGAAACTCAAATAATGAATGTTCCTTTCTTAAATATTTATGGGTATCATTAAATAGATGAAAACCTAATTTTGAGATCTGATCTTATGACTCCAAAACAAGATAAACGTCAACTAGAGAATACTCAATCTAATCGTTAGAAGATGAAAGTAACCCTAATTAAAGATTAAACCTTAGTCTTGGGTCACATGGACTCATAGTGACATACATCCTTGATTTCCTTTCAGGGTATTCATTCTATTGTTTCTCTAGGTTCTTGGATCTAGAGCTCATAACAATAGGTACGTCGGTTTTATTAAGTACAAGACTAGTTTTCATGGATTCATAATGATATGGTGTACCTTGGATTATTTAATTTACATATAATTTTTTTGATGAATGCTAGTATTATAAGCTTCACCAAACATAAAAGAACATAAAGTATTAAGATGAGTTGTAGCTACTGAAGTGAGATAGTAATTCCCTCTCTCTTGTAAATAATAATATTGACCACAACCCCATATCGCAACGGGAAGGGAAGGGATCAACATGTATGTAAACTAAGGTGCTGACACACTTAGTAGTAGAACTGCATCTAAAGATATGCATAAAAGAAACGTTCACATGATTTTCTGCCCTAATATAATTTTTTCTTTTCATTCTTTGTTTCTCCAATGTTTTATTATGCAAGATACTATATAAGTACTTTTACCCACGTACACAACTTTGTTGATTCATTTGTTTCTCATATTTTCTAGGTACAAAGAACAAGTGATACATTTCAAAGTACCTGAAGATAAGAACAAGGAAACCTATTCATTCCCCCTTTATTTTCTTTCTCAAAAATGAGAAGAAAAGAATCACATTTGGACAAAAATCACATCTGAGGTGGCATGCTTCCCATATAAAAGTTTCATACCCCTCAAAGGGGCATACCATCAAAAGATGACAAAGAGCACAAGAAAATTTGGGACCAATGTAGACACAAATCCATGACTTATATATATATATATATATATATATATATATATATATATATATATATATATATATATATATATATATATATATATATATATATATATATATATATATATATATATATATATATATATATATATATATATATATATATATATATATATATATATATATATATATGTAACATCCCAGGATTTGAGGCCTCGGATAAGTTGATCTTAAAAGGAATGATTGGACTACCCATATCACCAAGGTGCACCTCCTTTTCCGGGAGCCCATCACTAAGAACTCCATAGTTAAGCATGCTCAACTTAGAGTAGTACTGGGATGGGTGACCTGTCGGGAAGTTGATCCTGGCATGCACGTGAGTGAGGACAAAGCGCGCCGTTAAGGCTAGTGGTGGTCTGTGGGGACAGTCGTCATTCCTAAAACTCTACTAGAGCCTTGGGCAGTGGGCCCGGGCTTTACAAATGGTATCAGAGCCATAACCCCTCCAGTAAGTGGGGCCCACATGGGAATGTGGAATGCCGGTCTTGAGCCGTGCGGTCCAGGCAAGTTGGAAAGGGCTATCCGTAGAGAGGAGATGGAGCCACCCTTGCGTTGGTAGCCGTGGATGGGAAATGGGTGTCCATGGGCCATTGTGGGTCTGCACTGAAATGGGGTCAGATTATGAGGTCATATAGTTAAGCCTTGACGAGGACGTCAAGAGTCTAAGTGGGGGAGATTGTAACATCCCAGGATTTGATGCCTCGGATAAGTTGATCTTAAAAGAAATGATTGGACTACCCATATCACCAAGGTGCACCTCCTTTTCCGGGAGCCCATCACTAAAAACTCCATAGTTAAGCGTGCTCAACTTAGAGTAGTACTGGGATGGGTGACCTGTCGGGAAGTTGATCCTGGAATGCGCGTGAGTGAGGACAAAGCGCGTAGTTAAGGCTAGTGGTGGTCTGTGGGGACAATCGTCATTCCTAAAACTCTACTAGAGCCTGGGGCAGTGGGCCCGGGCTTTACATATACATCCTTAGTAGAATTGAGGAGGTATCACCATCTTCCATACCCCCTCTTTGTCCTATTCTTGTGCAACAACTCACAAATAAAATGAGAGTGTTAAAGCAGAAGTAAGATGAAGCCTATTTTTGTGAAAAAAACCTTGATTTTCAAATAAGATATGAAAATTGTTTTTATAGAGAATATAGAACTTTAGTTTCGTGATTTTAGGAGATTCAATTTCTTGACCAAATTTAGAGGTAAGGAATAAAGTGATGCACAAGGGTGAGGATAGAAATGTTGTTAGTATAAATTGGATCTATTTGTATTTCTATTTTCTTGAGGACAATTAAAGATTCAAGTCTCAGGTATTTTGATGAATGTATATTCATTTATCTTCTTGCATAATATTCATAGTCCTTTTTATTAGAATTTATTTCTTTTTACTAATTTTCTAGGAAAATTTACAATTCACCCACTTGTCGATTAGTTGTAAAAAATATTTATCTTTTTCATCACTTTTTTTAGGTTTTTCTTTCAATGCAAGATTTGGACCTTCTGGGCACCTGGGATGACCATCATGAAATGCCAAATAGTCAGTTCGTCTCCCAAGTACTACATGTTTTAGATTCAGATGAACGTTTAAGTCTTCGGTTCAACCGTCTAATCCAACACTCAAATGAGAAGTTCCCTCTCCAAGCACTCATCTCATGCACTCAAGATACTCATCTCACAGAGCCCAGATGGCCATATCGAGCCAATTTAAAGATCAAGTTATATTGAAAGGGTTCTACCACTCATGCTATGGCTTTGACCCTTAGTTTCATGCACAATGATGCCAACCAGGCGTATCACACCCAGACAACCATTTAGACATCTTTCTTCATGACCAAGATACATTCAGGTAGGTAGTGCTACCCTTTATCCTAGGGTTTCAATCCTCTTCCTCAATAACCACGCCATGTCACTAGAAAGATGATCATCTTGGGTAGCCCAGACAACTACTTTGTGACTCACAAATAGCAAAAGTCAGCAGCCACCTCTCCCATTTGTTTCTCCCCCCTTTTCGAGTTTTTACCCTTCCTTTCCCTATAAAAAGAGGGGTGACTCCACTAAAAAGGGGTCCTAATTTTTCTACTTTCATTTTTTAGTTAAGCATTTTCATTTTAAATTTATAGTTGTGTAATATTATTTATACAATAAAATTATGTTTATCATCTCTAGATCTGGATGTCACTTTATTTCTCATTCTTACTTCTTGTTCATTCTCTTATAGCAGGGGATTAAGAGAGCAAGCCATTTCATAGTCACCAGCTTGGTCTCCTTGGAGATTTTGTCCTTCTTCTCAATGGCTTCCTACCTTCTTCCCCTTGTTTCTTCATCCCTTACCATGGGTAGTGAGTAGTTTTTCTATCGAGGAGAGGGGAGTAGGCCCTTAGCCATGTGTTGTTTAGATCAGGGTTTTATACGATCTTCTCTGGTTGTTGTGGATAGAGTGGCTATCACCCTCTTCTTCCATGGATGTAGAAGAAATGAGAAGTGGCAAACTATACAAGAGAGACACACATCCATCCATAAATGCTAAAAAAACTCCACAAGGATCAAGAAAAGCCAACTGAAGGTAAAACCTAAGACACATTGGTTTAGAAATCCCATAATTAAAAAAAGTCATTAATCATTATATCGTGGGTTCATCTGGGAAGATGTGACCATGAAAATTGAGATTTAGAATGACTAAACCAATCACATGAGGATTTGGATGTGATCTTGGAAAAATACCAATTAGGATGATGGACTAGATGCTTGAACGCCAGGGCCAATGGGTTCATGTGGAGTTCGCCTCTTGTGTATCATTAATGAATGAGTCACATGCCTTCTTCTATCTTGCTTTTTGTGTATTTCTTCGATCTTGTTTTCATTTTGGCTATGATGGTGAAACCCCTAATCCTCGATTCTTTTCCCATCTGATTCAATTCCTTCCCTTCCAACGCATATTTCTAACCACTTTCTATCATTACATGCACTTTAATTGTTGTCCTTGGATAATATTTTTATTATGCTAACAATCTTTTTTCCTAAATTGTGCTAGCATAATCTTTTCAGTTCCTTGTTAGAGTATCTTTTATTCTTTTGCAATTTACATTCTTTTTCTAGTGTAATCACCCTCCAAATCATGGAATTTACTTTCTTGTTCAAATATTCAAAAACCTCCAAAAAAGAAATAAAGTTCAAAATTCAATCGAGATTAAAGAAACAATCTTAAAAAGGTGTATTGTTGGATCGACCCTTCTATACTAGCCTTAATTGGAAAGTGAAAAAGGTTAAAGTCTAGGATAATTTATCTTAGTGAACTAATGTGATAAACGACATGAATCAATTTTAGCGCCATTGTCGGGGAACGAACTCGGGTCACCGGTGTGACAGGTGGGAATACTCACCACTATACTACAATAACATCAGTGGAACATAGTAGATGAGCATGCATACCTTCAAGTATGGTAGGTCAATCAGGTGATTCTTGAGCTCCAGCGGCTAGGAAGGAGATGTGAATATAACCTAGAAAATACAATATTTAGGTGACTTGATGGTCGATGCAAAAAGAGGAAGAAGTATTGTGGGTGGCCTGGTAGTTTAGATGATCAATCATAGGACTTCCCAGTTGTAGGGCTCATTGTTTATAAGACACTATAGAGTGTAGAACTCGAAAAGAGTAATGGCGCCCTGAAAGCCTTCCCTACCCAAGAAGGTGCAGGCCAACATGCAGTGAAGGTAGCGAATCACTGGATTGTAGATGTTGGATGCCTTGAGGCTAGGGAGAACTTTGGATGGAAGGCCGATAATATCTACCCATAATTTCTCCATGTTTTAATTGTTATGGTAGATATCGTGGAGGCACCCCATGCAAAAAGAGAGCCAGTAGTCATTCCCTAAATCAAGGAGCATGGTGGTAATCTATCTAGAAGAGATCTCAAAATCTTCACCAAATACTCTTGTGATTGGCTTAGTCATTCTAAATCTTAGTTTACACGGTCGCATCCATTGAGATGAAGTCATTAAAAAAATGATCAATTACTTCATTAAAATCATAGATTTCTAAACCAAAAACCATCTACCTTAAAATCATATAAAACTCTGATTTGATCAACACAAGGTTAAGGGGATACCCCCTTCACCTCTATAGAAAAACTACTCACTAGCCATGGTAAGGGATGAAATTAAAAGGGGAAGAAGGTAGAAAGCCATAGACCAGGAAGACAAAACCTCCAAGGAGACCAAGCTGGTGACTGTGAAATAGATTTCTCTCTTAATTCACCTCTCCCAAAGAATGAACAAGAAGTAAGAATGAGAAGTAAAGGGAGATCTAGAGATGAAGAATATAATTTTATTGTTGAAAGAAGATTACACAAATATGAATTTAAAATGATAGTGCTTAATTAAAAGATGCAAGTACAAAAATCATGATCCCTTTATTAGTGGAGTCCCACCTCCTTTTATTGGGGAAGGAGGGGTGAAAACCCTAAAGGGGAGAGAAATAAATGGGAGAGGCGGCAACTGACTTTTGCTATTTGCAAGCCACGAAATAGCCATCTGGGCTAGATAAGATGGTCATCAGGCTGATGATGTGGTGTGGTTATGGAGTAAGTATATCATAACCTAGGATAAGGGGTGGTGGCTCTGACTTGAATGTTTCTTGGTTATGGAGAAAGATGTCAAAATGGTCGTTTGGGCGTGAGATGCCTGATTGGCATTGTTCTCTGTGAAACTAAGGGTTGAAACCCTAGCATGTGTGGTGGCCATATGGTGTTCACGAGCCGATCATTTGGTGCACCTGAGACGAGCGTCTCACATGAATGAGATAGGTGTTTGGTGCATGAAATGCATCAGTTGAACTTCGTGAGTGAAGGTTGACCCGAGGGCAAAAAAGGTCATCTATCTCTAAAACATGTAGTACTTTGGAGGTGAACTGACCGTCTGGCATAGTGAAATGGTCATCACATGTGCTCAAGAAGTCATAATGTTACTTTGAAGGAAAAACCTACAAAAGTAAAGGAAAAAGTGAAGTATTTTCACCAGTAATCAAAAAGTGGGTAAATTATAAATTGTCTTAGAAAATAAGTAAAAAGGAATAAATTCTAATAAAAAAGATTTGAAAATTATGCAAAAAGATAGATGAATATACATATATCAACTCGCCAAGTGTGTGGTTTTAATAAAAATGATGATCCCTAGACATCATGTGAAAGGACCTAACCTAGAAAGAAGAGGTTGTGGAATATATGTCTAAAATTGCATATGCGTGAGGGAGGTACCCCAAAACCCATGAGGTAGTTTATGATATGTGATATCCATAATAAGTGTCATACTCAAGTTGGTGGTTTCATCAGAAGAAAAATAGTGGTTGTACTCACCAATGAGAGTTGGGTAACTAATTTTGATATGGGTAGAAATCTTATGGTTGGAAAGTTATGCCTTGACATAGACAGGTCTAAACTTTAGTAGACATAACTTTTGATGATCATCTATAACTACATATGAGATGATTACAAAGCCTTGATGTTGATAATGATATTGTCCCTTAGATGATGTATGATGCAATGATCTCACTTGAACTAGGAGTATGACGTACATGTGTTGAGCCACTCTATCCAATTGACTTATAATATTGTACGGCATGCCATACATGTACTATCTATGTTGATAAAAGATGTCATACTTGAGGAAATTTTTGGATGATCATTTTCTTGATCTTGATGTATATATATGGTTAATCTAAAATCTAACGACAAATAATGAATCCTTGATAAGAATTGGTGATGACTCGCATAATTTTGGGTGTATACCTTTACCTAGTTCCTGAATAACATATAAAATTAAATTTCATGAGAAGGCTTAGTAATATAATACATTGGCCACTCAATAAATATGACATTTATAGATTGGATATGATAACCATCCATCATCCTAAGTCAGGTTTACCCAAATTTTGAGAACACTATCCCTTTTAAGGTGAGTGAATGTAATAAGCTGGTTTTCAGGGTCATTTGCTCAAAATAATAATAATTGGATAACTAGTAAGTTGTGGAACAAAAATTGCTCGATTTAGTTAGATGTACTTTTTGTGTAGTTGGATCTGAAATAATAGATGATTGTGGAATTATGTGAATACTTTGGAAAGAATGCAAGAAAAATCGAGTCTGTAAATATATAATATGGTTTTCATTAATGCATTTAAGGTAAATTGATATTATGGTATTATTGGTCAATGATAGTTTATTAGGGAAGGGAATAATAACAGTTGGATTAGGAAATACCTTTTTGATAATGAGAAAAATCTTGGAATAGGTCACTGAGCATTAATGATGGATGTTGATTTTTTATTTCTACCATGGAAAGGAAGTTGTTTGAATGGTCAAATAGAGTTATTACAGATTCCTTTTTAGTTAAAAGAAAGAATTCATAGAAAGGTAATGGTGGTATTAATTCCATACCTTGGGTTTTATATTTTTCAATGAAAATTTGTATGTTGATAATTTGTTTTAGAAAGCTCTTGATTGATGAAAGATCTCTTTCCAACATTGACAAGAAATTTGATTAATATTGTCTATTATAGACAGTCTGATTGCTTTTAACCAATCGATGTCCAATGAAAATGACCCATAGATGGAATAGTAGGTATGGCTATTTTTTCTTTCCTAATATAAATTCTAATGAAGATGTTTACTGAGGATTGAATCACAATTTGTTGGGATTTCTAGACATGTTAGCCAAATATTCTCTTTTCCGAGGGTTTAATGGACTCATCCTACACAATGAATGACAATTGGGAAATATTCCCTTTTTCTACCCTTACTTTTTTGGCTAAAAGTCCAACTTGATGGAGTGGAATTCTACCACAGTCTGGAAGACAAGAGGCACATGCCTTATAAGAGGCAAATGTCTTCTTGATCAAGCATGAAGTCCAATCTTATTATCAAGAAATTGGTAGCTGATATATGTGGAAATATGAATCACAACTTAACGAGTATCAACTACATTGTGAGGCATTGATTATACTATAAAGAGATGACTCACAACAAGAAAGTCAAATGTGCGACCATATGCTATTCATAGTTGCTCAATAGGCTACAACACAGCTGGTGATGGCTAGGCATCATGAGAAGACCTAAAACATTCAATAGATGAGACAAGGGGAGAGACTAGAAGGGGGGAAGTGCCAAGGATAGGAAGGGGGAAGGCAATCTTACAATTGTCTTTTCCCCATGTGTATGAGACACCTTGGATATGTGGTGACCACTAGAGGGACAAAACCTCACTTCTATGTTTTCATGCTAGAATAGAGAGATTCATGACTCCCCATTACTAGGAGATGATGGTAGGAAAACAATTTGAGAAGCGAGGGCTTGTTGGATGTGAGTCAGGAACAACCCAATCTATGACCAAAAAAACTACTCAGGCTGTCTCAAGCCCCAACATAGGCAGTCGATCGCAAGGTTCTAACATTGCCCTATTAGTAGGCTAGCCCATATCGACCAGGCTTAGGGAGGGAATGTTCCACCGAGAGGCCCTTGTGGTGCCATCTAGAGGCTTTAGATCACCACATCAATTACCATATTTTATATTCATATATAAACCGTAAGAACCTCAATAAATGAGAGGAATGTTGGCATAATACAAAATTATATAACACTCTGATAGCAAAGACATGACCTAAAATTATATGATCTTAGATTGGGGTATTAAATCTTTTAACATCTTCAAATACATAAGAAGGTGATGTATAATTTTTTTCATACTACATAATGATAATTAATTTTATGCTTTGGGAATTCTAAATCAAAGATGAACTATATTTGATAAAAATCATAAGATATATGATGCACATTGTCTTAATCTTTTGGCATAACTACTCAAATCTATATTATGGGAAACCAATACCATGATGTAACCCCTAACTTGAACATGAACATGATTAGTTGATGATGTTGCGGCATGTGAACTATGGGTTAATGATTGGGATAGGATGAACCTAGTATACATGAAATATGAAATATGGTTTGAATGCCTTTGAATATAAGACTGAATGCATGATGTATGCTTTGACCAGGATCTCTTAGGTCAAGAGTTGATCATGGATATGATTCTATAGTTTATTATATGCTTGTCATGTTGATGCCAAAGCAAGAAAGAAAATGGACAAATTTGTGATGGTGATTAGCAGAAGTCAGTCCTAGGTTAAAGGTAAGGCCAAGAAAAATTATGAGGCTAAGCTGAAGTCCAAGTCTTCTACACTCAATTTACAAACAAGGGTAAGTGGAAAATAAATCTATCCTTTTCACTTATATATTAAGGAAAGAAAGTGCCACCATTGTCACTTGTCTAGACATTGGAAAGAACTATCATCTATATAGAGGATCTCATGAAGAAGATTGAGATAGAGATCTCTAATTCAAGACCTGAGAAGAAGATAGTTAGAACTATATGGAGCAAGGGTTGTTGCCTCTATAGTTGGAATCTTTCACATATGGACACATAATAGAATTAGGAAATTTCTATTATGTACCTACCATTAATGAAAAGATCATATATTTTGTATGACATGAATATTACATTTCATTTAAAAGATATGCTCTTTACAACAATGCATTATGTCTCACAAAATATACTTGATAGGTCTAAAGACAAATATGTGTATGCCACATATATTGAATGACTTAATTACCCAAATGATGGATGCCTATAACATTGTCATCTAGAGCACATAAATGAGAAATGCATCTCTAGAATCCATATGATGGTTATGTAGACTCTTTTGGTTATTGAACCCATAGAGACGTTCAAGTTTTATTTATTGGGAATTATGAAAAAAATCATCTCCACTAGATGTTGGGAGAACAAGTATTCTATTAGGCCTAGTACATGTTGATGTACAACATACCTTTTAGAATGAATGTTAAAGGTGGTCACTACTACCTCCCTATATTTACAGATGTGATCAGTAGATATGGAAATTTGTATACACGAAATACAAGTATAAATATCTTGAAGTGTTCAAGAAGATTAAGAATGAAGTACATAACTATCTTGGTAAAAGTATTAAGATACTTCGATGTGATCGATATTGAAATATTTTAAAACAAGAGTTTGAGAACCTTCTGAGGAGATCATGATAATGTATCATGATGAACTCGACCTAAATCAAAATGATAGTGTATCATGAATGTGTATCAAATAGAAGGAATCACACATTGCTTGTCATGGTGAATAAAAATCTAGCTAAGCTTCCAATTTCTTTTGGGCACATGCTTAGCACTAAACAATGTATCGTCTGAAATTGGTTCAAGAGACACCATATGAGATATGTCATGGGAGGTGTCCTGATGTGTCTTTTATAGTGATTAGAGATGAATACCTATATGAGAAAATATTTTCTTAAAAGTTTTTGTCCACAGATCACATAAATGTTATTTTGTTAAATGTTATTTTGTGGTATTCCCGACAAGAGGTATTGGCCTCAATTTGATGAAAGCAGAGGTATTTATCCCTTATTACCCCCAAGGAAATGAAGGCACACTGGAAGACCAAAGAATAAAAGAAGCCCTTCAACTATGGATGTTGATCCAAATCAATATACATATCATTGTCATAAGTGAGGTAGAAGGGGCCATAATAGACACACTTGTCCTAATGTAATATGATGTCTTGTCATGTAATGTTTGCAATTTTAGTTTGTTCAAGTCATGTAATGTTTGCAATTTCAATTTACTTAAGTCATGTAATGTTTGCAATTTCAATTTACACAAGTCATGTAATATTTGCAATTTCAATTTGTTCAAGTCATGTAATGTTTGCAATTTCACTAATTAATTATTAAATTATTAATAAGAATGAATTTATAATGGGTTAAATTTAACTAATTTAGGACTCTTATTTTTAAATTAGTATTTGTTATTTTTTATAGATGGCTCATTGAAGGCCATGGACATTTCATGTGTCTGTAGAGTTAATCCAAATAATAGCTACAAAGTGCCTACAGGGAAAAATGGCTCATCAAACTCTATTGGATGATGTCTGGAATGATGTACCAGATTTGTTGTAAAAGAAGCTAGGCTTTATAGTGATAAAAGAATAAGTAAAATTTCATTGGAAATTTCAAAGAAAATGTTTCACATGTATGAAGAACTTCTCGAGCTACCTGGTTGGTATTGGGATCACACAAAACAATAAGTAATACCAATTAATGCACAAGTTAAAAACTAGTTAGCTGTATCACATCTAGAGATACATCGAGTTGTACATCAAATGTGGCCATTTCATGAACCTCTAGATGAGATATTAAATTAAATGCAGTAACTAATATACTGTAATATTTCTCTTTTAGTTGGTCATGTTGTATTTTAATATTGTTTGGTAGTTCATGTATTTGAAGTAATTTCATTTTATGTAATGAAGAATATTGATAAACTTATATGTTTTAAAATATTTGCACTTTTCATTTAATGTAAAATTTGCACTTTTCATTTAGTGTAATATTTGCACTTTTCATAGATATGGCTCCGCCACAGGCATCCTTCTGACTCTCCTAGCACCACTCATGTTGTCACAGTGGCCTATTACTAACCCGAGTGTTTTGAAAAACATTTCTTTGGCTGGTTTTGGGCATGTTCATAGGTTATGACCTATCCACCTTGATCCCAATTTAATCACTGCCTTAGTTAACTAGTGGGATAACTCTAGAAATACTTTTAGGTTTCCCCCTTTTGAGATGAGTGTAACCCTTTAGGATGTTGTAGTTCTTTTAGGCCTTAGGATTGATTGGCCAACAGTTATAGCTTCATATCCTTTAGGCATAGATGAGGGGCAATTTTCTTCATGGTCTCACCTTCGTGAGAGTTTCTTAGGAGATGCACCAGATGGGATGTCTAAGGGGCATATCTCCTTGATATGGTTGTGTGAGACCTTTAGGGATATTTATTTCACTTTAGGAGATGAAAAACAACAAATACAAATGAGGATAAGGTATACTAGAGCATATCTCCTATACTTTTTAGGTAGTTACCTTATTCCTGATATTAACGGGGACAGAGTTCATGTACGGTACCTCCCACTTCTATCTGACGTTGCAAGTTGTAGCACTCTATCTTGGGGTGATGCAACTTTAACATACTTGTTTAGGGAGTTGTACAAGGCTACCACCCGTTCTAGGAAAACTTCCCACATGTCTGGTTGTGTATGTATACTGTAGATGTGGTGTTAGGAGTGGTTAGGAATTGGACACCTAGGTTCACAAGTTATGAACTGGGGGGAGTGGCCAGAAGATGTTCCCTTGGGTTACAGGTAAATATTTACACAATTTATTTATACATTTGTCCAAACATTTTGTAATATTTATCTAAATTTAGTGTGTCAATTTAATAGGTTGCCTACATTTGTTCAAAGGAGTGATACTATGAGATGATCAATTTAGTTTTATGATTCAGCATTTGACCATATTTTGCCCTCTTAGGTATAACTTACTTACTTCTACTAACATGTTGCATGATATATGTTATATTTTTTATGCAATTTACTTCGTTTTATATGATACATGTTGTATCTATTTGAATAACAGATATAGTTAACTCCTTACACTACTAATATTCTAGAGAGACTTCCAGCCTTGTGTCGAGAGCGTCAGGATATTTGGTTGGCACGAGTGCCTTTACTATGCTACACAGTAGTAGAGTGGCACTTCCCTGACAGAGTACTTACATAATTCAAATTTGTTCAAGTACAACCTACTCGGGAGTTGCCACACCTTAGTAGGATAGATGGGAGGGGTCATGCGGCTAAGGACTGGTTTCATCATTATAGGCATGAGGTGCAACTATGGAACAACAGACATGAGAGCTTAGTCTCCCCTCCACCAGTGGAGGTATCATCCCCAGTACGTACTACCCCCTCCAGATCAGCCTCCGACCACATACTACACATAAAGTTATCATCAATAACAATTTGTGAGTAATTGGTCTTTATTATTTGTAATATATGTAATTGGTCTTTATTATTTGTACATACTTTATTTGAATAGGTGGAATCACATGTGCAGATCTGAGTGCCTTTACATCATGCCCCTTCATAGATCAGAGATGACATCTATGGCATCCAGGGGACTTACTTTGACAATCTTCCCGACTATGGTCGCTCGTATGATCTCATACCCACTCATTCCACAGCCCCTGAGTCCACTCCTACTCCTACTCCTACTCCTGTGCTTACTTCTCCTGAGCCCACTCCCACTTCTCAGTTCATGACATGGGGACCGACATGGCCATACTTTTCAGGAGTTGGTTCATTTTCTTCATCCATCACCCCACCTCCACCAACATCCTACTATGGAGTAGGTTCTTCTTCTATTCCATACACTCGACTCCCACCACTAGTTATTCATGACAGTTGACCACAATCTTATGTCACATACTCATGGACTCCATTTGATTTCTCAAGATGCACCCCACCTGATGCCCCACATCCTAGTATTCAGAGACCCCTCACCCCACCTCCAGTTTTTCATTACTTCCCTGTTCCTTGTTAGCCTACTACTACACAGTTGTCCCCCATTGAGGCATCTCCAGATGACTTTGGTACTCAGGAGAC